>JAMPIV010004220.1:510000-575283 GCA_024509875.1 Oreohelix idahoensis | reverse complement strand
TTTTTAATATATATTTGTTAGGTAAATATTGATGTTTTATTGTGGTGTTGTGATCGAATCTCCCCAATTGGATGGTTTGATTTCCCATCTTACGGCTATGGTTTGTTACCTATAAGTGTGGTGTCCAAGTACTTATGTTTTCTGGGCCACCGTGTCCAAGTTCAATCGTGAAGCTGGCCACTCACGTTTGGATACAGATAATGAATCTGTCTAAAGTTAGTCATTTCTTCAAATACATTTCTATTTTTTTTGGGCTCTGTAATTGATCATGATCAATTGACTGCAAATTAAAGGATATTAGTTGCTGTAGGAATCGAAGTCGTTTTCATCGGAGGTCACAAATATATTCACTTAAACATTCAAATCGTAACTATCGAAATGGTGGCTTCGACGAGGGAGTTCATAAGAGTATCTATTGATTTACCTTGGTATAGGGAAATATGAAAAAAATGCCATTCCTTGGCCCAATACGGACTAATAAACTGGGGTACAAGCATTCACGATAGGTTTAGCACGACTGGGATCTATCTCTTCCACCACAAATTAATGAGATCACTTTGTTTTCCCCACGGGACGACAGGCCGAACATGGGAAAGAACACCATCAGGTTCCCCTTATCAGGACGAATGGCCCAAATCACCTCCACACTCTAGGAGACACATCCGCCAGAATAGCCGTATCCGCAATCGACTAATCATGTTTAGCCTTACATATTATTCTAGCCAATCAAATCGGATTTAACGTGGTGGCCTCATTTCCTCTAAAGCAGTGTGCAAACACGCCATTATGAGCAAATATGATCCTGTGTTGTCAGACAACACCACTATAGTATTTTGGCTATAATTTGTTAATTATTAGACTATTTGCTTAACACCTAACATATTCTTTGTCAGCAAGTCCTAAGGCACCCAAATATATAAGTTTAATGGAGCTAAGTGGCTGCGTTCAAAATATGTATTTTCTTCTACCACCCGTTCACTTCTATACGATGGGGTGTCTTCTGTACTGTCAGGCTAATGTCAGGATTTCAGACATAAAACAGTATTGTGTCATGTTTCCTAATAAGCATTAACCATGTTTTTTAAAACCTTACCTCGTATTGGTAGTGTTTTTTGTCACTGTTTATTTGAAAAAAAAGCAAGCCTGCATGCCTTTCGCGTGGGGTGGCATTAATTTTTATATCGCGAGACGACGTGGTAGTATTGCCTGCGTTCCTCCGTACATCTCTCTCTCTCTCTCTTCTAAGCCCGTCTGTCTTTTCTTTTACGTAGTGCATAAAATGACATTAATGTAATATTAATCTAGGTCATTACGCAGTGTGTCTATCTCAAGGTTTTCTAAGAAACACAGTACCCGTTTTATTTTTAGAAACGCGTGTATTTGATGCAGTAGGCTTTACTAGCAAACGTGAAAGCGCTACAATTATGCAGACGAAGTAGAAAAAGGGGATTTCTTGTTTAGCTAGTATGACGTTCTATAATACAGGCGTACGCTATTGTGACCGCACTGTTCTTTTACCATTCTTCTTTCCTTTTATTGAATTAATTCGTTAGGCTTTACATTTACTTTTTAATTTAGATATGTGGATTTAGAATGTTCTCACGACAATTACTGGTTTTGACTATTTGGATTTGGTCTGGATTTTAAAGACCATCACCACTGCACACGGACAACGTTTGCAGTCCTCCGATTCTACTCCCTTAGATCACACAAAGGAGATCGCAGCACAGTGCACGAACTCCGTAGCGCCGGCGAGGATCGCGATGTGTGTATAGAGAAATCCCAATTTTATAAATATGTGGTGGTCAGGTTTCCTAATTTTTTATAAATTTTGCCATGGCAGCGGCCGTTTGGCCTACTCTTTACGATTTCGTTCTGCCGAGGTATTTTAAACGTGCGCAGCTTGCGCACGGGACCACTTATTGTCTCGACCTTATCCGAGAAGGCTAGGCATCCGATCTCATTACCTAGGATTACCTCTCTTACCCGGGAGCTACCACTGCGTTAGCTGATACTAAATAACAGTAACCATAGTTACACTAGCTGTCCTTGACCAAGCTGGCCATTATAATAGACATAGCGACAGTGACTTTCATTTACTGAACTGACCTCAGCAGTAAACGTAACAGCTTCTACTATTACCAACTACTCTGGCTACAACAGTGATCATACTAACATTTAACTTATTCATTCTTTCACTGATTTCATTCGCGTTCCTTACGGAGTACGAGGTCCCCACTACATCTAACTCCCTTGCAGAAAGCCTGCGTCAGTTCCCCCCAGTGCTCTTGTAGCAGTTGTTGCAGCTATTTGTTTTACGTGATGAGTTTGCCATCCTCGTGCATATAAAAGCAATCATCATCATCATCGTTTTCTTCTTGCTCCTTACGGATCATGGAACCAGAACTGTAGTTGACCTACTTACAGGAAGCCTGCACAAGGCATTTACATGTTCTTACAGCGGCGGTTTCTATAGCAACTGGTTTGATATGATTGGGTTGCCAGCCCCCATGAACATCCTCAAATCCTATTCTTTATTTGTGTTGTAAGTGGCCCCTTGGAACTACATGAAACATAGAATCATGGGCGGCTCTAGGAATTTCCCCGGGATACTTCAGAATAATAGGGCTCCCCGCTCCTTATTTACACATATTTTTAGACAATTAAAAATAGCATAACGTATTTTGAAGAAAAAAAATGTGACAACTTGATAATTTTATTATACATTAACTTAAAAATATTTATTTTTATTTTTAAAAAGTAAAACTATTTGTAGCATAATTAGATAAACGTAAGGTACAACTACAACGAGACAAAATTTATAAAAATAGATACATATTTTACATTATACAATAACAACAGTAACTCAAAAATATTAATAATTATAATAATATAACTATTTATAACATAATTACACGTAAAAAAAAGTATGTTCAATTATAAAATCAATTTTTTTATTTTTTTCCCGAATTCACAAAAATGTCACTTACATTGTCTATGTTTATGTCGATATCTTGATGTACATGCATTAACGTCAACCCTAATAAACTTTCTTCTGTTATCTTATTTCTCAGCCACGTTTTTAATCTGCGAAGAGCCGAAAGCAAAGCTCAGCACTGGCCACGCTGACAGGCAGTGTTAATAAAATGTGTAATAAAGTGTGACATTTGGGGTAAACGTCACGATCACAGTATGAATTTATTTTTACAGGATCTTTCATATCACTTTCATTTTTTTTTTTTTTTTTTGAAGAAGCCGCAAAGATTTCGCTTGCCAGATCGTAACTTCTGCTCCAAAGATTTGTAAAGAATTCATTCTCATGCTTTCTCTATAATCTGTCCGGACATGTTTGCACATCTTCTTTGTTAATATTGGTTACTGATTGGAAGAAGAGGATTTAAATGGAACGCATTAAGCTTATCTTCTGAAAAACGCGTCTTGACATCAGTTACCAACATAGTAATAAATAAACTTCTATAATATCCTTCCACACTACTTGGTGCATGATTATCCCTTATTGTTTGTTGTCCAGCAATTATCTGCTTTCATAATAACAATTTCATGATTAATAGCTAACTGTTCTATTGATATCCAAATTGACGAAAACACACTTTCTGCGTCACCTCTTTGGCTATTCAGAACTGTAAGAAGATATTCAATGCACGCACCCGGTGAACTTAAATCAAGGGTTACGCACAAATATACACAATGCATTCTAAAGCTACTATGAAGTCTGATGATAACACAGAATGAACTAAACTAGGTTCGTAACCTTTGGGGTACTTACCATTCTCCAGTGATAAAAATTATAATAATAGCCCCCTCAGTCATAACTGACTATGAGAATGCGCCCCTGCGGTGACAGCGTTCACCTGTTTTTTTTCCTGGTGTTCCTTTCGACGAATTCTCCTTTCTTCTGCTTGCCGTTCTTTTCGCCCAATCTGAGGTGGCGCCGTAGAGAGCATCGCCACTTGGTGCAATCGGCAGCTTCATTCTCCCAGGTTGCTGGATTTATGTCCAGTGCCCTCATGTTTCTCTTGCACACAACTTTGAACCACATCTACGGTCCTCAATTGTTCTTTTGCCATCTGCCAATTTTCCGTAGAAGATGTCTCTCGGGATGCGACCATCTTCCATACGGCGGACATGGCCAAGCCAATGTAGTCTGCGCTGTCTAAGCAGTGTGTTCATGCTTTGAAGGTCAGCACGTGACAACACCTCGACTTTTGTCCTTCCACAAAATACCGAGGATGTAGCGAAGACACCGTAGATGGAAGGTATTGCGCTTTCTTTCATTCTTGGCATAGGTTGTCCATGTCTCACTGCCATATAGAAGTGTGATTGTAACTGTTACTTCCCGTGCAATGCCGATACCTATAGGGTGAAGCTGGAGTGTCCTCTCCAGGGCATCGAGCTTGGGCACAGTTAAAAGGAGATCAAGCTGTTGCTCATGTAGCATGTCCTCCCTTTCTACGCAGCCGGTAGATTGACCAGTACCAGACTAGTTTTATTTCGTCCGTCGTCCGACCTAACCATTACTTAAATAATTAATTAAGCCGACTATAATTAGTATAATAACACATAGTTATAATAATAAACATCAATAACTAAAATGAACGCAAGAGCAGGCATCACAACACTATAGCCAGAACCTGACGGGCGGGATACTTACGGTATCTTGGTCCGTAATGCAGATCATAGGTGAACTCTGAAACGGCGCTCCCTGGGATCTCTGATTTGAGGTCAGCCTAAACAATGTCAACAATGGTTCATTAAGCAACAACAACAGCGACACAAGAACAGCAAAGATACAATGACTAGATGGGGAATTCAAATAAAGTCATTATCATCATTGTCACAGAGAGTTTTATGCTCAATAAATTTTCTATATACTCTTCTTTTTCTACCCGTGTCCTCTATTTTATTATCACTCTTTACCTTTTTCCTGTATTTTTCGCATTCGTTCGTTTGCGAAAAATATTTTCTTTCCCATTCTCACTTTTCCGCTTTCTTTCTCATATTGGGATACGCATTTCTATTATGTAAGACGTCAGCCACTTAGGTAGACGAGAAATTGTGAATATGCATCTATCTCAGACATACGAGCAGACTTTTGTCTGCACATTCAGCTGACACGCGCGTTTTCTTCGGCTGAGCGCTCAGGTGAGGCGCGATAACCGACATCTCCACGGCGCAGTATGAGACATTTGTCTAGCAATTCCATCTGACACGGCACTCACTGTTGGCCCTGGTCAGCGTGAGGTGTGAAGACGAGAAGTGTCAGTTATGGCATGCGTCTAGTTAATGGGAGGTGTTAGAGAGAGAGAAGGGGTGAGACCTGCGCTATTGCGTGGTTTTTGGAAATAGCAGGAGCCTTTGTCTGGTTTAAGATATTAACCAGAGTTTGAAACTTGATTCCACTCATTCTCCATTTGCAGTAGACGTGGTCACAGGAAGGAGAGCTCTGAAACTTTTCAGCAGTTCTCGTCTCGTTTGAAGGGATATCTGACAAAGTGCCTAGAGCTCTCGCAGCTCCCCTCTACCTACGAAGGTCTTGAGGAATTTGTTATAACCGAACAAATAAAGAAAACTTTGTCTGCTGATACCCGGAGATTTCTAGCTGAGCAGGGTGCAGAAAAGCTTGAAGACATCTTGGAAAAGTCTGAGTGTTATCAAAATGCGCTGGCTGAACTGCCGGCCACAAAACGTAAACCGACAGAGGAGCATTTTCGAAAGAATAATCTAGACCAATCTTCTCAGGCTTCTAATCAGAATAACCACAGAGAAACTGGACCTCAAAACCCCCTCCTGAAAAATCCAAGTTCTACAAAAACAAGTACCCCAACCACAGTAAACAGTCTGATCAACCCGATCGCCCTTCATGGCAGCGCAGCCAGAAAGGACAAGGTGGCAAAGGGAGAACCCCTGAGCACGGGACTAATGATCAGGGCGAGCACACCGAGCCGAAACGCATAGAATGCTTGCTAACAGTCTCGCAAGGCGGAATTATTGACAGTGATTCCCAACCTGTAGAGGGAGAGAGACCCTCTTCTCGAGGTACTGTTATTTTGAACGGTTCTCAAACTTTTTGTTTATTTGATAAGGGGCTTTCTTATGATTTCATTGTTGCCAGACACCTGGTTAAACCCGGTCAAGAGACAGGAGAGACCGTCGAACTTTGTGGAGTTCTTAAGAGTGAGGCACCTACAGCGCTTCCCATCGCATTGGTGGAGATACACTCTGACTTTGTCAGAGGTATGATCAAAGCGGCTGTTATGGATGACCCCATCTACCCAGTCATACTTGGCGGTAGATACGTGTTTATTGGGAAACCGGAAGAGCCGATTGTGGCAGCAGTAACTTCAAGAGGGCAAACCAAGAAGGAACGGGAGCCTGCGCCTAATATGTTACCTATGGAACTTAAAGAAGCACAACAAAATGACCCTACTTTGGCACCCTGCTTTAGGAAACTGCCCATGGCTAAGGAACCCAGACAGCACGGGGACATTTTTTCTAAGGATGGCGTACTTTATCGCAGAACGGGCAAGCCTGACCAAGGTTACAACCAGCTCCTAGTACCGAAACAGTACAGAAGCCAAATCCTAGAAATGGGGCACTCTCTTCCCTTCAGCGGACATATGGGACAGAACGCCACAAACCAACGGATAACCACTCATTATTGGTGGCCAGGAGTAAATACTGATATTATCAGATATGTCAAATCCTGTGCCCAGTGCCAACGTGTGCCACCCAAGCAACGGGCACCCCCACTCTCTTTGGGTGAAATGCCAATAATGGGAACACCATTCGAACGGGTTGTGATCGACATTTTAGGGCCTTTCGAAAGGACTAAAAGAATGAACAGGTTCATCCTCACCTTAGTCGACACATACACTTTATGGGCAGAAGCTATCCCGCTAACATGCGCAGATGCCAAGCATGTCGCAGAAGCCCTCGTGCAGATTTTCACTCGGTTGGGATTCCCTCAGCAAATGCTGACGGATAACGGATATCCATACTGAAACCTGTTGATGGATGAGATCGTTAAGATCTTGAGGACCCAACACATCTACACTAAGCCATATACTCCGGCCGGAAATGGGCTCGTGGAACGTGTTAATGGAAACCTCAACATGATGCTAAGTAAACTGGCACAAGTGAAACCTGAAGATTGGGATCTTTGTATTCCTGCAGCTTTATTTAGCTACAGAGAATCTCCTCATACTTCCACAGGATTTCCGCCAGCAACGCTTTTATTCGGCAGACCTATTAAGGGGCCACTTGAAGCCTTACTTTGGTCGCTGACAGACCAGAAGGCTGATGGGACAGTTGTCTCAGCAAGTAAATATGTGTCGGTTTTAAAGGAAAGGTTGAAACTAGGATGGGACCTAGCAACGACTAACTTTAAGCGAGCACGCACCAAGCACGCTAACCGATACAGGAAAGTCGCAAAAGAGAGAGAACTGGAAGCAAGAGAGAAAGTTTTGGTGTTTCTCCCTACCGGGAACAACCAACTGAGGATCGGGTGGCAAGGGCCGTTTACCGTCCTGAAAAAGATTTCTAAGGCTAACTACCACATTTCTATTGAAGGAAAGGAGAAGGTTTTCCATTTAAATCTGTTAAAGAAATTCTCGGAAAGACCAGTGCCAACCTCCGAACATCTCCTGACGATCGTCAAAATTGACGAAGATGACGATAGTGGCAGGGAAATTCCACTGCACACACACGAAATCTTTCCAAAATGTCAAAAGCGGCGACGCTCTTTCAAGCGCGCATGGGAGACATTCCAGAGAAAGGAAACTTTGGGAGTAGACTTGAGTAGGAATTGGAGAGAGACGGAGACGGGAGATGAGAGGGAAGAGGACAGACACCCTGAAGCTACGGATATAGGAAATTTATTTCCATAACGTAGACATGGAGTGCTTCCATATCTTAAAGGAGGGACGTTCTGTCGCATAGAGATGATGATCAATAAATTTTCTATATTTCCTTTCTTTTTCTACCCGTGTCCTCCACTTTATTATCGCTCTTTTATCCCTTTCCTGTGTTTTTCGCATTCGTACGTTTGCGACTATAAACATTACTATTTTCCCATTCAAACTTTCGCCTGTTTCTTTTCTCATTTAGAAAACGCACATGCATGTTATTATATAAACGTGTCAGTCGCTACAGTCAGACGAGATGTGTGATTATGTTTCATACTCAGACATATGAGCAGACTTTTGGTCTAGCATTTTCACCTGACACGAACGTTTCTCCGGCGTGAGGTGTGATAACCGACATCTGCACGGCGCAGAATGAGACATTTGTCTGGTAATTTCCTCTGTCACGGCACTCTCGGCCAGCTTCGTTAGCAGTGAGGTGTCTAAGACGCGTTTGGCATGTTATGTCCAGCGTCTAATGTACGTAGGTGTTAGGAAAGGGGAGAGACCGGGTTTTTGGAAATAGTGGGATCTTTGTCTGGTTTAAGATATTAACCAGAGTTTTAAACTTGATTTCACTCATTCTCCATTTGCAGTAGACGTGGTCACTTCGTTCTAGATACTTAAACTTATAAGTGAAACTCTTAGTTTCGATGTGATACCGTAGTTCTGTGTTGAGGTAATTATTATATTAAGTATCTAATATTTTGTGAGTGATTAAGTGTTGAATCGCCCATTTTTCACTAGTTCTTTTGTGCAGAGAGAATTAAAATATAGTCTGTTATATTCTCTAGCTGACGTGTTTCAGTGGAAAGCAGAATAAATTATATTTCTAGCTTAAAATCATGCAGCTATAAATGAATTTGATTTTACTGCTAAATAATCAGACGAGAATATATTTTAAAATTAACTTATAACTGAAATGCTACATCAGTGAGTATTGACGGGATACGTATGTATTCCTAATTCATGTTGATTGATTTTATGAATATAACTTATTTCACGGGAAGTTTTAAATGATAAGTCAAGCTGCACGCTTGCAGTTTAAAATGTAAGTTATAACGAGTACATAGTATGTATAATTATTTTATATGTGTTTTTCCTCTATTTAGTGAAGAAAACTGTTGTTTACCCAAACTTTGCTAGCGATAAGTACTGATGAGTAATATCTGAGAAGAACTAAAACATTTTCCTTAAAAGACTTGGTGCAAAATCTTTACAAGAACTTTAAAGGCGAAATGACATAACGGGCCTATTGCGCCAGATTTTATTCTTCCTGAGAAAACTTAAGTACAGTTCAGCCCTTGTGGCAAGTAAACTATTACAAACAGTAACGTTCCGCAAATTATGTCAACTTGTGGTGTGACCAAGAATTTTTTTACCTTTTGATCGAAGTTACAAACCTGACATTGTTCCTAAGTAGTGGAAACCTCGTGATTCTGATCCTGTGAGCCCGCTTGAAAACTAATTCTTACCTGAACTGATAAAGTGACACTAACTTAAAATCTGAACAAAATTATCGCCTGAAGAGGACGCTCCTCGGACAAATTGGATGAAACCAAGATCTGCAGAGCTGGGTATCTGCTTCATCAAACGATAAAAAAGATTGTGTCATAACGTGTGCCAGACGGCGAACAGCAGCACGATTGTAGGTAGGGTTGTGTGAGACAGGGCCCTGATGAATGAACCGAGAGAAAGCAGGAACGAGTGACTCTTTTATGGTATACCAAATTTCACCCACTTTGTAATTTCTTTATGCAATTTTTTTTTTGTTGCAACAAGATATTTTTCCTTAGGATAGATCATACTAATATCTAAGTCTGTTCATACCTTTAAAAGGGGAAATCGTTAGATTACCGCTAATGTATCCTTGATTCCTTGGGGCTATCACTTTCTTCTAACAGGACTGTGGGCATACCTTGAGGGATAAGATCATACTGTGGGTCTATCATTCTTGTAGCATTTTTATTGACTTTTTTGACTATTTGTATATGCTTTGATGTAATTTTATGTGTTGTGATGGAATTTTCTGATAATTAAAAATTCCCTTGAACTTAATCAGTGTGTCGGGTCAGCTCGTTCCCAAATATCTATATAATCATTGTTATAGTTTTCCCACGTGCGTGCGTCTACATGTCGTCAATTGTGTGTGTGTACACGTGAGTGGTAATATATATATATATTAATATATATAGTTTATAGACTGTCTGACTCCTCTGGATCTGTTGTAAAAGATAGGCGGAGAGAGAGAGAAGATTCTCGCTTTCCGGGACAGCCTCTAAAATTTCTACCATCTCACTCGTGGAAATCTATTTCTACTATCATCTCTCACTGTGGCTATCACTCATTCTAATCTATTCAGAAGGGACCAACCCAAGTCTTAATTCCCCTATCAGAAATCTACGACACAGAACAGACTCAGTTTGGTGATGGAAGAGCTGCACGGCAAACAGAAGGTAAAGTTAAAGCTTTCGCGAGCATCCCCTTCCTTCAGTCTATCTGTCTTCTACTGTATGTGTGTGAAGTTTGAAATTCCGTTGCTTGCCTTTTTATAGTGAGAGAGCTGGCGTACCGGGGAGCAATGCGGTGTCACAGTGTGCAGACTGTGTATTTTTGCAGATTTGAGCGAATCTGTGTTAGCTGGGTCCAGTAATCTTCTTCTGGCTTCTCAACCCTTTTATCCATGACTTTTATCGATATCTCCTTTTACTTTCCAAAACTTCTGCTTTCATTTTACATAAAGTCTTCCATAATTGGTTCCGACTTCGATTTATATCAATTTTTTAAAGACCATTAACACAGCAGTTTTCATCGTGCTGGCGTCTTTATCTGTAAATGTAATTCACACACCAACCATTCCCTAGGAATGAATATAGCTGGTCTTATCACTCAAAAAAACGAAATCACTCATTACTTTCTGTCTCTCAGTTTCCTTGTACGACACACGAATCCATTGTATTCTAACACATTTTCATTTGCTCTGCAGAATGCCATTGTAAAAACCGATTTGTCTACATGCGAGCTTCGCGGCTTTTGATTGGATGCCAAAATTTCCTTTCATTCCACCATAGCAAGGCATTGTGTTTTACATCACGCTACGCTAGTTAAAAACTTTAGTCGGAGTCGGAGATTCATTTGTCTAGTTAAAACTGTAGTCGGAGTCGGAACTTCATATGCCTAGTATAAAAACTGTAGTCGGAATCGGACATTCATTTGCCTAGTAAAAACACTGTGGTCGGAGTCAGAAATTCATATGCCTAGAAAAAAAATGTGGTCGGAGTCGGAAATTCATATGTTTAGTAAAAAACTGTAGTCAGAGTCTGAAGTTCATACGTCTAGTAAAAAACTGTAGTCAGAGTCTGAAGTTCATACGTCTAGTAAAAACCTGTAGTCAGAGTCTGAAGTTCATACGTCTAGTAACAAAACTGTAGTCGGAGTCAGACGTTCATATGCCTAGTAACAAATTATAGTCGAGAATCCAGGTTGGACTCTAAAATTTCAGAAGTCGGAAACTTTTTTGTCCGACTCCACGGCTCTGGTTTCTGTAGTGATTCATTGTATATGATGAGGTTGCTAGCGTCATACACAACCTCCTATGAGTCGGCTATTACCACATGCCTGAGACAGCATACGTCCTATTCTTTCTTTGTCTTCTCAGAGACCCCCGGGAACTACACGGGTCATCCAGGAACTATACGGGGCATCTAGAAACTACACGGGTCATCCAGGAAATATACAGGGCATCTAGAAACTACACGGGTCATCCAGGAACTATACGGGTCATCCAGGAACTATATGGGTCATCTAGAAACTACACGGGTCATCCAGGAAATATACAGGGCATCTAGAAACTACACGGGTCATCCAGGAACTATACGGGGCATCTAGAAACTACACGGGTCATCCAGGAACTACACGGGTCATCCAGGAACTATACGGGGCATCTAAAACTACACGGGTCATCCATGAAATATACAGGGCATCTAGAAACTACACGGGTCATCCAGGAACTATACGGGGCATCTAGAAACTACACGGGTTATCCAGGAACTATACGGGGCGTCTAGAAAATATACGGGTCATCCAGGAACTATACGGGTCATCTAGAAACTACACGGGTCATCCAGAAACTATACGGGTCATCCAGGAACTATACGGGTAATCCAGGAGCTATACGGGCATCCAGGAACTACAGGGTCATCCAGGAACTATACGGGCATCCAGGAACTATATGGTCATCCAAGAACTGCACGGGTCATCCAGGAACTATACGGGTATCCAGGAACTATACGGGCATCCAGGAACTATACGGGCATCCATGAGCTACACGGGTCATCTAGGAACTATATGGGCATCCAGGAACTACACGGGACATCTAGAAACTATACGGGCATCCAGGAACTATAAGGGCATTCAGGAACTACACGGGTCATCCAGGAACTATACCGGTCATCTAGAAACTACACGGGTCATCCACGAATTACACTGGTCATCCAGGAACTATACGGGCATCCAGGAACTATACGGGTCATCTAGAAACTACACGGGTCATCCAGGAACTATACGGGCATCCAGGAACTACGCGGGTCATCCAGGAACTATATGGGCATCCAGGAACTATACGCGCATCCAGGAACTAAACGGGTCATCTAGAAACTACATGGGTCATCCAGGAACTATACGGGCATCCAGGAACTATACGGGCATCCAGGAACTACACGGGTCATCCAGGAACTACATTGGGTCATCTAGGAACTATACGGGTATCCAGGAACTACACGGGTCATTCAGGAACTATACGGGCATTAAGGCGGTATCATGTAGGGAAGTAACAAAGTCTCCACTTTGGTCCTAGACTGTTGAGTGAGAAAAGCAATCAGTGACCACCACGCCTGATGGCGTCTTGTAGGATAACAACAAACTGTCTCCACTTCACTAGGTCGGCAGCAATCCTTCGTATGTTGCCCCAGCTATAGTTCATACTTTATATATTCGTATATATGCTTTCACAGTTCACCGTCAGGCTGCTTTTGGTTAGCCTCTCTTTCGCTTTCCTTCTGGAGTATATATTATATGGCAGTTGTGGGGATTATGTCGTCTACCTAGATTACTACGCATCTGTATTCTTCTTCTTTTCTCTTCCCGTTTCACTCCATATGGAGCAGGGAGCCACCACTTTCAGGAGGTCTCGGTGCTAGAAGCTGGCATCAAAGCCCCAGTTCTCTTGTAGATGTTGTAGCTGTGGCAATTTGTTATACTTCATATATGTTGCCTGTTACGAAATGTCTGAGGAAGTAGTCTTCTTCTTCTTCTTCCTCGTTCGTCCTGAAAAGGACGGTGGTTGCGTTGTGTCTGTTTACGCCTAAGCTGTGATATCTGCACCTTTCGGTCGACACATCCGACTTCTGCACGGCATTTTTTAGGACCGGGTTTGCCTTCCCATTGCGATCCACACTCGCTCAGCCAGACTGCACTGCTGCAGACTGTTTCCAGGACCACCACGTGGAGGTGGAGTGCGGTCTTGACCAGCTCTGATTCGCTGGTCCTGACGCAGGCAGTCAAGCTATGAGTCGCTGACTGCGTTCTCTATTGCTGCGTCTTTGGGTCCCTGAGGAAGTAGTAATCCCACTGTAGTGCTATTCTTTCTTTGTTTCATCAGAGACAACTACCTGAAGCTACATTGCTGTTCTTCTTCAAGTACCATGATCATGTCTCTCCACAACTTCCTGTCTCAGTACAATTTATCAATTCTGCTGTTGACCTCTTTCCATGCCACGATGTCAAACTGTCCAGTATTTGTTCTCTTTGTCTTCTCCTATCTCTTTTTCCTTCAATCTTACCTGTTGTTACGATATATTCCAGCTTTCCTCTTCTCATAACATGCCCCAAAAAAGTGGATTGCTTCTTTCTAACTTGTGAAATACGTTTCCATTGCGCATTGGCCTCTTTCGTGACATCCTCATTACTCTTTCCATTACTCCAGGCTGTCCATGGCATTTTTAAACATTCTTCTGTAAAACCACATCTCTGTTGCCTCTAGTGCATTGCTATTACTGTATTATAATAAAGTTATATATTTCAACACTATTATTACTGCTGCTGCTTGCAGTAATACCACATCGCTACTATTATCCTTATTATTATTACTGCTGCCACATCGACATCCGACACTGCTACTGTTATTGTTGTTACTGCTATTACTACTGCTCAGTGGCGGTCTTTCATATGGCATCATCGGCCCGAGTTCAATTCCACTTCCCCCTTCGTATTAAAAAATATGTAAGTGGAAACCTTTTAAAAATGTACTCTTGCACATCTCTCTCTCTCTCTCTCTCTCTCTCTCTCTCTCTCTCTCTCTCTCTCTCTCTCTCTCTCTCTCTCTCTCTTTTTTTTTGGCTCCCTCTTTTTTTTTCTTTTTTTTTTACATACTTAAATGTGATTATTACTGGATGTTACAAATGTATGTTATTATTTTGCTTTGATAATGTTGTATGCTTAAATAATGCTCACAATACATGTGCTATTGAAAGGATACGGTATGTAAGATGACAGAGAGAAGAAGGGCAGAATGTAAGACGGGCCTGCTTGCCCAATTCTTAACCCTTTGAAAATAAAGTTCGTTCGTTCGTTCTCTCTCTCTCTCTCTCTCTCTCTCTCTCTCTCTCTCTCTCTCTCTCTCTCTCTCTCTCTCGTACCATGCTTGTAGGCGTAGGAGATCATGCCGCTCCATAACTTTCTGTCTCCAGTACAGTTTATCAATTCTGTTGTTGCCATGCCAACACGTCAAATTGTCTACTATCTTTTCTGTTCGCCGTCTTCCATCTCTCGTTTTTTGGGGGGTCGGAGTGGCTAAGAGGTATGGCGTCCGCCTCGAGTTGTAGAGGTTCCGGGTTCGGTTCCCAGTTAGGGGAATCAAATTTTTTTCTGGTCACTATTTTGCATATGTTCGCATTTTCAATTTTAAAAAGGCATTTCTGAGCGTTTTCTTACATATTTTTGTTTGTTTTTTTAACACATTTGTTACACAATTTTTTACTGTTTTCCCAATGCTGTTTAATCAGTTTCGCAAAATCTCTGAAAACAAATACTGGTAAATTTTCCTACATAATGTCACATTTTAGATTTCTGCCTGTTGCCATTTACTTCGTTACAGAGTCAGCAGTTCTATTAGTTGATCAGATAGATTTGATGAAGAAAATAGTGAGTAACAGACAGTGTGAATAGAGACGTGGGAAAGGCTGTGTAAAAGAGAATTGAACACGTTTTGAAACAAAAATGTGGTATATGGAAATCTTTGCTTAATTTCACACTTGGTGAATGTTCAGCCGAACTTAGAAACAACTGACGTAGCTTATTTCAAGTACAAGTATGCTTCTATGGTGTCTGTAGTAGTGACAAGGAGCTTTGAAGTGTTTGAAGCTTTGTTGGCTGACAGTAGAAAGTTATTCTCATTTGAGAATCTTTTTCATAAAAATAAAATTTTAAATTTGGCACAGAAACTGAAAATTATAAATTGCATTTTTAAAGTACGTGTGTGTGTCTGCATTCGTGTGTGTGTGTGTGTGCGCGCGCGTGCGCGTGCGCGTGCGTGCGTGCGTGCGTGTGCGTGCGCGTGTGCGTGTGCGTGTGCGTGTGCGTGTGTGTGTGTGTGTGTGTGTGTGTGTGTGTGTGTGTGTGTGTGTGTGTGTGTGTGTGTGTGTGTGTGTGTGTGTGTGTGTCTTAGACTGCATGTTTTAGGTTAATAAAATAAATATTCAGAAAATGTAAACAAAATGAAGTTGCATTTTTATCTTTTCTTCCTGTTTGGTTTTATTGGTAATTTTTTGGTTAGTAAGATAAAGAATTTCAGTTTGGCATAGTAACAGCAAGAAACTAAATGTCTGTTAGGTTCTTTTTGTTTCGTTGTATGCCTTTCATTTCCTTCTTTTAATAAAACAAAATAATTTTAGTTTAGCTCAGAAACTAAACAAGAAAGCTGTGTTTTTTAGGTCATTTTGTTTTGTATGACCTTTTTGGGTTTTTTTTCTTTTTAGTCATAATGCATTTTTATAGGTCATTTTGTAACAATTTTAGATCAGTAAAATCCTATCCCATACCCACTGTTATCTCTTTAATGGCACACTTTTTAGATCACGTCATAACACCAAACTTTGGACTTTTACGTCATTTGTAAGGGACACAATCAATTACAATATTTTTGAGTTTGATCAATATATAGATGATCTCCCTGTAAGTCGCAAAAGTGGCTGCGTTTGATGTGTTGAATGCAGACGTTGTCCAATACTGGACACAGATACATTTGACGAATTCTGCATATTTGTGATGCAGTACTAAAGGTCATATCACAAACACAATATTTCATTTAAAAAATTAATTGATATATATTTTTCACAGGTGTATTGTACATAATGTGAGTGTATTTCAGAATCAGAAGGTTGTTGACAGATTTTTTTGGCAGTTTGAATTACGTATCATTAATTACTATATTAATTATTATCTATCAATAGTTTAAGCTTTTTATGTTTACACATGTTTCTTTTTTCTTTTTTTTTTAAACACTTCTTTCTGTTTTTTTTTTAACCCTTTTGGGAGGTGGATGGGTTGGGATAAACGTAAATCATTAGTTAGACATGCTGAGAAAAATGAAAATTTAGCTTTATTCAAGACAGCTGTGGAATAATTATGCGTATAGAAAAAAAAAATTATGGTCAGCAAGTGTGAAGTAAGAAAGACATTGATTTTCATGTCTTTTGATTTCTTTCTTTTCCTATTTTTCTTTTTTTCCCCCACCGTATGGAAGTTCAAATGTGTGAACAGCCACGGTAATAAAAGACACGAAATCTTCATATGATAAACATAACGAGATCTCTCCCTGATCATACGAAAATGAGCGGTGAATCTTTCGTTGCTTAGAAAAGTAAATTATGCTCAATCCTGGATGTTGGGTGCAGGAAACATATACATAGACATGAATTCAAGTGACTAAAATTGAACACAATGTAAAACTGTTTACAGTAGCATCAAATCCGTGGTTCTTTTGAGAGGCTTCAAGGAATAAGAAATAATTCTTCTTCTTCTTCACTTTTCAACTCCCAAAGAATATAGACCTTCAATAAACTTATGCCAAGTTTTCCTGTCACGTGACATAGGCCTTCAATAAACTCATGCCAAGTTTTCCTGTCACGTGACATAGGCCTTCAATAAACTCATGCCAAGTTTTCCTGTCACGTGACATAGGCCTTCAATAAACTCATACCAAGTTTTCCTGTCACGTGACATAGGCCTTCAATAAACTCATGCCAAGTTTTTCTGTCACGTGACATAGGCCTTCAATAAACTCATGCCAAGTTTTCCTGTCACGTAACATAGGCCTTCAATAAACTCATGCCAAGTTTTCCTGTCACGTAACATAGGCCTTCAATAAACTCATGCCAAGTTTTCCTGTCACGTAACATAGGCCTTCAATAAACTCATGCCAAGTTTTCCTGTCACGTAACATAGGCCTTCAATAAACTCATGCCAAGTTTTCCTGTCACGTAACATAGGCCTTCAATAAACTCATGCCAAGTTTTCCTGTTCTGCGTCATCAGCTCAGGGTCTTCTTCATCCCCTTCATGTTTACCTCCGACTCTCTTCTCCATGACTTCTTTGGTCTTCTTCTTCCTCGCTTACCCTGGGGGTTCCAGAACAAGGACTGCCTTGTAATGCTATCAACAGGTTTCCTCAATGTGTGTCCTATCCATCTCCAGCGTCGTCTTCTAATCTTTTGTCCAATTGGCGCTTGTCTGATTCTTGTTATCAGTTCCACATTAATTATCGTGTCATACCACGTCTATACTTCTATATTACCCTAGCAGCCTTGTAAGAAAGTCTCTTTGCCAGAGTTGTATTGTCTTTTGTTAACATGTCTACGTTGTTTGTTGAAGTTTTTGTGGTTTTAACGTTTCTACAGGATGGGGTAACTGGCAACATGGCCAACCCTGCTTCTGCGCCTTTTACGAATTGCGTGGTGGGTCACAGTGTTACTATTCTTGGCTCCTATTTTGTGGGACAATAACACGCGGAAGAAACCACTGAACTTTAGATATGAGGTGTCTGAGAAAGCTGGTTGAAGTAACAAGAAGAGACATGGTCAGCAACCAGACGATACGTCAAGGCCTAAAATCCCAACCCCTGCAAACCCAAGTAGAACAGTCCGAGCTGAGATGGTTTGGCCATGTCTGCAGAATGGCAGAAGATCGGCTGCCACCGTAGGTACGGGAGGCTAAGATCCAGGGATCCAGACCTCCAGGACGACCCAGAGTCCGCTGTGAGGACAACATTAGACAATCTCTGAAGAACGGAGGACTAGAATGGAACCAGGCCAGGAGAAAGACAGCCGATAGGATAATATGGCGCTCTCTCTTTCAAACCTCTACACATCACGGTAGAAGAGGAACGACTAAGTAAGCAAGTAAAAAACAGCTGAATCATGAATAAAACTATTTGTGTCATTTCGCTACGATTCTGACACATAATCATCAACTACTGTGTCACAAGACATAGGCGTGTCGTAGATTTTTAGATAGGAGAATTTAAGACTTGGGTTGGTCCCTTCTGAATAGAGTGGAATGAGTGAGAGTCACAGTGTGAGTTAGTAAAGGAAATAGATACCACAAGTGAGATGATAGAATAGTGATAGAGGCTGTCTCTGAGATGCGAGAAAATCTTCTCTCTCTCCTATCTTCTACGACAGATTTTTAAGCAGTCAGACAGTCTACCACATATACATATATTACATATATTATATCTACTCACGGGCACGCACATACACGTGACGACGGTTACACACACAGACGTGGGAAATCTATAACAATGATTATATAGATATTTAGAACGAGCTGACCAGCACACTGATTTAATTTATGGGTAAGTTTATTTATCATTATTAAACTTACGACACAACATATAAATTTTACATCAAAAGAAAACATATACAAATAGTCATAAAAATCAAGAAAATGCTACAAGGATGATAGCCCCGTTATGCCCTTAACTCTAGGTTTAGCCCACAGCCCCGTTAGGATGACAGATGATGGCCCAAAGAATTAGAGATGCATATGGTTAGGGTCTAATATTGTCCCTTTTCTAGAAGGTAAGAACTGACTTATGACAGCAGTATCTATTCTAAAGGAACAATTACATTAAGCAGCACATCTTTCTTCAGGAAAAATTACAAAAAAAGAATGAATGCATTAAACCAACGAACATCCTTCCGTCACTTTCACTCGGTCCTCTCACCCTTACCTAAAAAAACTTGATGTTGTTCACCGTCTGGCGCAACCTTAGGACACTTCTCTACAGTGAATCTGGATTCTTTGAATAAAGCGAATCCCAGCTCTACAAATACAGGTTTTCTTCCACTGTTTTCGGGGAGCGTTCGCTTCACCAGTTAAACTTTAGATTTACTGTTAATGTCACTTGAATCAGGTTTGATAAGCAAGTTTAACCGGGCACACAGAGTTCCGAAAAAAAAAACACGAGGATTCCCTTAATTTGGAAAAGATGACCAGTGGACAACTGCTCTCAACAGATAGTCTTGGTTCACTATCCACTCTTTCAATAGTGTTGGAAATGTAAATGTTAGTTCTTGCAATTATTCTCGCCGCCAGGCAGCATATACATTTAAATTTGTGGAGCAATATGAACTGGCTCAAAAGCCCAATATATATTTCTAGTCTTTAGGAACCGTTTGTGGGATTTGTATTACTGTCTATCTCTGATGGCATATGCACTGTCAGACGAGTGTTACTTAAAAAAACCCCACGTGGTTAAAGATAGGAAATGTCTATGCTTCTCACAAGTATGTCCTTTTTACTAAACGCCAGCAAGTTTGGGTTCACGCCCAGAAATGACTGAATGAAGAAAAACAACATACAATATACTATACAGAATATGTACTCGTTAAGATCTTACATATTAAACGGCAAGCCTACAGCTTGACTTATTATTATTAAAACTTCCCGTGAGATAAGTTATATTTTAAAAAAATCATAAATCCTCATGAATTTAGGAACACGTGCGTATTCCGTCAACATCTCATGAGGCTTCTAGCATTTATAAGTTAGTTTAGAAAAATATGATCTCGTCTGATTATTTAGCAGTAAAATTAACTTCATTATAGCTACATTATTGTTTAATGCTAGAAATTATAATATTTCTGCTTTCCACTGAAACGCGTCACTAGAAAATAATACAGACTATATAAATTAAGCACTCTGTTCAAAGAAACTAGTTAAAATGAAATAAGCGACTTAACACTTTATCACTTCACAAAATACTAGATATCTATTATATTTATCTCACCCCAGCACTACGGTAACACCACGACTAGGATAATTCACTAGATAGGTAGTTAGAAGCTCGTCACAAATCTGACGAGAACTATGAAATTCGCTATAAAGCTTCATTCACTAGCACGCGTGTTCCATCTACTGAGATGTTGGAGACTGAAATGAAATCAGATTTCAGCTCTAGGGTGGATATTTGAAAACAAGGGCAAACAATCCCACATTTTCTCAAACTCCGAAATCATCTCCCCTTTACGTGTTCAACACCTTACATTTAACATTACCATTACTAGACGTCTTACATAGCTGACACTTCTGCGTTTCCCCACCTCGCGCTGACCAGGCCAACAGTGGGTGCCGTTTGCCGCTGCTATTCCCAGACAGTTGTCTCGAACTGCGACTAAAAGGTGTAAATTATCGCTCCTACCTGAGCGTTCGGCCGATGCACTTCCGTTGTGACCGGTGAAAGATGCAGACAATATGACACCTCTAGGTCTAGCGAAACGAATATTCACAGCTTATATCGACCAGTACGGGGAATGCTGCAGACTTAAGTCTGCTCTATCGTGAGATAAGCGAAAGTCCCAGTTTCGTTTTCACTGACATCTACGCAACAGAATTACGTATCCCAGTATGAGAAAGAACAAGGTAAAGTTTGAGAATACTGAAGAAAATATTTTTCGCACCCGAGTGATGCGAAAAATACCGGAAAAACAAGTACGGAAAGATAATAAAATAAAAAAAAATCCGGTAAGAGAATAGGAAGAAGATCTAGGTAATTTAATGAACAAAACCCACGTGACAAGGCGATTGTCTATTATCACAGATCTCGATCCATGACGCCTATATCCTGGGTCGGACTGACAGTAATCTGGGTGCCGGGACAATAAGTTATTGTTCACTTCACAGTTGATTAAGCTAGATGGAGGCTAGAGGAGAGCGAGCCTAATAGTTCTCTGGGCACTGCCCGATTGCCAGTTCGCTCAATCCGCCCCTGCTTATATCGATTTTATTGCTGAATATTTCCTATGGTACACTGCACAAAGAGAATCTACGAAGAAGATGACATGTCAGCATAGAGATGTACCAGGAGCAGCATAGAGATGTACCAGGAGCAGCATAGAGATGTACCAGGAGCAGCATAGAGATGTACCAGGAGCAGCATAGAGATGTACCAGGAGCAGCTGAGAACTGTGAACTATATACAATCAGGGAAAATGAGAAATCGAAAAGGACTCTGCAATTGGCGAAGAGCCTAAAGCGAATAAGCCTGTAGAAAAAAAACAACAACAATATTGCACATACATTACCTTGATCTTTCGTAGTATAGTGTCTACCTGCAACAAAATAAAAGCCAGTGAAATAAACAATCTCAATAACAGATAAAACATAATTGTTTTAACATTTTTTTAGAATTTACTATCATGCGCGCTTCATTATTTTCTGTTGGCTATGTATCTTGTCTATAATGTCTGCAATCTACTTGTCAAATTGAATATTTGCATTCTACTAATACTAGTGTAACAGCCCGTCATAAGACGGGAATTAAATTCAAAAGCACCAATACCTAACGGCAATTTTACTTATTCAAAAGTATTAAAAACAATCAGTGTGCATCACCATAGTACACGAACTACGAAGCAGCAGCGAGGATCCCAATGTGTGTATACGGGATCATACATTCTATAAATATGTTTGTGCACACCGTCATTTGCGCACTTTTCTTTGTCGAGTGTTACTATTTTCGGGAGAGTACATATAAGGGAAACAATACAATTAATATCTAACTTTAAACCAAAGTTGTTTCCCTTAGCGTTAGTGACAGAAAAAGCTGGGATTTTATATATATTGATTATCATGTGATATGTCACAAAGGCTTATCATCATTATTTTCCTTTGCGTTCCTTATGGAGCATGGAGACATCACTTCAGTTTGTCCCTGTGCAGGAAGTCTGCACCACGCATTCAAATACTCTTGCAGCCGTCTTTTCTGCAGCAATATGTATTTATATGACGGGGTTAGCAGCCCAAAGCACAACCTCATTTTAGTGGCCTTGTACGATATACCTGAGCGAGTTGTAGTCCCAGTTACTACAGCCTTTCACATAACCGCCTAACCAATAAGATCACTGCAATCAATATAACCACCCACACTAAGACCCCAGCATCATCACAATCACTTCAGCCGCTCAAACTAACAATATAAACGTCACAACAACAGCACTGCAGTCACTAGAACCACACACAAAAATACCACCACCATCATAACGCCGACATTACAACCAACACTTTTAGAAAATATCTCATTTTTAACTAGCAACACTTACGTCAATGTATCTCATCTTCCACTCTCTTATCTCCTTCCGCAGGTCATCGTACTCTAGACCATCACCTTGAGCTCCCTGGATTAATGAGAACAGAGATGTGATTGATGGTTCTACTTACTGCTTGATGACTTTATTGGGGCGTTGATGGATTAATGGTCTGAAAGCTCGCGGAAGCAAGTACTTGAGTGGTTTAAACAAAAATAAAAACTTGGAAAATTTGTTTATAGTACGTCAAGGACATTACACATTTGCAGTATGTGCATTTTTGTTTTTTGTTTTAATGGTTTTGCTTACAGTACAGTTAGAGCGTTCGTTTGGTAGGGTGGTTAGAGCGTTTCTTCTAGTGGCAAAGTTACCAGGCTTTGGGCTGCAAATCTGGTAGCGTCACGTTCCAGTCTACATAGCTGTAAATTGGTACCTGACTCGTGCTTGAGTTGGGGAAGGTAAAATTAGTAAGGATGGGAACTAGTCACCCCATCTAATAAACCTGGACCTAGTATGGTGCAGCTTTCAGCTATTCACTCCCCCTACGGCAATATATGAAATCGGACTATCTCCATAGTAACCAAGCTCACAGCGAAGTTTCTGGAGGTCTCTGAAGAGACAAAGAAAACAACAAAACTACTACCCCTAAAAGCTGTGGGTTTTCATTGTTGACCTGATTTGACTATCTCTGCCCTAAGACATATTGAAAGTGGTCCCTAATATCATGTGCCTGGGGCCAGCAACGTAATCATGTATGACAAATTGTTACAGAAACCAGTGCTGCTGTAAATCGGAGGATTTGATGCAGACTTCTTGCTAGGAAGTCGGGGGGGGGGGGGGGCATCTGTAGTCCATGCTCAGTAAGGATTGAACACGGAAATGAATGAATGAATGCCCGTTTTTTAGACTGTCCTGTGTAGCAATCCTCTATATACATTTTTTTTTTAAATTAAATTTTGCGCGTCCCATTCAACCTAGTCGGTTATATTAGGGAACATGTCCAAATATAAAAGTCCTTGAGGTATTATAATTTTCTTACGGAAATGTCTGAAACCTATAATGAAGAAAACAAAAATCCGTCAGCTTTTCGTGAAAATACGTAAAAGTGCGCATTCCACCGTGAAAGTTATATTGAACATCCATTACAATAAACACGCCGGCCGTTCAATTTTTTTTTTCATCGTGCATTGACCATAAGTCATGATAAGTTTGGCTACAAAGATCCTATGAAGTTAAAATGGAATGGACAGAAAATGAAATGAAATGACAACAGGAGAATGAGCGTCCTCATCAGGTCATGCAACGGAAAGAGTACAACGTAATTATTTTCCCCATATTGTTTTGACGGGTTACTTGTTATTATACACTACTATGTTATACAGGGTGTTTATAAAGTCGCTGTGCAGTGAATCTGAAAAATATTTTAGAAATTACGTCACGAATGATGCAAATTTACGTCATGACATGACATTCTGTGTTCCACAATCCCGTGTGCAGCATTACACAACAAACCGTTGTTATATTCACGGTTTCATTGCTGAAAGGAAATGGTGTTAGCAATTGAAAAAACAAATTTCTGGTGACGTAGTCTCGTCCGAGCGTAAATTTCACTGCACAGCGACTTTATAAACACCCTGTATTACGAAATGACTGTATACAGCAGTGACAAAATAACCGCTTTTAATTGTAAGAAACTTCCAGGTTATTAACTTCTGTTGCCGTGTTTTTCCTACAACTTCGGAGCGTTTATTCTATTTCTCCTGCTGATGCTCATACTAACGTCTTAATTATCACTTTGTATCTACCGTCTCCGTTAATGTAAACATGTCTTTAATTTGCCCCCCCCCTCCCCCCCCCCCCCCCCTTCCCCATTCAAGCTGCCATAGTCTCTTCTTATCCTTTGCAGTGTACAATTTGCTTTACATCTTTCTTCTACTTTTAACTCCAATTGTCTCTTCACATATCTCCCTCTCTATCTCTCTCTCTCTCTCTTTCCCTCTCTCTCTCTGTTCATCTTATATCTTATGGTTTAAGCCAGGAACCTTATTTATTTTTCTAAAGTGGAGAAATAAAATTGTTTACTTGTTTCATAAGCACTGGCTGAGTGTTAGGTTACGTCAATTGTCCAATCTAGCCTGCTCACACATAAATCTCTCTCTCCCCCTCTCTCCCTCTCTCTCGCTCGCTCGCTACTTATGTTATAACTTAACCAGTAAATGTATTTTCTTCAAGCGACGGAGATATAAACAGGTTTACTTGCGTCAAAAATTATCCGCTTTTGCTGAATGTTAGCTCAAGTCAATTGTATAAACTATCGTGCTCACACATAAACGTTCTCTCTCTCTCTCTCTCTCTCTCTCTCTCTCTCTCTCTCTCTCTCTCTCTCTCTCTCTCTCTCTCTCTCTCTCTCTCTCTCTCTCTCTCATATATATATAATTTATCCACGTATTATTGTCAAATCATCAAAGCTGTACATAAGAGTATACCAACCTCTTGTATTTTTTTCCAGTCTAGACCTGCCTCTTCCATTTCGTACTGTAAAAACACCCTCATGTTGGCAGACTTGCTGAGGTTGAGGATGGTGTTCAGTAGTCGAAGACAGCTGACCTGGTGAAGGTTGTAGAAGTATACCGAAGTTGTCGTCGTATGATGTCTGAATCGGTGACATTTTTACAAGTGAATTAATCAGACCAAATCGTCTAATGTGGTAAAGACCTTTGTTTTTCATTTTTCAAATTGCAGTTAAGCGATGTAAGACGGCAGATCTCATAGAGATTTTCGAACTGCATTAAGTTGTCAAAGCATGCAGAGTGTAACGAGGTTTTAGAGGCGTGTTACATAGTTTAAAAAGGATAGCAGATTTTCATAGGTTTCATAAGCGTATAACATAGTATATCTAAGACAGCAAGCTTGGAAGATGTTTTATAAGTGTTTATCTAAGACATCAGACCTGGAAGTTGATTAATAAGTGTTCATCTAAGACAGCTTGCTTGGAAGTTGTTTTATAAGTGTTTATCTAAGACAGCAAGCTTGGACGATGTTTTATAAGTGTTTATCTAAGACATCAGGCTTGGAAGATGTTTTATAAGTGTTTATCTAAGACAGCAGGCTTGGAAGTTGTTTGATAAGTGCGCCACAAAGTTTACTAAGACAGCAAATGTGGTAGAAGGTTTTGTAAGTCTATTACATACTTTAAACTAAGGCGGCAGACTTGGAATAGTTTTCAGGTGTGTATTAAGTTAAAGGTACTCCCAGATAATACCGTAGGGAATGAAGTGTTACAGATTTCCCTATACTAGGTCCAATATAGAGAAGTAGGGTGACCAGTTTCCTTCCTCGCTGCCTTTTCCTTCCTAACTCAAAGAACAGAGTCAGGTGCCCATTAACAGCTGGGTAGACTAGAGCGTGTCCATACCGTAAATCGAATCCGGCACCTTTGCCGTAAGAGACCAGTGCTCTAACCATTCTGTCAATCGGACGTGTACTACATATAAATAGTGTATTACAATAGTTTAAATAAGACATCAGACTTGAAAGACTATCTAGAAAGTAAGTTGCGTTGTTTAACATCTCAGCAGACTTAGAATGGATATTGAAAGTGTATAAATATTTTAACTAGGACCGCAGGTCAGATAAAAGGTTGTGTGTACGTGATCTAGGGCAACTTATTCGATGGAATTTTTGTATGGAATTTAGGAAAAATGGTACAGCTAACATTTCAGTGTATGCAAAGAGTTCAGTAGCGTGAAGACTGGTTTTAAACTACATTATTTAGACAAGCGTTCATTTGCCTATGATTTCATTGCTCGAATTCAAGTTCTATTTTACATTAACCCAGATGAGAAGTATGAAATATAAATACTTACTTACTTACTTAGTCGTTCCTCTTCTACCGTAAAGTGGAGAGGTTTGGAAGAGAGAGCGCCATACAATCCTCTAGGCATTTTTCCTCCTGGCCTGGTTCCATTCTAGTCCTCGGTCCTTCATAGATTGTCTAATGTTGTCCTCCCAGCAGACTCCGGATCGAGGTATGGATCCCTGGCTCTTTGCCTCCCATGGCAGCCGATCTTCTCAGATTCTGTAGACATTGCCAAACCATCTCGGTACAGTTCTACTTGGGTCTGCAGGGGTTGGGTTATCGCCTTATTGGTGCTTTGTTCCATCTCAATTTCAACTTAGGTCAATTTTGGCCAAAAGTGGAGATGGAAGGCAGCAGTACTAAGGCGACGCCATGTCTCTTCTTGTCACTTCAACCACCGTTCTCAGATACCTTATTTATGAGGTTTGAATCTGACTTTTGTAGGCTGCAGTTATTGCCCATGAAAGACAAATACTTACTTACTTTACTTAGTGGTTCCTCTTCTACCGTGAGGTGTAGAGGTTTGTAAGAGTGAGCGCCATACTATTCTATCGGCTGTCTTCCTCCAGGATTGGTTCCATTCTAGTCCTCGGTCCTTCAAAGATTGTCTAATGTTGTCCTCCCAGCGGACTTTGGGTCATCCTGCAGGTCTGGATCCCTGGCTCTTAGTTTCCCATGCTTGCCGTGGTAGCCGATCTTCTCCCATTCTGCAGACATGGCCAAACCATCTCAGTTGGGACTGTTCTACATGGGTCTCGAAAGATAAATACAAAAACTTAAAACTGCATGAAAGATACATTGTAACTAAGTGTCGATAATCAGTTGGTTTTATTTGTAAACTCCATATTATTCCACCATCATTTGTGGCCTTCACACAGCACACGACACATATTAATGAAGATAACGTGAATCTTGTTAATGTTCAGATGTACATGTATATATACCTGGAAGGGAACGTGCGACACCCCTCTGGTGTGCATCATGTTGATCAGCATCTTGAAACGAGTGCTCTCTGCATACTTGATTCTCAAAGATGTGAACGCTTCCAGCACTTTGTCCACCGAAGATGGACCATTTATGACCAGTGTCAAGATCTGGACAGAAAGACAGTATGACCTGTGTATATATCTATATGTTGACCAATGATTTTGTTATGCAATTACGAGTAAGTAACCTGCTAAAATATGAAGCCAAAACACCAATCCCCAGATCTTAAGCTGTTCGATTAGCGCTATTTTGATATAACGCTGTGTCTATTTTATGTCGTTTAAAAAATTCGATCTTACGCTGTGCGCAAAACATTCCGTGGGAGGAGGGATATAACTTTCAAGTTCATTAATGGTAGTCATTGCTAGCATAATGAAGCATGACCCCCAAAAAGGAAAGCAGTTCAATGATAATCCGTAACATAGAACAAGATGATCTTCAGGGGAACTCCATAATGTCTCATCAATTTCCAAAGTGATTATCTGTCTACACTGTCAAATGCCTTTTCATAGTCTACAAATTCGATGTAAAAAGATCAGTTCCTTTTCAGACTTTGTTCCATTATCATTCTCAAAGTGATAGAAAATAGCATGGTATAAAAATGTTATTTAACAACTCTAATCTTGTCTTGTGAAGGTATGTTGGTGACTGAGGAATGAGGTCAATTGTTAAGCCACAGAGTTAGTCATGTGACATCTTGTCTTTAATTTCTCTGTAAATTCAAACATCCTCCGAGAACAAGCTCCATGGGTATCTTGATCTCTACGATTTGTTTGATCAAAGGTTTGTTAATAAAGATGTTGCGTGGTCTTGTATTTCTGTTGACCTTCATTGTTCCTGTTTTAGAAGCGCATAATCGTCTTATTGTATCTCTCATGCGTTCAAATAAATTCGAAGCACAGTTCCATCATCATCTCATCTCAACCCGTAACCCGTCATGGGTCGTAGGGGTGCCATGGTGGAAGCTTCAGCAGGCAGGGTCCTCCACTGCTCTCTAAACTTGATTGCTCCATACACAATTGCAAAACCCTACCTACAAGGTTTCACAAACTGTTAGTATGTACTTAAGAACATTATGACCAGTCAAATCTGAAATATCAGATATTTCATTCATTCATTTTCCTTTATCTCCTTACGGAGCATAGAGCTACCACAGCAGTTGGTCAACCATTAGGACGACTGCACCAAGCATTCACATTCTCTTGCAGCTGTGGTTTATCTGTGACAATTTCTTTTACATGATGAGGTTACCAGCTCCACCATGCACATCCTCAAATTAGTCGCCTTGTACTACATGCCTAAGGTTGCAGTAAACTTGTTCTTTCTTTGTCTCATCAGAAACCCCCCCGGGAACTACACGGGGCAGATACACGGATACGCGGATACACACATATAAATTCTAATTTCCGAGTTGTCCGGATTGATTGGTGCATACGAGGGGGAGCTATAGCGCATTTAAAGTCAAAATAGGACAAAAATAAAAATGTGGATTAGTCCTTGTTCTGATACTTTATTTTCTCCTAAATCTAAATATATCTATTTAATTTGCCAGAGCATATACTAAGTAGGTGTATATTGATTTTGTAAATTGTGTGTTCGTGAAGATATTGTTCTTTTCCTATGAAGAAAATCATTAATTTCTAAGAACAGTAGTTATGTTACTAATTTCCTAATAACCTGCGTATTTCTTGGTCTATCAACATGGTATTTGGCATAGATATCTTTCATTGAATAATAAAACTTTTGGCAAATCCGATTTCTGATATCACATCAAAATTGTGATATATTGTAAATAATATTGTAACATTTTGCATTTATGTTTTTTTACTCTTTTTAGATACGAACTTTAAAGTTATACATCTCAGGATCTTCTTAATTTACACAACCACTGCACACTTCTCACTCGTGTTTCTTCACAGAAAGTTTCGCACAAATACGCGCAACGGATATTCCCTATTATAATAATTTTATTCTTATATTTTGTACTCACGTTCGTCCTTTTTCATTCTATTTTCAACCATGGTGTATTCATTTTCTTTTAAAAATATATCTGATAAATGAACATGCTCCAGTTTCGTTAAGCTGCGATATAATTATGTTTTAATTTGTGCTAGTAAATGGCACTAGTCTTTTTTAATACCTTGTCATGGAATATTCTAATCCACATATATAAATTATCAATTAAATATAAAGCCTAATAAATACATATAATAAAGAAAAGAGCAAGGGTAAAATGACAGTGCTGTCACAAAGAATGTACTCGAAATTCCCCTTGTTTTCTGCTTCGTCTGCAAATTGTAACGCTTTCACGTTGATAGTAAAAGCTTACTGTATTATACCCGCTTTCTTCAATGAAACGTGTGCTGTATTTCTTGGAAAAGCATTGAGACGTACTGCGTAATGACCTAAATTAATCCTAACATTAATTACATTGCGTTACCAAAACGAACGAACAGATGGACAAAAGGATAGCGAGAAGGGAGAGGCAGAAAGCCGAACATTAAACACGCGTCGCGCGATATACAAATGCTACCATCACGCGTGTAAGTCTACAAGCACTAACTTTTTCAGACGGACAGTGATAAAATACACTACCCTGTCCCAGAGTTAGGTTTATAAATCATAACAGACTCTTATTAGAAAAGATAACATTAGATGGGTTTACGTTTGAACACATAACAGTACCCAGACAGCACTTCTTCTAAACAGGAGGTAGAAGAAATTGCATATTTTGAACGCAACCTCGTAGCTCCTTTAAATTAGTATTTTTGGGTTCCTTAGGGCTTGCTGACAAATAATATGTAAAACGTTACGCAAATAGTCCAGGAATTAATAAATTATACCCAAAATAAAATATTGGGGGTGCCTGACAGCATAAAATCATTTCTGCTCATAAGATTTTTTTTTAACGTGTTTGAAAAAAATTTACGTTACGGAAATAGCCTACCATGTAAACTCCAAATTGATTGGAGCGCAACAAATGAAAGCCTAACCACGATTGGTCGGGCTATAAATACTATCTTGGTTGTTGGGGGAGACGGGAAAAGATAACATTTTTTTCAAACACTTGTCGAAACGTGGCTCATTGGCCAGTCTCGCTGATATACACACTTGGGAGCGTTAGTTCGAGACCACTTGTTTAAAAGATCTTGATAAAGCATCAGTGCGTTGAAGCCAGCTTAAATTTTGCTCAATAAAAGCCTGGAAGATAAGCAGATGGAAATTTGTGCCAGTTTGTGCCAGAATTCATTGCTAATCAACGTATCTGTGTTTATTTCCATGAAATTGTGGTAAGCTTGAACCATTCAATATCTTTTAATGAAAAATTGAATGTAAATTGTTAATTTATGCCTGTATATATATGTGTAGTTCAGTGGCAAACAGGGGATAAAGCCTAAAATGCTCCAGCCTGAACAGAGGGTGTCAGAGGGAAGTAAAACGGCATGGAATGGCCAAATAGTACACTGACACCTAGATGATTGACTAGAAAGAAATAATGCTGGAAGTGCAGAGGCGTAGTAACCATTAAGAAGGGTAATACTGGAATAAAGTATTTCACATGAAGCTGACAGTTGGCCTAATGCTCTGAACTCAATGTTTGTGCTGTATTGTGATCAGTGTAAAAGAGAATATAAATTAGTTATGAAGTAGAAGGTACATCCTTCTTGATTTCAGGGACAGTGGTCTTGATGTACTGAGCAGCACCTGGTCAGAGATTTGCTGAATCCAGAGTCGGACAGCATACTCCTTGGTCTTTTAGCTATCAGTGAGGTGTCTCCTGAGCCCAGAGGAGAATTCGAGCAGAGGAGTCCTTTCCTGCCGCCATCACTCAAGATAAGCAGAGTTGGCCAGCTGAGCTCAACATTATGTCCCCTCATCTTGAAATAACTTTATAAAAATACTATTCAGCGGGGAATTTACTTGTCTTAAAATCAGGAACTGTGAACATCTCCAATACTAGTCCCTAAAGACAAACTATTGAAGTCATGATGACAAATACCAACAGAGCTTGAACAAAACAAAACCAGTATTACCTCATTTTACTACTACACAACTGACACACATAGAACATTGGTAATAATATATGTCACTACAATATTCATATTAAATACATTCTGTACATAACTTGTGATTTAAATTGATTGTGATTCCTGGTTCCCTTGTAGTTGAATCAGGACACATATTCATTCATGCCAGTAATGAATACATATTGTTATTTGAAACGTTACGAGTGACTTCTTTAAGATATTCTAATAGAGTGTTATATGTATGTGAGTGTCACAGTGTTGTTAAGAGTAGTGGATTTAATTAAATTGTTTATCTGTCTGTTGTTGTGACTTACACTTCACCATACACATACCCTAGACACATAACGTAGCATCACACTATTCCAGAATAATTCTGACTGAGATATATAGATATGTGGTAGCAAGTAAGGTTATATATATAATATACTACTCTTATCAGATATATATATACCTTCACAGCTGATCTCAGTCAGTACACTAAGTCCCTTATAAATATTTATAACATCCCACTTCACCACATACCTATAAAAATTCGCAGCGACAAGACAAATCAATCAGAAGCCAATAATACTACACTTTGATCTTAGTCAAAAGGCCGAGAAGCGATGTCTTTTTTCACCTTTCTCGGACGTCTGCGGCAAATTATTAATACAACGTTCCGGGGCGTTCTCATCGAGTCCTAGCGACTTATCTTAGACATCATGGCGTCCGAGTCTAGTTCGAATCAGCACGCTAGCGAGAACAATGTTCTTCGTGTTACCTTAGACTCAGTTCTAGAAGCTATTGTTTCGCTCCGTGAGGCCAGAGGCTCGTCTCTGACTTCTCTGAAGAAGTTCTTCGCCTCCAAAATGGCATCAACTGTTTCTACCCGAGATCTGAGCCGCCAAATCAAGAAGGCACTGGACCGCGCCGTTCGTGAGGGGAAGATCAAGAAACGAGGTGCGAGATACACTCCAACCGCCGACGATGAAGACAAGGCTGGAAGTAAGAGACGACGTCGGAAGTCGAAATCGGATGAGGAAAGACGTCCTGCTTCTTCGGAAAGGCGCCAACGACGACGAAGCAGCGGGCGCCGGACGAGGCGACGCTCCAGGAGGAGAAGCCGAGGGAGGAAAACCCGCAGAAGAAGCCGCAGGAGGGGAAGCCGTAGGAGGAGAAGCCGCAGGAGGGGAAGCCGCAGGAGGAGAAGCCGCAGGAGGAGGAGGAGTACAGGGAGGAAGAGAAGCGGTGGACGCAGGCGCAGAAGATCTCGACGCAGGCGCTGAAGAGCGTTCGTCAAGCCATAACGCTCTACCTCTGATCTGAGTCAAATTCTCAGTTTTTCATCTTTTTTTTTTCTTAAGGTCCTTTTTAGGGCCATTCAAAACATCTACTTTCTAATAGGTTTTGGTTTTAGTAAATTTTGTGTTTTGTTTTGTTTGTTTTGACTGACTGAAACGACTTTTATTCCTAAAATAGAACAAGAGTTTTATACAAACTAAAATTTTCGACTGACTAAAATTTATAAATTGTGAATAAACTTTTAGACTATTCCTAAAATAGAAATAAACTTTTATACTTACTAATACGACTTTAATTCCTAAAATAGAAATAAATTGTAGACATCCTAAATAGAAATAGACTAAGACTTACTAAAACGACTTTTATTCCCAAAATAGAAACATAATTATTTGAGTTACTAAAGCGACTAATAAAACATACTATTTTAGACTTACAAAAACGACTTTGGTTCCTAAAATAGAAATATACTTTAAGACTTACTAAATAGACTTTTTATAACTTAAAAGAGAACTAGAAAAATTAGCTAACACGTCTTTAAAATGACTTTTATGTAAAATAACATTTAAAACAAAGAACTATAATACTTTTTAAAATAGAACATCTATAGAAACTTGCTAATAACTTTAAAATGTCTAGGTAAAATACCATCTAAAAGACAATATATATCAAATAGAAATACTTAAAAGAAATTTAGCTATACAAACTAGCTTTACATTTATTGTTATATTTATATGCAAGCAATGCTGGTGCCAGGCCATTTTGTGGCCTAGGCAAGGTTAGAACCCCCCCCCCCACCTCCCTCCGCACCCCACCTCTACGCCCATGCTCACTGAAATAAAACGTCCGTTAAATAAAAAATGGCGTACATTGAAACTAATTTATAAACTTTTTTTTCTAATCTGACTGTGAGAAATATTCATAGAATAGTCCCCACAAATACGCACAATGGATATTCCCGAAAAAAGAAATAAATTCCATTTTAAACTCAAGTTCGTCCATTTTTTCATTTTATTTTCGTCCATTGTGTATTAATTTTTTTTTAAAATCTCTTAATACAGAACAAAACAAACGTAGCACTATACAAATGATCGTGCTCGTATTCACTTAAAACTGCTTGTTCTATAATTATGTTTTAAGTTATCTCAAATCTAATCTGATAACAATTTTAAAATACAATGATGAGCTTTTATTTCAACGTTGGTGTTCATAACTCAACAACAACAAAATACAAGAATTAGGGAATTTAAATATAAGTGTACAATCCAATATGGCCACCGTTCCCATAGCAACCAATAGCAACATACCATCAAATGCGTTGGTATGGATAATTATTACTTTTGTAAGTCAGCTGTGCAGTTATATTGAAATCCAGCAGTTATTTATGAAAATAGCGTTTTGCTGTATCTCCACCCCGATCACAAGGCATTTCTCATTCTGAAATGCTTAGGGTAAAGAGAAATAGAGGATGACCAAAAAAAAAAAAACAATAAACGGAGACAGGGATTAAAAATTGACATAAAGAGAAATTAACACGTCACGGAGAGATCTTGAAAGTCTCGTGTATGACAGATATTCTTTGCGCGCATTAGTTGGAGGCTGTGCTCAAAGGGCATTTTTGGTGTTTGGTTTAAGGACCATCTTCATTACGCACTGACAACTCCATCAGTGCTCCGATCTCCTCTCTTAGATCACACAAGGAGGGTCTCGGCACAGTGCACGAACTCCATCGAGGATCCCAATGTGTGTATACAGGATTCACATATTTTATAAATATATTTTGGTTGGTAGGTTTCCAAATTTTGTAATTTTTGCGAGGGCAGCGGCCGTATGGCCTACTCTTTACGATTTCGAACTGTCGCGAGATTATTAACGTGCGCAAATTGCATACGGGACCTCCTATTTTTTCGCCCTTATTCGAGAAGGCTAGGCAACAGTTCTTACTACCCACGGAGATCAGGGGGTTTATGACGTCATTAGGAACCAGTGATTCTGAAACAAATGTCCATCAATTATATTCTCTGTACTTTGACCGTACTCGGTACCTTTAGAACTAGAGGCGGACACCATACCTCTTAGCCATTCCGACTCTCGGAAGAGAACAGAAAGGTAAGGATAAAGATCGTCATCATTATCATCATTAGAAGAAACAGTAGATAACGATAGAAGGAAGACGACGTCTATAATTTTGCATTGTTGTATATCTCTTGAGTTTCATTTTTACGTTGGCTATCAGAAGGTGGTGATCTGATGCTACATCTGCTCCTCTATATACCTTTACATCCTGCAATGATGATCTAAACTTCTTGTTTATGCATATATGATCAATCTGATTTTCTGTTCTATGGTCTGGTGATATCCATGTTGCCTTGTGTATTCTCTTATGTGGATCCCCACATTTATGTGGTTTCTATTATTTCTACTTTTCTTAGCTTCTTTATCTGCCTTTTCATTTTCTTCTATGCCGACATGTGAAGGTATCCAAGCTATTAGAACAGAACATCATGTGGAGTATAGGTTAAGTATTTGTCAGTAATATCTCTTCTGCTTTATCAGGTCTACTGTATTCTTAAGTTTCTTATAGCTTGAATTGTTGAAAGTGAGTCTGTTAATATTGTTAATTTATGAGGAGGGTTGTTAGAGAAGATTTCCAGAGCTTTCAGAATTGCAACCATCTCTGCCGTGAAAATAGATGTATTCTCGGTTATACTATACCCTTTCACCATTTGCCACATGAGAACATAAATTCCTATCCCAAATTTGTTATCGTTTCACTTAGATCCATCTGTGTACACTGTAATACTGTCCTTTGATATTTGTTGAATATATTTCATGGCTTTGTTTTTTATAGTTGCCATATCAGGTTTTATTAATTATGTCTGCCAAGTGGTAGTATGTACCTGGTTTCTTGAGCTCCCAGTGTGGTACCACTGGCTTGTATATACTAGTTATTAATTGATGCATTTAGGGCATTCAAGTGTACTAGTTCCTCCATGCATTTCCAACCTGTCAGGTAGATTCTACTGGCATTTATGAACCTGTTATGAGGTGTTGTTAACTGATATCTAGCCAATGCTGGAAAAGCGGGGTGAGTCTTGTCCAACCTAATTTTGGTCATGTAAGTTATTCTTAGTTCCTTTCTCCGAAGTTCCAAGGGGAGGACTCCTAAGGCCACCTCCAGAGCACCCCTCGATGTTGATCTGATTGCACCTGCAATTGTACATAATGCTTGGTGCTGAATTCTATCTAATTTAATCTTGTGACTGTGTGCTGCAGAATCATATACACCCCTCGATGTTGATCTGATTGCACCTGCAATTGCACACAATGCTTGGTGCTGAATTCTATCTAATTTAATCTTGTGACTGTGTGCAGCAGAATCATATACTATGCTTCCATAATCAATTTTACCTCAAAGATTTATAAAACGTGATCACTGTCTTAGTGCTTGCACCCCATCCATGACCTTTCAAATATCGTAGCATGTTAGTTAGTCCTCTACAAGACTACCAGTCTGATTGCTAAATCAGAGGCACATCTCCAATCCAACCTGCAAGTCTGCAAGGAAGAGCTGGAGAAGAGAGGGATGGTCATAAGCAGCTCTAAAACAAAATCCATGGTGATATCACGAGAAAAAAGAAGACATCAGATTAAGCTTGGAGAACCGGTCCTGGAGCAGGTCGACCACTTTAAATATCTCGGAGCTATTATAGATCGAAAAGGAGGCATCAAAGAAGAGTTAGTTGGCCTCTCGAAAAGCAGCAGCTGGGAGACTTTTTCAGGCCATAAATCGAGGATTCCTCAGCAAGAGAGAGGTTGGTAAGAAAACGAAGATGGCTGTATACCGCTCCACCTATGTCCCAGTCTTGACATATGGATGCGAGTCATGGGCAATGACTACAACCCACAAAAGCCAGATCCAAACCTCAGAAATGAGGTATCTGAGGAAGGTGGTTGAAGTAACAAGAAGAGACATGGTCCGCAACCAGACGATACGTCAAGGCCTAAAATCCCACCCCCTGCAGACCCAAATAGAACAGTGCCAACTTAGATGGTTTTGCCATGTCTGCAGAATGGGAGAAGATCAGCTACCACGACAAGCATGGGAAACAAAGAGCCAGGGATCAAGACCCCCAGGACGACCCAGAGTCCGCTGGGAGGACACCATTAGACAATCTTTGAAGGACCGAGGACTAGAATGGAACCAGGCCAGGAGGAAGGCAGCCGATAGGATAGTCTGGCGCTCTCTCTTCCAAACCTCTACACCTCACGGTAGAACGACTAAAGTAAGTATATAAGAGCTAATACTTAAAATCAATAATTCTTATCAGCAACTGAAAGATATCCTCAGATCACAAGAACTTTTGTCATCAAAGAATGAAAGAAAAAAAATGTTGCGTACATCTTTTGTTTGTTTACTCGTCGTTTGATTAACTAAACCTAGTGCCCCTAGATCTATACATCAAGGGGCTCTAATACGAACGTCTGCCTAGTTGATAACAAATCTCTGTTCTCAATGTTAATTTAACTGGAAGAAGTGTTTCTTTTTCAATTAGTTTTATTCCTTTAATCTCTTCATGTGCGTCATTTTTGTGTGCGTGATTCCTAATCGGTTTTTCTTTTATATTACGAGTGATTAGGGGAATTGAATTAGGGAATACATTACTGATAAATGTTTGTCCTCTCTCTCTCTCTTGCTCTCTCTCTCTCTCTCTCTCTCTCTCTCTCTCTCTCTCTCTCTCTCTCTCTCTCTCTCTCTCTCTCTTTTCATGGTAATAATTAGTTTGTACTTTTCAGCAAGTTATTTCATGATTATAATTAAATACTGTGAATGTGAGTAAGTGTTACGTGCAGTCTTTGATATCTTACAATATTATACATTGGTATACTTGTTATGTTCGCAAATATTTTGTAAACAAAATAGTGCTTAAGGAAATGTCATTATTGAGTTACTTCCCTTGAAAGTTGTGTCGGCTCTTTCGATCGAACTCCGCGGATAAATCCAGTTTTCTGCGATTTATTCTTTGTTTGGGTAGTAATAGATTGTTCTTGCTTCAGAATATCTATGGCCTGAATTTATGTGTATTGTTTGTCTGAGTAGGACGAGTCTGTCTTATATCTGTATATCTTTACATATCTAAGTCGAACTATATGTTCTGTTGTCTCTAGGGAGGTCAAAGGCTATTCGGCGGATGTGTCGCTAGAGTGTGGTGTGATTTGGCTTCGTCCTGATAGGGACTGTGTTTTCTATGTCGGCTTGTCGCCGGGGAAAAAGTGATCTCAGTATTTGTGGGGAAAGTGATAGTCGTCTAGACCTATCGTGTATACTTTACCCAGTATTTATTCGTATTGCCAAGGAATGGCAGAATCATATTTCTGATACCAAGGTAATAAAAGATACTCTTATGAACTCTCGTACGAAGCCACCATTTTCGATAGGTACGATTTGAATGTCTAAGAGAATATATTTGACTCGATGAAAACGACTTCGATTCCTAGCAGCACTATACCCTGTAGAATGCAGTCAATTGTTCATGACCAAATCTACAGAGCAATGAAAGATTTAATGAATGACTAACTTTAGGACAGATTCATTATCTGTATCCAAACGTGAGTGACAGCTCACGAGTGAAGCCATCTTGGAACCAAAACATGTAGTGACTTTCAAGAAGAGAAAAGGGATGCCCGTATTATCGCTTGATTAGTCCAGAGATCACTGCTACACATGAGAACCCATTGCTAGCGGTTCAATATTATTATATGGAAAAATATGTGCTGAACATTATGTTGGAGAATCGTCGCTAGACGAGATTAGGTCTAGAAGCCATCTGAAATATTATTTATAAGCTGACGTGCTCAGTCAGTGAAGTCAGTTGATATATATGTATGGGCGATACTGAGTGCTTGGCTACTGACAGTCCATTATACAATTATTCTACACGAGTGCCCATGTAACATTGCAAGACCATTTATCCACTGTACTATGATGTATTATGCCAACCTGTGATTTGTCACTATCTGTGCTGTCGAGTGTATACGTCCAATTAAACTGTAGAAAGGTACACAGTCGTTGGTGTCGATGACTTCCAGCCATACATGAGTGTGAGAAAAGAACATTTGTCAACACCACGAACCCTTATTATCATTCGCACATTATACACTCAATCCATGTCTACACACCACTGCGTAGGTCAAGTTGACATTCCATACACTACAGTGGAGCAAACAACACCATAGAGATCTTATCAACTGATGATGATGATGATGTCTGCTTCCATCCACTTATATTTATCTTTTGGTGGATACCACTAACTGGAATAAATAGAGGACTTTATCAACTGGTGGACCAGCTTTCTGGGTTTGACCTCGCAGAAGTTCAGAAGTCAACAGATTACCGATACCAGACCGTTTCCTGTGGCTGATACGACACACTTGCAGTATTGGTTTGCTCTTTGTCAACACTTCGTCACGTGACCTGTCAAGTGAATGCAGTATGTAGGTCAGCGTTGTTGACATTTTTACATTAGACATTACAGAGTTTCACAGAACAGTTGGATCAATTCTTGTCAATATTAACAGGAAGACAGTATGAGTGAACTAAGAAGTCCTATTTTCATCGATGGATCTTCTTGTTTTCTGTATATGAACTTTAATATTTAAGGCCAGAATGTTTAATTGAATAAAGTGGCAGTTTGTTTATTTTCATAAAAATAACTTTGCCATTACTGTAAAACTGAGCCTATTTTGCAACACATACTATCATACACATAATTTATATATATTTATGTTTACATGTTATTTGTTTGTATAGTATGTTAGTTTCTATGTCAGCGGGTTGTGTTTAAGGTTGGGCGGCGTCCTCACAACAGAATATCCCACGTCATAGAGGGTCCGTTGTGGGCGTTTTCTATAGGTGCATTTTTCTTGATTGAAAATTTGCTGCGACAACTGTTGCTTTTGTGTTAGCTGTGAAGTCTGTAATTATTGTTATTTTTGTAATATTTCTTTGTTCTTTAGTTTTGTTTTGATTTGTTTGTAATTTGTTGGTCTAACCTTTTCTATCTTTCAGTTCTATTCACAATTTATATTCATATACCGTGACGTCATTTGTGTTGTTATTCTTTGCAGATTCAGTGATTATTTTCATTGATTTCCCTATTTGATTTATTTTGATTTCTGCAAACGTTCTTGTATTGTCAGTCCTATTTGTACTTTATGTATTCTGTTGGTTGACATATGTTTTATATAGGTATATTTCATAAGACACAATTGCCTGTGCACTGCACTTGGATTATGGTATAAACCAGTACCTGATTATTATTACTGTTATACAAGACCTTATTAAGGCTTGTGACCCACAGATATTGGGATAGTATACTGATTAATCAAGTCATTAAGAACTTGTGGTATTATTATTATTTCAGGTGATTAGTATTATTGTTAGACACCATGTCTACATTAGAATACTTCATTATACAAGGGAAAGCCCTTGATAAAACTGGTCAACAATTAGAACAATGGGCTGTTGCTCAATATGACAAAGCATTAGCTGCAGAAGAGAAAAAAGCTGAGGCTGCTGCTGAACAAAAGAAATTGCAGATGCAGGTGGAGGAAAGGAGATTTGAAGCTGAACAAAAAAAATTAGAAAGAGAAGCTGCTGCGGAACAAAAAAGATTAGACAGTGAAGCTGAACAAAAAAGATTAGACAGGGAAGCTGAACAAAAAAGATTAGACAGTGAAGCTGAACAAAAAAGATTAGACAGGGAAGCTGAACAAAAAAGATTAGACAGAGAGGCTGAAGAAAAAAAAGCAATAAGAGAACATGAATTTGAGTTGGAGAAATTAAGATTGACAAGTATGAGTAATGTTAATCAGGCATCTAGTGGTAATGGTAAACCTTCTACTTACAAGGTTAAGGTTCCACCGTTCAATCAGTCCAGTGACGATATTACATTCTGGCTGGATAGATTTGAACGTTCTTGTCGTACACATAATGTGGATAAATCACAATACGCTAATCGATTATCAGAAAACTTGAAAGGTGAATCTTTGACTAGATTATGCCTTGTAGGAGAAGCAGATAAGGATAATTATGATGTCATTAGGGCGGCTTTGATAAAAAAATATCAGCTAAGTGAGGAAGGCTATCGCCTTTTATTTAAAACGATGGTGCCTGAGACGGGTGTAGAATTCTCAGAATTCACTGCAAAGGCACGTCTCACAGTTGATCGTTGGATTGAGCTTTCCAAAACAGAAAAAACGTATGAAGGACTTATGGATTTGTTGCTCAGAGATAAGATTATGTCATGTGTGAACAAACCTTTCCTTGAATTTATACATGAGCGTAAACCCAAATCTCTAAAAGAAATGGAAGAATATTGTTCCCAATATGTCACTGCACACCCCGACGTGACTTTTGGCAACACTAAGATTAAGGAGAGTATGCCAGTTGCTTCAGCAACACCATACAATCCCAATTATTCACACAGATTTCAGGGACCTCAAAACAGATTTGATAAAAAAGGTAACCATAATAGTTATCAAAACCAAGGTAACCAATCATTTCAGGGTTCTTCTTCAAAGAACTGGAGACGACCTGATAGCTCTCGACACAGGGGTGGTCATAATTATAGGAATTTCCGTAGAGGAAGTAATTATAGAAACTATCAGGGTTATCCGTCTTGGAGTCAACAAGATCATAATTACAGAGATACTCATTATAATGAATATGATAATGGTAACCAAGGGAACTATGACTCAAACCCAAATAGGGGTTACAATAGAGGTAACAATAACTACAGAGGTGATAATAACCGAGGTAGATCTCAATACAAAAGACATAAACCACATTTTCAGGCAAACTCTGCACAACAAGAGTCCAATGAAGCCTATAAACAGAGTAAAGATAATAATGATGCTAGTAATATGGCATGTGCCGCTTTTGATTTTGGGAGAGCATCTCAGTGCCCCCAATGCAAAACGTTATTTGAGCCAACCACAGTGTCTACTTTAAGCTGTGGCCATCCTCTTCCTGCTCTTCCGGCATCAGTCGCGCATGATGGAAGAGGTTCTCTTGTCTTACATAAGGGTTTAGTGAATAACAATCCAGTCTCTGTGCTATTTGATTCTGGATGCACCACAATTGGTGTTAGGCAGTCACTCGTAGATCCTTCCCGCGCCACTGGACAAGTAGTCAAATGTGTAACATTCGGCGGCACATTAGAGAAATACTCTACTGCTATCATTAGGATTGCTACTCCTTTCTTTACAGGAGATGTACACGCATGTCTTCTTCCGAATCCGATCGCTGACCTCATCATCGGTCGCATTCATGGAGTCAAGGAATGCACTCCGCAACAAATTTCCACGTGGGAAAGGCAAAACATGCAGATTGCTAACGCTGTAGTCACTAGAGCTCAGGCTCTTAATATGCCTCAAACTTCATCTACTGAAGATAATGAAGTGCATAACCAAGATAATCCCTTGGTAATTTCTCGTGACTCGTTTATAAAACAGCAAGAAGATGATCCCACTCTGAAGAAATTCTTCATTCTTGCAACTAAAGGTGATCCGAATAAAGACACAAGTCGTAAATCGTGGATTACAAAGAAGAATGGCGTACTTGTACGTATGGTTCAAGACTCCATTACGTCAAGTCATTCTCAAATCCTGGTTCCCAAGAATTTGAGAGTTAAAATTTTGCAGCACGCTCACGACTCTCAGTGTGCTGGACACATGGGTTTTTCCCGTACTAAGTCAAGAGTCCTTGCGGCTTTCTTTTGGCCATTGGTAAACAAGGACATACGGATTTATTGTCGATCTTGTAAAGTATGTCAGGAAGTTAAATCCAAAGGTCCACGGCATGCTGCACCCATTCAGGCGGCGGACATTCCTATTCGGCCGTTCCAAAAAATGGCTATAGACATTATTGGTCCATTTAAGATCAAGTCTGTCAGAGGACATCAGTTTATCTTGACGTGTGTTGATATGTGCACACGTTGGCCAGAGGCTATTCCTCTGAAGAGCATTACTACTGCTGATATTGCAGATGCTCTTTGGCTTATATTTTCTCGTCTGGGGTTCCCCGGAGAAATATTGTCAGACCATGGCACCCAACTAATATCAGATACCATGTCTCAAGTAATGTCTACTCTGCAGATAGATAGATCTTTAAGTAGTATCTACCATCCAATGTCTAATGGTATGGTCGAACGCCTTAATAGAACACTTAAAAACTTACTGGGGAAGATAACTGAGGATCATCCTCAAGACTGGGACAGAGTTTTACCTGCGGCCCTCTTCGCTTACAGAGAGGTACCCAATGAACATACGGGATTTTCTCCCTTTGAACTCGTCTTTGGCGCGCGTCCGCGTGGCCCTATGTCGTTGCTTCACGATCTCATTACATCTGACAATATTGACGATGACACAAAGTCATCCTACGAATATGTCATCGCGTTGAGAAAAAAAATTATCGAAGCATGCAAATTAGCAACTTCTTCTTCTGAATTTGCGAAACAGAAGGCAAGGCAATTTGCCAATAAGAAGAGATGCTTACGACAACTTTGTCCTGGTGACAAAGCATTTGTATTACTTCCTTGTAGGGAAAACAGATTACTTATTTCTTGGAAAGGTCCGTACGATATAATATCGAAAATTTCAGATGTCGACTATATTGTCGATATTGATGGGAAGCATAAAACCTTCCACATCAATATGCTTACTGAATTCCATGAACGTCCGGATTATTTGCAACCCATTTTCCAAGCAACGGACAATTCTCCAGTACAACATGGTCATTACTCATCACTGTCCGTGATACAGGATGAGGAAACAAGTTTTTCAGATGTAAATCTTCCTCTTCCAATGATCCCACTTCATTCTAGTGAATCATGGAAGAACGTTACTGTCTCTCCTGATTTGTCTCTAGGAGAACAGCGACAAGTTTCAACTATGTTGCAAACATTTCAGGATGTACTCACTGACATCCCTGGACAAACGCATGTCATTGAACATGACATTGTTCTAACTGACCACACTCCTATTAGGGTTAGACCTTATCCTATACCTATACATTTTCAAGCACAGGTCGAGAAAGAGTTGGATGAGATGATAGATTTGAAAATAATCGAACCATCCACCTCTGCATATTCTTCGCCGATGGTTATTGTGCGTAAAAAAGACAATAACATACGTCTTTGCGTTGACTATCGAAAATTGAATCAAGTAACGAAGTTCGATGCCGAACCTATGCCTTTACTGGAAGAGCTACTTACTCGACTCTCCAAATCTCATTTTTTCACTAAACTTGATTTGTCTAAAGGATATTGGCAAGTTCCTTTATCTGAACGCGCCAAACCTCTCACGGCTTTTTCAACACCTAGAGGTTTGTTCCAATGGAATTTTATGCCTTTCGGTCTTATGAACGCACCAGCTACATTCGTACGCATGATGCGCCGAATCCTATCTTATCGGTCAGATGTCATTGCATATCTAGACGACATCTGTCTTTTCAGCGATACTTGGGAAGATCACTATTCGGGATTAGATGAATTGCTGTCTACTTTGCGTGAGCACAACCTGACAGCGAAACCCTCTAAAGCCTATATTGGTTTTAGCGAAATTTCTTTCCTAGGCCACCGAGTTGGTCATGGTTTCCTAAAGACAGAGGACCATAATACTAGTAAGATACTTAACATCTCAATCCCTAAGACTAAAAAACAGGTGAGAAGTCTGTTAGGTCTTATTCAATTTTATGGCAGATTCATTCAGAATCTATCCTCTATCATGGCACCTCTCTCAACACTTCTAAAGAAAGGTTCGCCTAATGTGGTCCACTGGTCTCAGGAATGCCAATGCTCTCTGGATAAGATTAAAACATTGTTTTCAACACCACCTATTTTAGTGCTACCCACTAAAGATAAGACATTCGTTCTTCGTAGTGACGCTTCATCCACTGGGATTGGAGCGGCACTAATGCAAGAGTACTCTGGAACTCTGCATCCTGTAATGTATATTTCCAGAAAACTTAATGCGGCAGAAAGGAATTATTCGGTTTTAGACCGTGAGCTATTAGCTATGGTTTGGTCGATCCTCAAACTACAGAGATTCCTTCTAGGCGCACATTTCATAGTAGAAACTGACCAAAAAGCTCTTACTGCTATACAGAGTAAGAATTTGAAGAGCTCGAGGTCTACTCGATATGCAATTGCTCTTCAACCTTTTCACTTCTCTGTGCGAGCTATTCGTGGATCAGATAATGTGATGGCAGACATTCTGTCAAGATGCCCACATGATTCCACATAACTATTAGGGCTTAGACTTCTTGATATGTCTAGTTCTATAGTAGTTCCTTTTCTATATCATGATAGATACACATTCGTAATTTAATAATATAATGATTGTATCACTACATAGCGGTTCATTGATGTTTATTCACCGCTGTGCTTTGATGATTTTTTACTTCATAAATCATAAATTTAAGATATCTAATACGAAATGATGATATGAATTTTTTTTTAGGCATTGTGTAATTGCCAGAATTGTATTATACTTTGATGACACCTTCCTGGAAAAATATACTTGTAGAGAAATAATTTCTCTCAGTTTATGAGACACATTCTCACCAGTCGCTCGATAAGTCGACTTAGCCTCATATTAGGCGTTATAGGTATTCCTGATATTTTCATCTGCGCATTATTCATGCGTTGTGAGCCTATTGTACGTTGCTCCTAGATGTATTTCAAAAAAAAAAAAATGTTCCATTTTTTTTTTTCCGGGAGGTGTGGTAAGACTGTTACGTGCAGTCTTTGATATCTTACAATATTATACATTGGTATACTTGTTATGTTCGCAAATATTTTGTAAACAAAATAGTGCTTAAGGAAAAGTCATTATTGAGTTACTTCCCTTGAAAGTTGTGTCGGCTCTTTCGATCGAACTCCGCGGATAAATCCAGTTTTCTGCGATTTATTCTTTGTTTGGGTAGTAATAGATTGTTCTTGCTTCAGAATATCTATGGCCTGAATTTATGTGTATTGTTTGTCTGAGTAGGACGAGTCTGTCTTATATCTGTATATCTTTACATATCTAAGTCGAACTATATGTTCTGTTGTCTCTAGGGAGGTCAAAGGCTATTCGGCGGATGTGTCGCTAGAGTGTGGTGTGATTTGGCTTCGTCCTGATAGGGACTGTGTTTTCTATGTCGGCTTGTCGCCGGGGAAAAAGTGATCTCAGTATTTGTGGGGAAAGTGATAGTCGTCTAGACCTATCGTGTATACTTTACCCAGTGTTTATTCGTATTGCCAAGGAATGGCAGAATCATATTTCTGATACCAAGGTAATAAAAGATACTCTTATGAACTCTCGTACGAAGCCACCATTTTCGATAGGTACGATTTGAATGTCTAAGAGAATATATTTGACTCGATGAAAACGACTTCGATTCCTAGCAGCACTATACCCTGTAGAATGCAGTCAATTGTTCATGACCAAATCTACAGAGCAATGAAAGATTTAATGAATGACTAACTTTAGGACAGATTCATTATCTGTATCCAAACGTGAGTGACAGCTCACGAGTGAAGCCATCTTGGAACCAAAACATGTAGTGACTTTCAAGAAGAGAAAAGGGATGCCCGTATTATCGCTTGATTAGTCCAGAGATCACTGCTACACATGAGAACCCATTGCTAGCGGTTCAATATTATTATATGGAAAAATATGTGCTGAACATTATGTTGGAGAATCGTCGCTAGACGAGATTAGGTCTAGAAGCCATCTGAAATATTATTTATAAGCTGACGTGCTCAGTCAGTGAAGTCAGTTGATATATATGTATGGGCGATACTGAGTGCTTGGCTACTGACAGTCCATTATACAATTATTCTACACGAGTGCCCATGTAACATTGCAAGACCATTTATCCACTGTACTATGATGTATTATGCCAACCTGTGATTTGTCACTATCTGTGCTGTCGAGTGTATACGTCCAATTAAACTGTAGAAAGGTACACAGTCGTTGGTGTCGATGACTTCCAGCCATACATGAGTGTGAGAAAAGAACATTTGTCAACACCACGAACCCTTATTATCATTCGCACATTATACACTCAATCCATGTCTACACACCACTGCGTAGGTCAAGTTGACATTCCATACACTACAGTGGAGCAAACAACACCATAGAGATCTTATCAACTGATGATGATGATGATGATGTCTGCTTCCATCCACTTATATTTATCTTTTGGTGGATACCACTAACTGGAATAAATATAGGACTTTATCAGTAAGCTATTATTTTACTTCTACAACGTTGAATTCCTTTAAATTGATATGTAAGATGCATGTGAAAATAAGTGGATTCAGTATGCAAAGCAAGAGAAAATGAAGAGCAGAATGTTTGACGTGCCGGCATGCCCAATTCTCAACACATTGATAATAAAGTTCGTTCGCTCGTTCGTTCTCTCTGTACGTCTGTGTACGTGTATGCTTGTATATGTGTTACACTACCGACTGAAATGTTAATATTTAATAATTATTAATGAAGTTAATAATGTATTCGACTGGAAACACTTTTAGAATTGGATTGCTGCACGGCAGAAATGTAAACAAAGCAATAATGCCTAGTTCTTTACCGTGAAGGATAAAAAGATTTCGTTCGCACTTTCGAACACCTGTCAGAAGAGACATTTCATGCACATAAAATTAAAAACGTTTAAGTATTAAAAATATAACCATATAATAAACAGGGTGAGGAGGTGGCACAAATAAAACCGTTTGGGGACTTTTTTTTTAGGAGGGGGGGGGGGGTGGGGGGGGGGGGGGGGGGGGGGGGGGGGGGGGGGGGGGGGGGGGGGGGGCGGGGGGGTTTGGTTTTGTCAAATATTTTAAATTACCTCTAAGGCAGCAATTCTTGACCTTGAGAAATGACTTAAGAGGCAGATGGTCACGATGAAGAGTCCAGTGTTATGCTCTAGTATCTCATCCACGGCAGCCTGGGAGTATAGGAGACCAATCATTATGCTTGTGTCTAGTATACCTGTCAAGTGACCTATAAAGTGACATATGGCTAATTTGATGAGCATGAGATTTGCGCTATAGCAATGATTATTTATGTTTGTCTAATATTTATTCAATGATTACAAGTATTTTGCGCTGTAGTAATATTTACACGTATTGTATTGTTATATAGTCAATGACTCCCTTTTCGCGTTTGATGAAGCATATGAAGACACCATTGGAGAAACCAGATATGTCACATTTTTATAAAAACAGACCTCAGCACATTAAGCAAACTCCAAAGAAGGTGGAGAAACTAAACTTATATTTGAAAATACATTCCTCTCCAAGAAAATGAAGCATAAAAACAGGTCATCATTTCTTTGTGTCATCATCATCATGTGACGTATTCTCTCCAGAACGTTGTCTCTATTATAGCTGCTCTGAACGCATCACGATTTTGGGCAAGTCGACCTGCATCATCCAAAGACAGGTTCAGACTCTCTGTGATGTTCTGGATCCACCGTCGTCTAGGTCGTCCCCTTCCCCCTTTTCCAGGGACCATGCCTTCCATTACTAATTTTTCCAGACTATTATGTCTCTATATATGACCGAAAAATTTCAGCTTCCTTATTGAGATGGTTTTTTGTGTCATAGCGTTTCAATTTTAGAAGTCAATTTTCAAGGACTTCATTGTTGTATGACATGTCTGGTTTTCTCAATGCAGTCTTCATATGATTACCATTGCCGTTAACATTACATATGACCATCATAATTTTCATATTCACTCCCTATCGAGCATAGAGTCACCATTGTAGTTAGCCCCTCACAGAAAACCTGCACAAGCATTCACATGTAACAGTGGTTTCTCTAGCAATTTGTTTTATATTACGAGGTTGCCATCCTCCCAAGTACAGTCTCGTGTTAGTCGCCTTGAACGAATATCGAAAAAGGGGCAATTATTTCATGAGAAAACATCATTCATTCATTACTTCTCAGCTACCAAAGGACTTCTCATTTGTACCCCAGATCCTCCCGTCCTGTGCCATGAACTCAAGATCTGACCAGGTCTTCTAGAGCCCTTTCATTTCCAGTGTCTAGTTCTCTTCTCCATGTGTTGTTCGATCTCCCTCTTTCACTCTTACCCTGTGACTTCCAGAAGAAAGAACTGTCTTCTAATGTTATCAACAGGTTTTCACCTATCAATACCAAATCAAATACTTGTGCTTATTGATCCAAACATTACTGTTTACAGTTATTATTATAATCATGATTATTGTTATTCAGAGTCTTCTGTGTCCATCGCCTAATTTCTTCCTTCTTATTTCTTCCCTATTCCTTCTTATTTCTAGCGCAGAATTAAACTTTTATTGAATGTACTTGATTGGGAAATGACAGGTGTAAAGTGATTTGTCTATCACCCTGTCCATTATTCCTTTTTTTTTTAATCTTAAAGGTGCAAATGACCACCAGCACCTGTAGTTGACAGCCTTGTATGAAAACTGCCCCCAAAACATTTGATATCATCTTACAGTGACAGTTTATGTAGCAATTTTTATTATACCATGGTGTTCTACTCCCAACAATGGGGTGCAAAACTGGCTAAGCGTCCTTCCACGATGTACTGTCACAGCAAGGCGATGGCGCCGTTTGGTTGGTCCTAGGTTCGATTCCCGGTAAGCCCATCACTTATATTTTCTTTTATGTTGTCTAGTGTCATCCTTTATGGCCAACGAGTACCTGTTAATTACCTTTATTTATTTATTTACTCATTTATTTACTGTTCACAGGACTCAAGGTTTCCTCCATTATTTATTTACTCCCATGAGCAATGCTTATTAGCCGAGTGTTGCTATGCGATAGGTAAGGTGAAGAGTTTCTGTTCACATTATCCCAGAAGAAGGAGGAAGGACAATCCAAACAGAAGATAAGGCTACACCTTGAAGAGATAATAGCAATGATCAGAAATAACTATAGAAATAATTTGCATAAGGAACACCCAGACTCCGATAATCCAAAACCATTCTATACATGACCAAGAAGAGATCATGTGATCATTTTCAGACTTAAAACCGGCCATTGCAGACTCAAATACCATCTGTATAATAAATTGAAAATCGGACAGACAATTATGAGCCCTTGTGGGGAGGACAAACAAATAATAGAACACGTACTCTAAAACTGTCAGCTCCACGGGAGAAGCAATCCGGCAGCATGACCTTCTCGAAACTAGTTGAAGGAGACACTGTATGGTGCCGAAAGACGGACTGCCAGCCTTTTAGATGTGGTTATTTGAGAGCGAAAGGCGAAGAAGAAGTAGAACAACACCATTCATCGACTAGAAATTCAGCAGGTGAAACAAAACTTCAAAAGTGTTAATGAATACTCACTTTGCTGTGTTTTGACAAGCTTCGTGATCTATATGGTGTGTAATACTTGTACTTACTCTGCTTCGTAGAGTGTACTTTAAACACAGCAAGCAATCTTGTTCGTCGACCTAGGCGTCCATACAGAAAAAAAACAAAGAAGAAAATTGATCAAGTTTTAGTCTTAGCTATATGAAATAAAAATTAAACTGTATTAAGTCATCACATCTAACCGTGTAGTTCGTGGGGGTGGGAACTCTGATGAGACAAAGAAAGAACAAGGCGACTGCCCCATCAAGATAGTCATAGGTTGCGACTAAAATGAGGTCGTGCATGAGACTGGTGCATGAGACATCATATAAAACATAGTGCTACAGAAACTACCACATGCACATTCATGTTTTGGTGGAGATATTCTGCAGAAGGATCAGCTGCAATTGTTAGCCCATGATTCATAAGGAGCGAGAAGGGACATAATAATCATGATGACGAAGTCATTACACCGAGAGCCGGCTCTTGGGCGGGGAAACGGTGCGGTTTTGATCCACCCCAATAGTGTAAAATCGATCCTCATAAGAGTAATACTATAGGGCACGGGAGGGAGGGGCCAGTGTTGCGTACATATTTTTTATATGTCGCACAGATTACAGTTGATACGATTACAAATGAAAATGTAACTATCTGTTTGATAAAAGGATATTTATTTATGAACTTACAACTTTTAAGAAAGGGGAATAACTCAGAATAGTAAATGTATATTTTATTCTTTGAGTGATCGGTTCCTGTTTTGTTCCCGTGTATTGAACAAGCGGAGGAATCTAGATTTATATCATTTGATGTCTATTATAGCTGGAAACAGATTGTTCTCGCTTAAGGTTTTGCAGGAATATTGAAAGTCCGAATCTAGGTTTACTGTTTGTCTGTTTGAGACGATTCCGTCTTATATCATGTTATCTTTGTGTGTCTGGGCTGGATTATTTGTTCTTACACTCTGAGCGGATGAAGATAAGGGAGTGTGTTCTTCGGTTATGGAGTCTGGCGGGACGCCAATGTCGAGCGGTCCAAAGTTTTGTGATCTCAAGTTATCATGGGGAAGAAGATTGTGTCTTCTAGGACTGTTTTAGTCTATGTGTTCCCCAGTATTATTTCTATTACGCCAGAAAAGTGTTGTTGTGCTTGCTATTGATTCTTGGCCAAGGTAAACGTACTTTTACTGACTTCGTTCCCTAGGCTTACGATGGGTGATGTTTAGGCCTACATGAATCTACTTATGTTCAGATGTCAGAACGACATATCGTTTAGCAGCACTAAGAATGTTTCTACACAGCGATTATGAGGACAGATAATGCTGATATTGGAGGAAACTTTGATACCCTTTTGAATTGAATCTTTCTAGAAGTTTTGTCATCTCACCGTTGTGTGAGCGATGTTAAGGACCAAGGAAGCCATCTTGGAATCCGTATTATTGTCAATCATTCATCAGAGAACAGGGTTGTCCCTTACTACCCGATAATGATCCAGAGATCACAGTTATGAAAGAAAGATCTATTATGGGAGATTTAGCATTTACTCCGAAGATATGTGCTGAATGCTATTTGAAAGAATCTACGCTAGAGTACAAGCTACACTCATGCTAAGAGAGATTCTGTACAGGAGTCACTATGAACATTATGTATAAACTGACGTGATCTGTCAGTACAACCTTATATATATATATATATATATATATATATATATATATATATATATATATATATATATATATATATATATATGTAGTAATTATGGAACTCTGAATGCTTGTCTACAAATGCTCCAGTATGAGGTTAATCAGGATGAATGCTAACTTAAGATGATACACCATTGATCAACACGATGCTGTTTATGTCGACATGTGTTCCTGTAACTATACACGTACTGTTCCAGTGTGCGTCTCATTAAATATTATAAAAAGAACACAGTAGTTCCAGTAATCCTTGACTTCTACATGTGAGAGTATGAATATATTGTTACCAAGTTGTCAACTCTTCAGAACCATTCTACCATTCGCGTACAATGTACTCTCACTTCAATGTTTACACTACCCTGTGTAGGTCGAGTTGACCTGTGTCTGTCTTCACGGTGACAGCACCTCTTTGAATACAACAGTACTACCAGCCATCATACTTTACAGTGAGGTTCTATACACCACACTCGATTCTTTACAGTGTAATAACAACAGAACTTTACAGTGGTGTACTACAGTTGTTGTAAGAAATAACTTCTTTACAGTGGTGTGCCAGCTTCCTGGGTCAACCTGCACAGTGGACATATTTGAGAAGTCAGCTACTGAGACCAGACCATTCCTTGGGGCCTGTTACGACACACGTAAACACCGGCAGCACAACTCTGCAGTCGATGTCAGCGCGACCTGTCCTATCGAGGTATACAGTAACTAGGTCAGCGTTTGTTGACATTTTTGTTGATGGACATTTGCCATAGAACAGACAGCGTTACACAGCAAGTTTGTTTGGAAAAGACAGCATTACACATCAGAGTTGGAACATATATTTGACAGTGTTTGCAAAATGTACAGTGCAACTGAAGCGAGAAGTCTTACTTGTGATTCTGAGGAACTGTAAACAGTGGATTCTCCTGCACTGCCATAGTTTGTGTTGAACTTTTATGATTTAGGCCAGATTTGATTATTTAATAAAGTACCATAGTACTGTAGCATTATTGCGTATAACTGAGCCTTCTTCGCAACACATCCTATCTGCAACACATTACATTACATTACATTATGAATATTTATGCTATATGTACATTTATGTTTACATGTTTATATGTCATATTTGTTTGTATTCTGCGGGTTTTCGGTTGGGCGGAGTCTCCCTTAGATCATACCACGTGATAGAGGTCGTCTATCGTGAGCGTTGTCTATAGGGTGTGCAAATTTCCGATACTGGAATTTGCAAAGCGACTGCTGTTGCTATTTTTTTTTTTGGTTAGTTGTGACGATATGGTCAGTGTTGTTTTCGGAAGTTTCTTCACATTCTTTAGTTTTGTTTTGATTTGTTTGTAATTTGTTGGTCTACCCTTTGCTATCTTTCAGTTTCATACAACATTTATATTTATATACTGTGGCGTTATTTGTATTTGTTATCCTCTCGCGGTTTATTTTTTATTGTTTTTTCCATTTCATTTATTTGATTTCCGCAAATGTTTTCATGTTGTCTTGTATAATTGTTTTTATGTTCTTGATCGAAATACACTATTTAAAATATAGTTGATCATATGAATTTATGTGAAAGAATCAACTGATGATTGATGGCTGTTACTAAAGGTACACAGTTGATTAGATAAGACACTATTTCTTGTGCATTGCACTTATGTTATAGAGTGTTGCAACAATTTATAATTGTTAGTTTAAAAAAAATATACAAGACCTTGATAAGGCTTGTCTCACACAGAAATTGTGATTGTGTGCTGATTAATACAGTGATTAAGAACTTTTTGCTATATTACCTTGAAATATATTTTATTATTATTGTTTCAAGTGAGTAGTATCATTGTCAGACATCATGTCTACATTAGAATACTTTATTGCACAAGGGAGATCCCTTGATAAGACTGGTACAGACTTAGAACAATGGGCAGTTGCTCAATATGACAAAGCATTAGCTGCTGAAGAGAGAAAAGCTATTGCTGCTGCTGAAGAGAGAAAAGCTGCTGCAGAAGAGAGAAAAGCTCTGGCTGAAGAGAAAAGATTAGAAAGAGAAGTTGAACAAAAGAAATTGCAGATACAGACTGAGGAAAAAAGATTCCAGATGGAAATGGAAAAAGAAAAAAGAAAAGATGAAGCTGCTGCAGAAGAGAGAAAAGCTGCTGCTGCTGCAGAAGAGAGAAAAGCTGCTGCTGCTGCAGAAGAGAGAAAAGCTGCTGCTGCTGCTGAAGAGAAAAAAGCAATGAGAGAACATGAACACCAAAAAGAACTTTTAGCATTTGAGTTAGAAAAATTAAAATTAACAAACATAAGTAATGTTAATCAAGCATCTGGTGGTAATGGTAAACCCTTTACTTACAAGGTCAAGGTACCAGCGTTCAATCCTTCCAGTGATGACATAACATTCTGGTTAAATAGATTTGAACGCTCTTGTCGAGCCCATAATGTGGACAAATCACAATATGCTAACCAGTTGTCAGAAAATTTGAAAGGTGATTCTCTGACTAGTTTAAGTTTGGTTGAAGAGGCTGACAAGGATAATTATGATGTTATTAGGGCAGCCTTATTAAAGAAGTACCAGTTGTCTGAGGAAGGTTACCGGAATTTGTTTAAGACAATGGTTCCTGAGGCAGGTGTAGAATTCTCAGAATTCATTGCAAGGACACGTCTTACATTTGATCGTTGGATTGAGTTGTCCAAAACAGAAAAGACATATGAAGCCCTTATGGACTTGATACTCAGAGATAAGATTATGTCAAGTATAAATAAACCATTCCTTGAATTCTTACATGAGCGTAAACCCAAGACACTAAAAGAAATGGAACAGTATTGTACCCAATACGTCACTGCACATCCAGACGTAGCTATTAGCAATACTAAGGTTAGGGAAGGTATGCCAGTTGCTTCAGCAACACCATACAACCCTAATCACTCACGCAGATTCCAAGAACCTCAAAATAGGTTTAATAAAAAAGGTAGCCATAACGGTTATCAGAACCAAGGTAACCAATCATTTCAGGGTTCTTCTTCGAATACCTGGAGACGAGCCGACAGCCCTCGATTCAGAGGTGGTCATAATTATAGAAACTTTCGCAAAGGAAGTCATTATAGAAATTATCCAAGTTTTCCCTCATGGAGACAACAAGATCATAATTACAGAGATACTCATTATAATGAATATGATAATAGTAACCAAAGGAACTATGACTCAAACCCAAGTAGGGGTTATAACAGTGGAAACAAGGATAATTACAGAGGCAATAATAACAGAGGTAGAGCACAATACAAAAAACATAAATCTCATTACCAGGCGAACTCTGCTCAGCAAGAGTCCCACGAAGCCTATAAACAAAATAAAGATAATGATGACTCTAATAATATGGCATGTGCCGCTTTTGATTTTGGGAGAGCATCTCAGTGCCCCCAATGCAAAACATTATTTGAGCCAACCACAGTGTCTACTTTAAGCTGTGGCCATCCTCTTCCCGCTCTTCCTGCGTCAATCGCGCATGATGGAAGAGGTTCTCTAGTCTTACACAAAGGTTTAGTAAATGACAATCCAGTCTCAGTACTTTTTGATTCTGGATGCACAACAATTGGTGTTAGGCAGTCACTCATAGATCCTTCTCATTCTACAGGCAAAGTAGTCAAATGCGTAACATTTGGCGGCACCATAGAGAAATACTCTACCGCTATCATTAGGATTGCTACTCCTTTCTTCACAGGAGATGTACACGCATGTCTTTTGCCGAATCCGATCGCTGATCTTATCATCGGTCGCATTCACGGAGTAAAAGAATGCACTTCGCAACAAATTTCCGTTTGGGAAAAGCAAAATATGCAAACTGCTAATGTTGTAGTCACTAGAGCTCAAGCTCTCAATATGCCTGAAACTTCATCTACTGAAGATATTGAAGTGCATAACCAAGATGATCCCTTGGTAATTTCTCGTGACTCGTTTATAAAACAACAAGAAGAGGATCCGACTCTTAAGAAATTCTTCACTCTTGTAACGAAAGGTGATCCGAATAGAGATACCAAGCGTAAATCTTGGATTACAATGAAGAATGGTGTACTTGTACGTATGGTGCAAGACTCCACTAATTCAAGTCATTCTCAGATTCTTGTACCCAAGAAGTTGAGAGTTAAAATTTTACAACATGCACACGACTCTCAGTGTGCTGGACACATGGGTTTTTTTCCCGTACAAAGTCAAGAGTTCTTGCGGCTTTCTTTTGGCCTTTCGTGAATAAGGACATACGGATCTATTGTCGATCTTGTAAAGTATGTCAAGAAGTCAAATCCAAAGGTCCTCGTCATGCTGCGCCCATTCAGGCTGCAGACATTCCTATTCGACCATTTCAGAAAATGGCGATAGACATCATTGGTCCATTTAAGATCAAATCTGCTAGAGGACATCAATTTATCTTAACGTGTGTGGACATGTGCACACGTTGGCCAGAGGCTATCCCTCTGAAGAGCATTACTACTGCTGACATTGCAGATGCTCTTTGGCTTATATTTTCTCGCCTGGGATTCCCCGGAGAAATATTATCAGATCATGGCACCCAACTAATATCGGATACCATGTCTCAAGTAATGTCTACTCTACAGATAGAGAGATCTTTGAGTAGCATCTATCATCCTATGTCCAATGGGATGGTAGAACGGCTAAATAGAACACTTAAGAACTTATTAGGAAAGATAACTGAGGATCATCCTCAAGATTGGGACAGGGTTCTACCCGCGGCCCTCTTCGCTTACAGGGAGGTCCCCAATGAACATACAGGATTTTCTCCTTTTGAACTTGTCGTTGGCGCGCGACCGCGCGGCCCTATGTCTTTGCTTCATGATCTCATAACAGCGGACAATATTGACGATGACACAAAATCCTCTTACGAATATGTCATCACGCTGAGAGAAAAAATTATCGAAGCATGCAAATTAGCAACGTCCTCTTCTGAATTTGCTAAACAGAAGGCAAGGCAATTTGCTAATAAGAAAAGAACTTTACGACAACTTTGTCCTGGTGACAAAGCATTTGTTTTGCTACCTTGTAGGGAAAATAGACTCCTTATTTCTTGGAAAGGTCCGTACGATATAATATCGAAAATTTCAGATGTTGACTATATTGTCGATATTAACGGGAAGCATAAAACCTTCCACATCAATATGCTTACGGAATTCCATGAACGTCCTGACTATTTACAGCCTATTTTCCAGGCAACGGACGATTCTCCAGTTCAACATGGTCAATACTCATCACTGTCCGTTATACAGGATGAGGAAACAAGTTTTTCGGATGTTAATCTTCCGCTTCCAATGATCCCACTTCACTCTAGTGAATCATGGAAAGACGTTACTGTTTCTCCTGATTTGTCTCTAGGAGAACAGCGACAGGTTTCGGCTATGTTACAAACATTTCAGGATGTCCTCGTTGACATCCCTGGGCAAACTCATGTCATTGAGCATGACATTATGCTAACTGAACATACTCCTATTAGGGTTAGACCTTACCCTATCCCTATACATTTTCAAGCACAGGTTGAAAAGGAGTTAGATGAAATGATAGATTTACAAATAATCGAACCATCCACTTCTGCTTATTCTTCGCCGATGGTTATTGTTCGAAAAAAAGACAATAACATACGTCTTTGCGTTGACTATCGCAAATTGAATCAAGTGACGAAGTTTGATGCTGAACCTATGCCTTTACTAGAAGAGCTACTTACTCGACTTTCTAAATCTCATTTTTTCACTAAACTTGATTTGTCTAAAGGATATTGGCAAGTTCCATTATCCGAACGCGCCAAACCTCTTACCGCTTTTTTCTACTCCTAGAGGCCTTTTCCAATGGAATTTTATGCCTTTCGGCCTTATGAACGCACCAGCTACATTCGTACGCATGATGCGTCGAATCCTATCGTATCGGTCAGATGTCATTGCTTATCTAGACGACATCTGTCTTTTTAGCGATACTTGGGAAGATCACTATTCAGGGTTAGTTGAATTGTTATCAACTCTACGCGAGCATAACCTGACAGCAAAACCATCGAAAGCTTGCATTGGTTTTAGCGAAATTGCTTTCCTAGGCCATCGAGTAGGTCATGGTTTCCTGAAGACAGAGGACCATAATATCACTAAAATACTTAACATCTCTATCCCTAAGACTAAAAAGCAAGTGCGAAGTCTTTTAGGTCTCATACAATTTTATGGACGATTCATTCCGAATCTGTCCTCTATCATGGCACCTCTTTCGACACTACTAAAGAAAGGGTCGCCTAATATGGTTCACTGGTCTCAGGAATGCCAATTATCACTAGATAAGATCAAAAACTATGTTTTCAACACCACCTATTTTAGTGTTACCTACTACAGATAAGACATTTGTTCTTCGTAGTGACGCTTCATCCACTGGGATTGGAGCGGCACTAATGCAAGAGTACTCTGGAACTCTGCATCCTGTAATGTACATATCCAGAAAACTTAATGCTGCAGAAAGGAATTACTCGGTTTTAGACCGGGAATTATTGGCGATGGTTTGGTCAATCCTCAAACTTCAAAGATTCCTTCTTGGTGCACATTTCATAGTGGAAACTGACCAGAAAGCTCTTACTGCTATCCAAAGTAAAAACTTGAAGAGCTCGAGATCAAATCGATACGCGATCGCTCTTCAACCTTTTCATTTTTCGGTACGAGCTATCCGTGGTTCAGAAAATGTGATGGCGGACATTCTGTCGAGATGCCCACATGATGCCACTTAACTGTTAAATATTGGATCTTTTTAATATGTATAACTTTACAACAGTTATTTTTTTTTCTTCTATATCAAAATGTGTACACATTTGTAATATATGATTTGGTGATTGTATAAATACTTAGCGGTTCACTTATTTTGATTCACTGCTAATTCTTTGATGATGTTTCTTTTGCCAATCGTGAACTTATGATACCTAATATGAAATGATTATTGAAATTATTGTATACATTGTGTCATTGCCAATATGGTAGTAGGCATTGGTGGCAACTCCCTGGAAATGTTTACACTTAGAGAAATACTTTCTCTGAGATGTTGAGATATATATTCTCATTCTTTGCCTTAATCTGGCTTTATAAATTCTTGATACTTCTCATCTGCGCATCATATGTGCGTTGGGGGAGGGGGCTATTTTATGTGGCTGTTGCGTACATATTTTTTATATGTCGCACAGATTACAGTTGATACGATTACAAATGAAAATGTAACTATCTGTTTGATAAAAGGATATTTATTTATGAACTTACAACTTTTAAGAAAGGGGAATAACTCAGAATAGTAAATGTGTATTTTATTCTTTGAGTGATCGGTTCCTGTTTTGTTCCCGTGTATTGAACAAGCGGAGGAATCTAGATTTATATCATTTGATGTCTATTATAGCTGGAAACAGATTGTTCTCGCTTAAGGTTTTGCAGGAATATTGAAAGTCCGAATCTAGGTTTACTGTTTGTCTGTTTGAGACGATTCCGTCTTATATCATGTTATCTTTGTGTGTCTGGGCTGGATTATTTGTTCTTACATTCTGAGCGGATGAAGATAAGGGAGTGTGTTCTTCGGTTATGGAGTCTGGCGGGACGCCAATGTCGAGCGGTCCAAAGTTTTGTGATCTCAAGTTATCATGGGGAAGAAGATTGTGTCTTCTAGGACTGTTTTAGTCTATGTGTTCCCCAGTATTATTTCTATTACGCCAGAAAAGTGTTTTTGTGCTTGCTATTGATTCTTGGCCAAGGTAAACGTACTTTTACTGACTTCGTTCCCTAGGCTTACGATGGGTGATGTTTAGGCCTACATGAATCTACTTATGTTCAGATGTCAGAACGACATATCGTTTAGCAGCAGTAAGAATGTTTCTACACAGCGATTATGAGGACAGATAATGCTGATATTGGTGGAAACTTTGATACCCTTTTGAATTGAATCTTTCTAGAAGTTTTGTCATCTCACCGTTGTGTGAGCGATGTTAAGGACCAAGGAAGCCATCTTGGAATCCGTATTATTGTCAATCATTCATCAGAGAACAGGGTTGTCCCTTACTACCCGATAATGATCCAGAGATCACAGTTATGAAAGAAAGATCTATTATGGGAGATTTAGCATTTACTCCGAAGATATGTGCTGAATGCTATTTGAAAGAATCTACGCTAGAGTACAAGCTACACTCATGCTAAGAGAGATTCTGTACAGGAGTCACTATGAACATTATGTATAAACTGACGTGATCTGTCAGTACAACCTGATATATATATATATATATATGTAGTAATTATGGAACTCTGAATGCTTGTCTACAAATGCTCCAGTAAAAGGTTAATCAGGATGAATGCTAACTTAAGATGATACACCATTGATCAACACGATGCTGTTTATGTCGACATGTGTTCCTGTAACTATACACGTACTGTTCCAGTGTGCGTCTCATTAAATATTATAAAAAGAACACAGTAGTTCCAGTAATCCTTGACTTCTACATGTGAGAGTATGAATATATTGTTACCATGTTGTCAACTCTTCAGAACCATTCTACCATTCGCGTACAATGTACTCTCACTTCAATGTTTACACTACCCTGTGTAGGTCGAGTTGACCTGTGTCTGTCTTCACGGTGACAGCACCTCTTTGAATACAACAGTACTACCAGCCATCATACTTTACAGTGAGGTTCTATACACCACACTCGATTCTTTACAGTGTAATAACAACAGAACTTTACAGTGGTGTACTACAGTTGTAGTAAGAAATAACTTCTTTACAGCCAGAACTACATATCACACCACCTTGAACAATCTTCGGATTACGCCTACCAGGGACGTTTAAGTTATGAAGACGAACCGAATTATCAGAGAAGAAAATAATCTGCAAAACCAGCTTTCAAGGTACAGGATATGTTTGACGTACAGAGATACCCACATAAGCTAACTCAGACCTCTAAGATCTTCTGCTAGTTCACTTATATACAGCAGTATAATGAACTATAAATTTTATACGAAATCTGAATCCAGTCTAAATGTAATGATCTGGTCATGGAATTGAGACATGACGGGTTCACAGCAAAAGTCATCGCAGTAGACGTAGGTGCAAGTGGTCCAGTCGCTGCCTGAGTGTATGATCTACTGGAATTACTGGATGTGAAAGGACAGTCAAGAACGAGGGCACTTAAGAGGCTCGGTGAAACGGCGGAAAAGGCTTCGTATTTGCTGTAGAGCAACCGCGACGAGCTGTGGAATTCAGGACAATAATGTATATACAACAATATGGTTACTTTCACTATTGCTTCAAGCTAGCAGCATGGATAAAACCAGGATTAAAGTTGAAAGTCCCAACCAAGTTGCTCAGAGTGTAAAGATGATAAAGGGCCGAAACACTAGTCCGACGGGGGACGGGACGTAATCTGATGATCAGACTGCCTCATGTTGTAAAGCTCAGTAAAAGAGTTTCCTTTCATCATGACAAAGACAATAAATATCTGAAAAAATTTAAAGTGCTGGAAAAAAAATATCCTTATAATTTCTTATTATGTTGTATCGGTTATTTTAACATTAATTTGTCATCATTAACAACAAAAATTATTACCATCTAAAGTGATAGTGTGATGGCGTCATCTAACAGAGGAGCTCTTCGCCCAGCGGGGGAGGGGGCTTACCTTATTCAAGGATGCATGTTGACCGTACTTTTTACCCCTCTCTACAAATAATAAGAGGGCATCATAATGTGACATAACACGGGCCTCACCTGAGCTCTCGGACGGCCTGACGAGAGCCCGAGTCATTATACCAAAGGTGGTGACAGGTAGAAATGTCCTACGTTGCTTCTTGTGTTACAAACATTGAATGAATGTGTGGTGAAGTGGGATGTTATAAATATTTATAGGGGACTTAGTGTACTGACTGAGATCAGCTGTGAAGGTATCTATATCTAATAAGAGTAGTGTATTATAGATAACCTTACTTGCTGCCACATATATATATATCTCAGTCAGAATTATTCTGGAATAGTGTGATGACTACGTTATATGTCTAGGGTATGTGTATGATGAAGTGTGAGTCAAAACAACAACAGACAGATAAACAATTTAATTTATTCCACTACACGTGACAACACTGTGACACTCACATACATAAAACACTCTACAAGGATATCTTAAAGGAGTCACAGATAACTTTTCAAATAACAATATGTATTCATTGCTGTCATGAATGAATATGTGTCCTGATTCAAATACAAAGGGAACCAGGAATCACAATCAATTTTAATTACAAGTTATATCTACAGAATTTATCAATATGAATATTGTAGTGACATATATTATTAAAAGTATCCTATGTGTGTCAGTTGTGTAGTAGTAATATGAGGTAATACTGGTTTTGTTTTGTTCAAGCTCTGTTGGTATTTGTCATCATGACTTCAATAGTTTGTCTTTATTGGAACTAGTATTGGAGATGTTCTCAGTTCCTGATATTAAAACAATTTACTTCCCCTCTTAAGTTTATGTTACAATGTTATTTTAAGAAGGGGGTACATAATTTTGAGCTCAGCTGGCCACATCAGCTTATCTTGCGTGATGGAGGCAGGAAAAGACTCCTCTGCTCGATTTCTCCCCTGGGCTCTGGAGACACCTCACTGATAGCTAAATGGACCAAGGAGTATGCTGTCCGACTCTGGATTCAGCAAAGCTCTGACCAGGTGCTGCTCAATAACTTTAAGACCACGGTCCCTGAAAACAAGAAGGATGTACCTTCTACTTCATAACTAATTGATACTCTAGTTCTACACTGAGCACAATACATCACAAACATTGAGTTCAGAGCGTTAGGCCAACTGTCAGCTTCATCTGAAATACTTTATACCAGTATAACCTCCTTAATGGTTACTACGCCTCTGCACTTCCAGCATTATTTCTTTCTAGTCAATCATCTAGGTGTCAGTGTACTGTTTGGCCATTCCATGCCGTTTTACTTTCCTCCGACACCTTCTGTTCAGGCTGGAGCATTATAGGCTTTACATCATGTTTGCTACTGAACTACACATATATATACAGGCATAAATTAACAATTCACATTCAATTTTCATTAAAAGATACTGAATGTTTCAAGCTTACCACAATTCATGGAAATAAACACAGATACGTTGACTAGCAATGAATTCTGGCACAAATTCCCATCTGCTTATGTTCCAGGCTTTTATTTAGCAAAAATATGAGCTGGCTTCAACGCACTGTTGCTTTATCAAGCTTATTTGAACTAGTGGTCTCGAACTAACGCTCCTAAGTGATTATATCAGCGAGTCTGGCCAATGGAGCCACGTTTCGACAAGTGTTTGAAAAAATGTTACCTTCCTACGTCTCCCCTAACAACCAAAGATAGTATTTATAGTCCGACCAATCGTGTTTAGTCTTATATTTGTTGCGCTCCAATCAATTTGGAGTTTACATGGTAGGCTATTTCCGTACGCAAGGTTTTTTCAAACACGTTATTAAAAAATTTTATGAGCAGAAATGATTTCATGCTGTCAGGCATCCCCACTATTTTATTTTGGTTATAACTTGTTAATTCCTAGACTATTTGCATAACGTTGTACATATTCTTTGTCAGCAAACCCTAAGGAACCCAAATATACAAATTTAAAAGAGCTAAGTGGCTGCGTTCAAAATATGCAATTCCTTCTACCTCCTGTTTCGAAGATGTGCTGTCTGGGTACTGTAATGTTTTCAAACGTAAACCCATCTATTGTCATCTTTCTAATAAGAGTTTTTCAGGATTTAAAAACCTAACTCTGGGAAGGTTAGTGTTTTTATCACTGTCCGTCCGAAAAAGTTAGTGCATGTGGCCTTACACGCGTGATAGTAGTAATTGTGTATCGCGCGACGCGTGTTTAGTGTTGCACGTGTTCGGCTTTATGCCTCTCCCTTCTCTCTATCCTTTAGTCCATCTGTCTTTAGTTACGCCGTGTATAAAATGGAATGAATGAAATATTAAAATTAGGTCATTGTTCAGCTTGGTATCTCAATGTTTTTGCAAGAAATACAGCACACGTTTCATTGAAGAACGCGGGTAATAATACAGTAGGCTTTTACTATCAACGTGAAAGCGTTACAATTTGCCGACGAAGTAGGAAACAAGGGGGATTTCGAGTACTGTCATTGTGACAGCACTGTTCTTTACCATTCTTCTTCCTTTCTTTATTATATGTATTTATTAGGCTTTATATTTACTTGATAATTTATATATGTGGATTAGAATATTCCACGACAGAATGAACAAATGAAACTATAGAAACAAGAAAATGCAAGCTATAAAAAACAGAAATCAAATCATTGTTTGAATACGAAAATTCTCAGATTACGTTGTTACCATATTTTGCTTGTAATTTTCCATTTTCAGCGTTCCTTTGGCAGCGGCTTTGTTAGTGGACACAGTCGGATCAAGCAACGCGGCCTGGAGAATTTTCAACAGACTGATCAGGAGACGCAGTCCGTTGTTTGGCGGTTGGATAAATTCCTCAACAAAACTGAGGAGAAACCGTTGTATACAGATGAAAACGTTGTAAATGTCAGACATAATATTGATAACATATATTTTATTGCAAACGCCAACTGACCTTACAGCAAGTGTTCACATAACAATGAAAGTTTACTATACATAAACGCTCCCACAAAAACCTGCAAAGAGGTGTAGACAGAGATAGATGAGATAATTAGTATAGGTAATCTCTGACCTAAAAGTCTTCTATATTCGGACATGCGCCCTAATGTAACCGACTAGGCAAAACGAGGCAAAACCTTATTTAAAAAAAAAAAAGACAGATGAGAGAGAACAAGAGCGAACGACCTTTATTTTCATATGGTTGAAAATTGGGCATGCAGGCCCGTCTGACATTCTGCCCTTCCTTTCTCTTGTCTTTTATACTGAATTCATTTATTCTCACATTCATTTTACATATATCAATTTAAAGGAATTAAAACGTTCTAAATGTAAATTAAAAGCATGCTCAATTCACAGAATCTAACTGTAACCATGAAATAAAGTATCTTGAAAAGTATGGACATCATCATTAGATCCTACATTCGATATTATATATTTATTTAGAAACATAATCAGATCAGGGGGGTATGTAATCAGCACTCATAAAGTATGCGAAAAGTCTACGACTGTATGAATAGGGACTCAGGTTGAGAGCGAGAGAGAGAGAGAGAGAGAGAGAGAGAGAGAGAGAGAGAGAGAGAGAGAGAGAGAGAGAGAGAGAGAGAGAGAGAGAGAGAGAGAGAGAGAGAGAGAGAGTACAGAGGGTAGGCAGCAACAAAAATTAGACGACACAAACGCAGAGAAAATGAAGAGAAAAGGAGAAAGGGAAAATAAGGGGTACTATAGAGATTATAAGACAGACAAATAATTTTTTTTTAATTCCATTAAGCGAGACAGACTAAAAAATGAACAATGGGAAATACTTATGTTAAACAAA
>JAMPIV010004220.1:130000-507500 GCA_024509875.1 Oreohelix idahoensis | reverse complement strand
ATAGATAGATAGATAGATAGATATACGGACGGACGGACGGACGGATGGCTGGATGGATGGGTGAGTGAGCGGGCAGGCATGCAGGTAAGTAGGTAAGTAAGAAGGTAGGTAGGTAAGCAGGCAGGCAGGCATCTAGGTAGGTAGGCAGGTAGGGAGGCAGGCAGGTAGATAGGTAGGTAGATGATGAACACAGACAATTGATTTTATTCATACAACGTACGGAATATATTCTACTGAGTATTTTTTTCTTTTCAATCTCATTTACAATCATAGTGATTATATTTTTTATAAAGCAGAAGTACATTACGAATTAAAATGTGCCAGAATTCCAGTCTCTGCTAGTCTCACAGCATTATTCAGAGTTCCATCGATCGGTGCTCACAACGTTTCCTACTGCTGGCCATGTAGATGGCTTTGAAACCTAGCGTTACGCTTGACTATTCTCATGGTTGTCAGCTGAACTCACTCAGCCATGTCTGTGATGTTGTTACGAGAGCAGCGTGCAATGAGAAAGTATAGCTGTCTGTGTGCGACTGTTAGTGTCTGTACGTCTGTCTGCATGTGTGTGTGTGTAGTATATGTGTGTAAGTGCACGTACACTTGTACGTGGGCACTTGATTGAGTTTCTGCGAGTATGTAGGAGCTACAGAACAGCAACTGCCCTGTAATATTCTCTCAACTTCTTTTCACAATGTGTCAGCATCCTCTTCGCTGTCCTCTCTTTTTCTTCTTTTTCTTCTTCGTCTTCTTTGTCTTTTTCTTCTGCTTCTTCTTCTTTATCTTCTAATTAGATCATGCCTTCAACAAACTTATACCAACTCTTCCTGTCCTGTGCCATCAACTCAAGGTATTTCCTTGTCTTCTTTCTCATTCCTTTCAAATCTGGCGCCAGTTCTCTTCTCCATGTGTAATTTGGTCTTCCTCTTCTGCTGTTACCCTGTGGATTCCAGAACAAGGACTGCCTGGTAGTGCTAAACACAGGTTTCCTCAATGTGTGTCATTTCCATCTCCAGCATCTTCTTCTCATCTCTTGTTCCACTGGCGCTTGTCTGGTTCTTGTCATCAGTTCCACATCAGTCAAAATTCTCATATGTCATGTTCTATTGTCATCAGCTCCATACTGGTTATCTTGTCATACCATCTCAGTACTTCTGTTCTGCGCAATCGCAATGTATATGTTTAAGCAAGAGCTTTCATTGCACTGGAAAACATATGGAGATCAAGAGAAATCAAGTCCAATACAAAAATAAGAATCTTCAACTCAGATGTCAAGTCAATCCTATTGTATGGTTCTGAAACATGGAGAACAAAATAATAAACGACACCCAAACGCTACAGATATTCATAAACAGACACTTGCTTTGAATAGAAGGATTGAAGTGGTAGAACAAGGTGACCAATGTGGAACTGATGACAATAGAACATGACATACGACATGGTGACCAAATGTGGAACTGATGACTATAGTACATGACTTATGACATGGTGACCAATGTGGAAACATTAATAACACATAAGGAAGGGAAACCCGAGGCCTGTAAACAGTAAATTAATATTAGACAAACATAAAGGTATGTTTTCAGGCACTCGTAAGAAATAAAGAAGTAGAACACTTGGACAACAGAAAAACAACAGCCGTGAGTGGCTTACCCAGGGTTCAAACTCCGTACCTTCCGTACGACAACTCCGCCTAGCTATACAAGCGAATCACACTGACCCCACGGCCAGCTAGGCATCCCCAATAAAGGATGCTTTACTGACTAGTCATCAGTGTGAAACACAAGACAACACCGGAAGTATACAGTGGGCAACTCATCCTTTTTTGACTGCAAGCTATAAAGCTTGCAGTCAAAAAATGTAACATCAAATTGACAAAAAGCGTGGGGCGCTTAAGCGTTTATCATATATTTTATCCATAAGTAATTTTTCCATAATTTGAATTGTTTCCCTTGGTTTAGCTAGACATTTGTTTGTGTACTGCCTTGCGTTACGTAAAGAAAAAAATAAAGTACACCACGTACTCTTGAATTTTTAATTAACTTGATTATGGCCCCTGATTTATTTACATTTTTTTACGAAAAACTTTAATTACTCATAATGTCATAATTACAATATTAAATTATTAAATAATTGACTGATTATTGTATTGTCATCGGGAATACACAACTATGCCAAGTTTCAGAGCTATTGCTCATCTGGAAGTGATTGAAAAATCAATTGCAAGATTTGAAAGTGACATGAAAGTGACATACAAGGGAAGTTAAATAAAAGCGTGTCATAATAAAAAGTAGGAGGTAAACTTTCTCTAGTCTAATTTACCTGGGAAACGACATTTTTAAATCCAACTTCAGTTTCCTGATGAAGTACGACAAAGGGCTGATGGAATCTGAAGATCTCTGGTTCTCCGGTTTTATAGGCCTTGTTTGTCTCTTGTCTGTCGGTGCTGATCTGGCGTTGCTCTCATTACTTCTGTCAGGCGTGGGTGACCGTAGATCGCCGGCTTGGGAAACGTAGCGACGAAGGTACAAGACGTAATGGGCAACGGAGTGTGTCGGGGAGCGATAATGCTTGGAAAAGATCAGATCATTAATTAATTATTTAATGTGCTGAAAATATTTTTGATCTTTGTGAGTGATATTTTTTTTAAATATTTTTAAAAAGAAATATTACACACATAAAGGTATGTTTCAGGCACTCGTGAGAAATAAAGAAGTAGAACACTAGACAACATAGAAACAACAGAAGTGAGTGACTTCCCGGAGAATCGAACCCAGGACCTTCCGAATGGCACCATCGCCTAGTACGGAAGCGAATCACACTATCCTCCCTGCCAACTAGGCACCACAAAAATAGTGCTTCGTAGACAGGGGTCATTAGCGCGATTTGCAACATGGAACACCGGGTATGCACCTAGTGCGATCCAGCCTAATGATGCAATCACTTCGAAGCCCTATACCTTTATGTTTGTAATATTGATTTATTTACTGTTTACATGCCTCAGGTTCCCTTCTTTATTTGTTTGCTTTTTTATATTTAGTTTTCAGACATCCCTAGAAATGTCACGTGATTCACATGCTACTTTTCTTAGAAGATCATGTGTATGGTAGTCGTGTTAAAAACAACAACACAGTCTTGATTTAACGAAACAATGACCTGACATCGATGACTTAACGTATCACAATAGATACGAGGGGCGTTCAGAAAGTAATGCACCACATCGTTTTTCTCAGATAATAATGAAGATAGAAGCATGACATTTTGCACACTTCAAATATGGCATGTGCCAATTGGGTGCACCAAATTGCACCGCAACCGGCCAAATTATACGGCTGCCCTAAACCGTTGAAATGGAGCATGTTAGCAACTTGCGTTATAAGCAGCGAATTGTGATAGACTTTCTCGTTGCAGAGAAGGAAACTGTTGTGAACATTCACAAGCGTCTATGTGATGTGTATGGAAGTTTTGCAGTCGACAGGAGTACAGTCAGTCGCTGGGTTCAGAGAATCAAAGAATCAGGAAGTGGAGATACGGAGCTCCTTGATCGGGCGCGCTGTGGACGTCCTGCAACAGCCACCAACGCAGAAACGTTGAAATGCGCTGAGGTCATTATTCTTACTTATAGGCGAATCACTACTCAACAGTTGGCCTTAAAGCTGTCAGTCAGCATTGGTAGTGCAAATGCAGTTATAAAAACTCTCGGATTTTCTAAGGTTTGCGCAAGATGGGTTCCTCGAAGTCTCACAAATGACCACCGATTGCAAAGGAAAGCAATTTCTTCTGAATTGTTGGAGCGTTTCAATGCTGATGGAGAGAACTTTTTGGCTAAGATCATGACAGGTGACGAAACCTGGGCACATCATTTTGAACCTGAGACAAAATTAAGTCAATGGAGTGGCATCACCCGCAATTACCAAGAAGAAAGAAATTCAAGACAATTCCTTCAGCTAGAAAGGTCATGATCACTGTCTTTTGGGACATTGAAGGTGTGATTCTTGTGGACGTTATGCCAAGAGGAGAGACAATCAATTCGCAAGCTTACATTAAGACATTGAAAAAACTCAATCAACGTTTTCGCAGAGTTCGGCCGCACAAGAATCCAGCAGACCTGCTTCTCCTTCACGATAATGCGCGACCTCACACAAGTCTGGCAACACGGGAAGCAATCACCAAATTGGGTTGGACTGTACTACCCCATCCACCCTATAGTCCCGATTTGGCACCCTCTGATTTTCATCTATTTGGTCCACTTAAAAATGCACTCCGTGGGACAAGGTTTGAAAATGATGAAGGAGTGATTCATGCAGCGAAGAAATGGCTACATGATCAAGACAAAATCTGGTACGGGCTAGGAATACGTGCACTTGTTTCGCGATGGCATAAGGCCGTACACGTTGATGGGGATTATGTTGAATAATACCGATGTTTACATGACATATCCATGTATATTGTGTATAAATTTCATGCTTTTTGAATAAACAGCTCCTGAGAAAAACGATGTGGTGCATTACTTTCTGAACGCCCCTCGCAAATAGAAGTCTCATAACATAAGACTGCACTGTTTAAATGCAGTCATGACCTAATGCATTCCTGCCTTACAAACAGACACAAGCATAGAGCAAAGTAATTACTAACGAAGGACAATGACACCTCAATTAAAAAAAATAAAAGGAGACATAATAGATCAGATCGTTATATGATCAGTACTCGACAAACACACAAGAAGATGCTGTTGAAAATATGAGATATCAGCTGACTCATCTCAAGTTGAATGACTCATCTCAAATTGAATGACTCATCTCAAGTTGAATGACTCATCTCAAGTTGAATGACTCATCTCAAGTTGAATGACTCATTTCAAGTTGAATGACTCATCTCAAGTTGAATGACTCATCTCAAGTTGAATGACTCATCTCAAGCTGAATGACTCATCTCAAGTTGAATGACTCATCTCAAGTTGAATGACTCATCTCAAGTTGCTGCCATTGCTTATTCCGTATTTTTAAAAAAAAATCCAACAAAGTTTACTTCCCTGACCTCATACCAAAGCCTCTGGGTAAGGGTAATGTTACATTACCCACTAATACCCTCCCCCCTGCCCCTGTTTTCAATGAAAACGAGGAATACAATCCTAATAACTCATTATTTTGTGAAAGCAGTAAGAACCTTTGGCAACGACCACAGAAACATAAACAATAGTTTTAAATATGAAGAAATATTATCTATTTAGATATGTGTGTGTCTGTCTGTCTGTGTGAGTGTGTTTGTGTGTGTGTGTGTGTGTGTGACGTATAATGGAAATGAAGCCTCCTGTATCCGACAGCCTTTCGTGACCTCGGCGTAGTTTTAAGACTCGCTAACAAAGTCACGCATTTCTCTGCCTGTCTGACTTACCTTTTAATCCACGCCTCTTTTTACTTGATTATACAAACGAGCTTGTTTAGCAATTTTCGCAACCTGTCATTCATAGCAGGGGGCGAACCATGTTCGTTTGCGCAAGTTTATCACTGTCGTGAATTTCTAAATACAATATCTAAATTAAAATATAACAATATCGGGCATAAAGGAAAGGATAAGAAAGTATAAAAGAATTTTTTGCTAGAACTGTTGGTATCGCCTACGCCTTCAGACTATTATTTGCTAACGAATAGCCGAACAAAACGGTACCCAAATTTTTCAAATTCGTCCTTGACATAATCACTTTTCCCAGTTCTAAGAAAATATGTGCCTAAAAATGCATTGTGGAACGAGGAGGGGAAAGGAAAGATGAAATGCTAATTCGTTTCGCATTGATTTTAAACTAAAAGCCAATACCAATACAGGGGCAAGCCTTGCCTTAGGGGTTTCCCCAAAATACGAGGGAAAAGTTAGAACATGCAGACAACTCGTGTCACAAAAACAACCTTAGCTCTTATTTCAAAGGACGTAATTATCACGTAAATAGAGAAGACAGCACATGGAAAAGAATTGAACGTGTAGTAGACTAAAAATAAAAACACTAACATAGAAAAAAAACTGGGTACTTCTGAACCAAGCCAACTAGTCCCATATAAATTGTATATTCGTGTACCTTAGGACTTTCTGACAAAGTGTCACGTAGACAGATAATCTATTTTACCATCTTGTCCATAATTTGATTACTCCTTTAAATGTTCTGTTTTTCTGGGCATTTTGTATTTTCTTTTTCTTTCATTTTCTACCTTCGTGGCCAAACTTTTTCACCTTCTCAAACCCCACCCGAGGTTTGGTTACGTTCCGGCCTGTAGCGGTCAGCGAACGATAATGTTATCTAAGCCGCACCTGGTCTGACCAGGGGAATATCTCTTACGTTTAAAGCCTTTGATCACGAGCGAAAGGGTCCCTGTGTTTGGCTTCCAGAACGCTGCTTCGGATCATAATATTATGCATCCTGGAAACAGGGGGAGACAAACCCGCGGTCAGTCTTTGGGGTTTTGCCCCTAGACAAGATAGAGCATAATGTTATGCATTTCTCTACCTGGGGAACTTTCGCACGATTTCTGTTGTCTTACTCTAGATTACGTCTTTCGCCGAACTTCTGTAGAAATATGCAGGCCAGGTGTCCGGGGGGAGCGTCCTCTGTAATCTATAAGAGTAGACGGGTTTTAATAGACAAAGACATTCGTAAATATTCCTGGCCCGTAGATGACCATCATGAGATAAGGCAAACTTTAACACAGTACTAGAATGTGTTTGCCTATGTTCTAGTCATTTTCGGGGTGAGTTGACATATCTTATAATTATTATATTAGATTCATGTTAGCTTTTATATATCTGTTAGGAAAGTGAATTTATTTCTGAGGACTTCTCCTAGTAATTTATTCAGTGATAAGATAGCGCTGTCTACGGCCTATTAAGTGGTGCTTAAACTGTTACGGTTTATCATGGGTTAAATGTTAAACTTACAATAACAGATATTAGGCGTAGAATCAGTCCACGAATGCTTACCATTGGGTTAAGAGTCAGCAAAATTAACTGTCATTTCTGTAAGATAATGTCAGGTGTGGATTGTTCACTTTAAAACTGAATAGTGAGATGCAGGTAATAACTCTGGATTATAGGAGATAGTCACTTATTCCTTTTTGATAGATATTTCTAGTGGCAAGGGAGGATCATTTTATGCTTACTTGTGTGGCTAGGCACTAGTCTATAACTTTCACTGAAAGCAGTCACCAGGCATAGATATAATTATATCGTATGATCTAGCCACAACTGTATTATTATAGCAAGAACATTGCATTTTCTTTGTACTCATTTTGTGGAATGCTAATATATTTTCCAAAGGGGACATACGATTTATTTGTGTAATGTCAAATGCTGTAATCTGTTTATGTAAATTCATTTAATGTTGTAAGATGAATAAGCATATTCTTTTAACTGTAACTACAGGTTAGGTTTCCTGTATGTTGAGATTGGGAGAAGAGGAGGAGATTTTGCTGTCAGAACATTTAATGACAGTTACATGGGTGTACAAAAGATATTAAGACTATGCGGGCGCGTGTTGATAATTGATATTTTTAAGGAACAGGAGACATGGTTAAAGACAGCCTAAACTATCATAGCAATAACTACAATAAATTTAATCCCATAGTGGAGCGAAACTTTCTGTATAAAGTTAGTGTGATTTATTATTTGCTTGAAGTAAAAGGGTGTCTCTTTTTGGGTCTCAGTTTCAGGGAGACCGAATCGCTAGAGCAGACTTCAGTCAGGCGAAGAAAGTCATATACTCTTCGATCTAGAGGGTTTCTGTATACATCTAGTAACGAATCGTCAACCCCGTTCCTGAATCAAAACCCCTTTTTGTCAACGCCAAGTTAAGCTCACGCAGTGCAACGGAGCCAACGCGAAATCTGGAATCGCCAAACGCAGTAGTAGTTCTCTACTCGCCTATTGGATTACCAGCCAGAGCATTGCGGCTTCCAGAATATCAAACCCGCTCAGCATGCCTATAGCAGAATTCCATGTCACCCGCCTTTTTGTGCCTAAACGGGGCACTCAGCAAACCACAGCCAAACCAGTTTAAACAGGATTTACTACCCAGCACGCAAGAGCCTAGCGCCGGATAAGCGCGCCTGGGACTCTTTGTTCTCAAGTGACTTCTTCTGGTGTATTTTCTGGATACTTAAAACCTCGCACGTATGAGCAGCCATCTATGGACAGAGTTCCAGCCCCCCTCTCGCGAGTAGCGGTCACCAACGTTTAGCACCTTTGGTCCCACGAAAAAAGCGGACAGGCTGTCGCTCAGTTCGTATTTGGTCAGCAGGAGATAAACAACGTCTTCCAGTGTTCCCTCGCGCAATTAGGGGTCACCAACGTTTAGCCTGACAAGGAAAGTTCGGTATTTCACTTCAGTCATCTTGAAGGATATTTATCGGTAAGACACTTCCTGGAGCTAGCGCCTTTGGTCCCCGAAAGCGGACCCTCTGTCGGACAGCTTAGTTATTTTCTCCGTGTGCTACAGGTTTTATGAGTGTTGGTGGTGTGTGTGTTTGTGGGTGTGTATTTGCATTATTGTTGGTGTATATGATTATTGATGACTATTGATGATTATTTGATTATTGATGTAATTTATGCTGTGTATGATGATATGCATTAATTCCATGCTTTTCTTCTTTAATAAAGTTTACACATTTATTAATGCGCTGTTCCCGACCCTTTTCATCCATAATTAACTTGTTTCGCTCTTTACTATAATCTCTATGTATGATAAGAGAAAAGAGAGAGAGCAGGAGGTGCTTAGACAGACATAAGTGGGTTGAGGCTTGGAGAGAGAGATCATTTTGGTAAATCTTCTTCCAGGTTGTCTCAAGTCCATCTCCTATTTACACCTTTCTGTGTGTGTAATCTATAACTCTGCCAGTCCACTATCCCTTGTCGATTTCACTACTATTGTCCAACTCGACAAATACTCTACACTTTACTCAACCACGACACAAAGAATATGGTAATAGTTACGCAAATAGTCCATTAATTAACTAATTATAGCCATAATACTATAGTGGACCCGACCAGACTGTCAAGTAAAGATCATGCCTGCTTACAATTTTTTATGGCATGTTTTGAAAAAACGACTTTGGGTAAATGAGGTTAAAAGGTACGGGATATTTGATTGGGTGAATTTTAAAGGAAGGCGAAGTATGATTGGTTGACCTAAAACTAAAAATATATTTGCCTTGGAAACATATTGGGAGTTGTATTTGAAACGATAGATTCAAAAATAAATGTAAACATGGTCCCATTGGACAAAGCAGTAGATACTGGTACGAAACGGGGACTGTTCACTGCCATTTCAAGTAAATTTTGTGCAAAGCAAGATCGATTAGAGCAGGCGGAGAATTTTCTAACATAGAAAAATCCTGGACATAGGGCAGATCGAAAATGTGCCATATTCTATTGCCTAGTCATCGTTTAACTTGTGTTATTTCCTTGCATTTGTGAGGGTTTCGGTTGCTGTCAATAACTGGTGCCAGACTACAGTGGGCCGATATATTCATGCCACAGCCTTGCCTTTTTCGGAGACAACTGTAAACCACCATCATTCTTGAAGAAGTGGGAGCTGAAGGTTGTCGTTCAGCGAAGTGCAGGAAGAGTCCTACATCATATTACAAAGATAGGTGCATGTTTCGGCACCTGATCGCTCAACTAACATTATATTAGAAAAGAGACTGGGAATAGTGATAGAAACATTCCATCAGTGTCCATAAAAACTTACAAACAACATGCAGAGATGATGATAATAAACAATCAACCAGTGTATACTAGAAGTCACCTAGTTAAACAATACAACTACACCCTTATATAATAATATGTGTATTATGGTCAGAAGACCCATTGTGTAAATTGATTGATGTAATTAATTTCTATGATTTCACTTTTGATTATCAGTCCTGATTCCAAATAAATTAGATTCAGGACAATAAATTGAAAAACATTAACTTTACCAAACTTTCAACCACTGACTTACTAAAGATAGTCTTTTAAAGTGTAGTTCGTATGTGATTGTCGTGGTACTGTTGTGTTGTATTAGATAATAAAATAATTTGTGTAATTGTTTATATGTTTAGTTGGTTAATGCAACCTTACACTAACATTTCATAACCCTAGACACCAAACGTAGTCATCTTACATTCTATCTAGAATAAGTTTGAATGAGATCACAGTGGTGGTAGTAGAAAGGTGCCCTGGAAATTTACTCTAATATTTATTATATTCAGGGACCTTCACAGCTGACCTCATTCAGTACACTAAGATTTCTTAATAACAAACTGTATTAACATCAAACCCACCACAATCACGCGAGCTGATCGGTCAATATTACGATAAGTGGCAGATCGCACGTGGAAAACACGTGGAAGAGTAACGGCCTGTGAAGACTCTCTATAAGGGGAGCAAATCCTTTGATGTTCGTACCTACAGGGAAAGATAACTATGATCTCGAGAAACAGGGAAAATCTCGGACGGGAGCCCGCTACATGGGTTAAGCTTTTGTTGTCTATTAGCAACGGCCGACAGAAGCGACCGTAAAACCCTTTATCTGGGAAAAGTAGTTTCAGATTTCTCTGCTGGGAAACAGAGTGTGAGAATTCACATCTTCTAGAGATCATAACAACATGATCGTAAATAAACTGCGTCTTTAAATCAGTTAACAGAGTCGCTCAGATTTTTTTCGGAAAGTCTAAACACGTTATCTAGAACCATTGGGAATAGATGAGTTAATAGTTCGTGGTGTTTTATTTCTGGATTTCTGGTAATATATAAATTTGTGCTTAAGAGTATTAAAGTGTTAAAAGTTTTAGCATCTTAAATTCACTGTGATTTTCTAGGTGTTAAGACCAGCGAATTAAATAACGCGCAGCTATTTTTATTCCAGATGTTTCAGTTGCAATGTTAATTTAATCACCCGCTATCACGCAGAAAGAGACGGTTTAGTTGACTAATTAATACACTAGGCGACGGATAATTGACGGCATAAAACTCACGTTTATTTCATCTTGTGTAATTTAGTAAGTGACTGTGTTTGACTATCTTGCGACTAAACAAACAATCGCCGACAATCTAATAATTATTAATGACAGGCGATATTTGTTGAGTGCGCGTAGAAATAACTAAATAATAACTGACCAGATAGGAATAGGCTAGAGACAACGTGTGCTTATATGTAGATATTATTAGCAGTAATTTTTTCATAATGTTCCTATATCCTTTAGGCATGACCTGATCAACGGCGACCAGCGGCTTTTTTTATTTGACTTTATCTTGGGCCTTGTTTCCATTTTACTGATTGGATTAAAGTTGTCTTCTGTTGGCTGACGCGTCTCCAAGTTTCAGTTGTGAACAGCACGGGCCAAAGAGACTAACGAACATTTTAACAGTAAATTTTAACTGGGCTTAGAAATACCCAGATATATATTTTTTTGCATTTTTATCAGCCCACTGGGGTGTGAAAGATCTAACTGTTCTCCCGACTTCTGATAGTCGTTTCCAAGTGGATATTTATCCAGAAGAGTTACGCTATTTCAGAATCGGCACTCACCAGAGCCAGCCGATATGATTTACCATCATCATAATCATAACAATAATTAACAGTTTTTCTTAAGCAATCAGATGTTTTCTTAGTGCTTACGGTGAACACCAGATCTCAGAGAGTCTCGGCATTAACTATCCAAGGTGACATTGTTAATCAAGGAAATCAACCACCAAATTAGGCGTTCCCCTTATAAAATGTAATTATTGAAAGGAGGGACTGTGGCCTAATTCGGACAAGAATTACTCTGGACCTTATAAATATATTCATGGATTTTTACGTCCAACAGATTGTCTCACCAAGAATAGGGTAAGAAGCGAGATTGTGTGGCCACGTATGATAGAGAGAGAGAGAAATATTTGTCTTTAGTACAGGACACACTGTATCATATGCACTCTGTTTAACTATTGTTTAATTTTATTGGATAACGTTTAGTGGGAACTGTATTCTTTCTTTACTGTCTATACTGTAACCTATTGCTAACTTTTAACCTTTGGGGTTATTGACTTGGTGTGTTCTTATCTTCTCATTGAGGGGGCATAGGTATTCTGTTATTTTTCTATGCATGTAATTCTGATGTATTTGATCTTTCTCTTTTAGATATTCGATGTTGTAAAGTTTAGTGATAATAAACAACAAAAGAACTAACTTTGTGTGTGTTGGTCAGACCCATACCCATTTAACCATAGTTTTTTCACGTTTGTGTGTCTTGTTGTCACATAGCTGTGTGTGTATGTGTTTAGTAAACTTATATTTCTCAATATATAAGGGGGAGGGGGGGGGGGTTGCAAGATTGTCTTATTCTAAATTATAGTCGTATAGATAGGCTGGACTAGAGGAACTATTCAGTCCAGATACAGATCTTCTCCTTAAACTATTCACTCGTGAAACTCTATTTCTTACACCTTTACTTCTTATTATCACCATCTCCTATACTCAGGCGGGACCTTAAATAACTTTAAAACCTATCTAAGCACGACAGTGTGTCAGAATAAATGAGATCTATATATTGTGAAGTTTAAAGAGACATTACATTACCAGTCGTACTGGATGAGTCCAAATGAGCAGAAAGTCAAAACATTCTAGAATGCGACAAAAAGATCAAGAAGTGGAAGAGTGGTAGCCGGTCCCAGAATGCCATTGGGGTGGGGGAGAGGGGGGGGAGAGGGGGGGGAGAGAAGACGATTTTTTGACGATTCATAATAGCACTGGGGAGACAGGTGTGTGATCTGACTTAATTAAACTCCAGGCTGTAGAATCCTATATTAATAGTAAAAACAAATACCAGCAATGACAGACTACAAGAACGCGATAAAGGAACAGCACCTTGTATTATCTTACGCTTATCGCTGTTCAACTTATTACATTAAACAACTTTTGTTAATTAATGTTAATTATATAAATGTAGGCATGGTCCGTAGGAAGGTGGCGTTGTCTACGTTCAATAAATGACAGGATACAATGAAAACATGATAGCATACATAGAGGTTATGTCAGAATAATAACATGTTAGACATAATGTAAACAAACTGATAAGGCATTGACACACACATAGCATGTCATCATCAGGTGCCATCTCCACATCGAAGGTCGGCTGCAATGGATGTCCAATGTCTTCTGTCTCTTCCCTTTGGTGCACTCTGAAAGACTCTTTCTCGTCCATCTCTTGGTATTATATTCCCATTTATAACGCTGTCTTTGTTGCAAATGCTTGTGCAAGGCGTGGGTTGGTGGTTAGCTCTGAACAATGTTCCATGTGATATGAATAAAACAGTTATAAATGTCTGGCCATTGTTTTATCTTCTTGATATTCTTCAGTGATAGTGTATCGTGCCTTCTATGGAAGATTAAGCGAATGCGGGGTGGAAGATTCTGAACTATAATTGAACCTTGTAATTTAATTTGACGTGACAAGTCGGTTCATTGAGTCCATACATTTATTCACAGTGATACAGATATGATGATGAATTCCAATAGGGGTAGAACGTAAGTTCATGTAAGTAATGCATAAATTAATAATAGCGTAGACTGCTGGTTATGTGTCAATGTCCGTTTAAGGATACAGAGCAGTAATTGTCGTCAGAACATCACAGCTATATGCACGAGCAGATAGACATGGCTACCTGCCGACAGTGAGACTGCGAGTCTGAAATATATTCATACGAATTTGACGATTATTCTCATCCTTCTGAGGATTCTAGTTAAATACTAACCTCCAATAATTTCCCTCTCATATAGAGTTCTAGGACTGACCCTGATCCATCAAAAATGCACATAAAATGGCTATATTCTGCCATTAAATTGGAAGGTTAGAAAAACGCAGCTATTCAGCTTGGCGGTCAAGTACAAAAGGGTAGCGTTTCTTAGTTACCGACTGTGTCCTAAACAACGCTATACACGTCATAATCGATCGTGTATGAAGCGTTCAGTAATTGAAACATCTATCGCAATATATTAAATGTCTTAACCTTTACAATTGCACGTCTGGTAACCTTTAGCAGACGGCGTTAATATCATATACCGTAACAATTCCCTGTACACCGGGGGAAAAAAAAAATCGATAGATTTTTTTTTCAATATCTATCCGACTTAACAATTTTTCAAAAAAAAATTTAACACAATTGTGACATATGGCCGACGATGTTCTGAGTAGAACCGTGTTGCGGTCGTGTCAACTAACTATTTGTCATAGTCATCTAATCATAAATCACATTATATATCAATATTATACATATTATTATATCAACTAAATAAATGTCCAATGTTAATAGTGAATGATAAAATTAAATTAAAGTAAGGTCTGTCGTATTAGTATGTCATATAGGAATTAATTTGACTAATTAAAATTAAATTAATTAATTAAATTAAGAGTTAAATTATTAAGGTTCTAATGTAACGCGATGTTATGAGAGAAGAAAAAGACAAAATAAGTGAGAAGAAATAGAAAGAAATTCGAATATAAGTTTTAACTTAATTGTGTGTGTTAAGTGTTAGTGAATAATAACTATCTAATTTAACTAACTAAATAATGTATAGGTACATTTAAAAAAATTATTAATCTAATACTTGTGTGAGATTTATTTTCTCTTTTCATAATTTCTTCTTTTAGTATTTCGTTCTCTTTTCTGTTCTTTCATTTCATTTTTTTCTCACATTTTATTTTATTGATAATAATTCAATTAAGAAGTTAAGTTAACTAATTAATTAGTATAGGATATGATGATCCATCCGTAGTCTTGATCCTGATGAATTCTTTTAGGCAAAAATGTTCAAACGTTTACGTTGGAAAGAAATGTCATTTATCCCAGCATCCAAGAATTAAGTATACACAGGAACATCAGTTCGGTTTGTCGTCAGACATTGTTCCATGATTGATCAATGATATTCGTATATCGTGTATGGACATTAGACGAAGTTCGAATGTCAGTATATATACCTTGATTGTCTTGTAGTTCAATTCTGTGATGCATATAGTGTTTATAAAGTTTAAATTGAAGGCAAGGTTAGTTCCTTTATAGTTGATACTTCGTTCAATCCAATGTAGTGCTGATTGAAATAGTTTAAGAGTGTCAATGTTGATTATTCGTCGTCAATAGGATTACGTGACAATGCATCTGCCACACAATTTTCAGTGCCAGGTATGTGTTCAATGGAGAACTCGAATGGCTGTAGGATGATTGAATATCTGGCAAGTTTCTGGCTTGTATGATTAGAGCGACGCAAGGATGCTACAGCACGTTGGTCCGTCTGTATGGTGAAGGGAGCACCGAGGAGGAACTTCTCAAGTTTCGTTATTGCCCATATCACAGATAAAAGTTCCTTGTCGACTGTTGAATACTTTGTTTCTGCCGGCTTCAGCTTTCTTGAAATGTATAACGTAGGATGTAGAATGCCATCATGGTTCTGGAGCAGGCATGCACCAATGCCGTAGTTACTAGCATCTGTTCGTAAGAAAAATCTTTTGGAAGCATCGGGAAGTCTTAAAGTGGTTCATGCGAGAACAAATTTATAATTTTGTTGAAAGTTTCATTGCATGTACCAGTCCATGTCACCTTCACCGGCATATCTTTTTTTAACGATGAAGACAATACAGCCGTGATGGATGACAAGTTTGGTATGAATCTACTGTAATATTGAACAAGTCCTAACAAACTCCTAACCTGTTTCTTCGTCTGAGGAACTGCTATGTTTAGAATTTTGGAGACTGTACTAGGTAACGTTCGGATATATCCCGATCCAATGATATGTCCCAAAAAGGTTATCTCATTACACGCGATTTGCACCTTTGTAGGTTTAGCAGTTAGATGATAATTCCTTAGAGTGTCGAAAACATATTTAAGTCCCGAAACATGTTCCTCAAACGACGAACTAAACAAGCATATGTCGTCAATATATGTAATAACGTCTGGTCTACCTGATAAAATTTGTCGCATCAGGCGAATGAAGGTAGCTGGCGCATTAACAAGCCCAAAAGGCATCACATTCCACTGGTATAGACCTTGTGGAGTGGAAAATGCGGTGTAGTACTTAGCCTTTTCGGTCAGTGGTATCTGCCAATAACCTTTAGTTAAGTCTATCTTACTAAATATAGTTGCGTTGGATAGACGTGGTAGTAAGTCGTCAATAAGTGGATGTGGTTCGCTGTCAACTATAGTCTTAGCATTTAATTTTCTATAATCAACACATAGTCTAATGTTATTGTCCTTCTTCCGGACAATCACTAATGGAGAAGAGAATGGCGAATTACTAGTCTCAATGATTCCCAGAGACAACATCTGTTCAAGTTCCTTAGTAGTTTTAGCAAGGAAATGTAAAGGAACAGAATAGGGATGTACACGAATAGGTGTATCATCATTGAGAGTAATGTCATGACTGATAGCCGATGTGCGACCCGGGACGTCGGTCAACACATCTGGATAAGATTGTAATAGATTAGCAATCTGTAGACGCTGTTGTGGTGTAACCGTTGAAGAGATGGTTACATCCCGCCAAGATTCAGTAGGTTGAACTACTGGTACAGGTAACGGTAACTGTACCTCAGGAAAAGAAGATTCTTCTTCCTGGATGACAGATAAGTTAGTATAATGACAAGTGGATACTGTGTTGTCATCTAGTTCATGAAAAATTGACTGTAAGTGTTCAGGACGTGTATGAAATTGCTTGAGCATGTTAATATGAAATATCTTTTTTGTGTCCCTTGATATCTAAGACGTAATCAACGTCGGAAATTTTATCAATGACTTTGTAAGGACCATTCCAAGATATCAATAACTTATTGTTATTGTGAGGAAGTAACACATAAGCCTCGTCGCCTGGGAATAATTGGCGTAATCGTCGAGACCTATTTTGTAGAGATCGAGCCTTAGCTTTTGCAGCCTCAGAAGAAGCTGTTGCCAACTGGCAAGACTCAATAATGTTCTTCCGAAGATTAATTACGTACTCGTAAGATGACTGAGTGTCCTGAGTCATCTCCTCGTCAATTAATAAGTTTTTTATTAGTCCCATAGGACCTCTTGGGGGAGCACCAAAAACTAATTCAAAGGGAGAGAAGCCAGTTTGTTCATGCGGTACCTCCCGATAAGCAAATAGAACAGCTGGGAGTGCTCTGTCCCAGTCATGAGGGTGCTTAGCAGTAACCTTATGTAGTAGTTGTTTAAGTGTACGGTTAAGTCTTTCAACCGCACCATTACTCATCGGATGATAAATACTACTTAAATTTCTATCAATGTCCCAAGTTTTCATGACTTCCTTCATGGTGTCAGATATAAACTGTGACCCATGGTCTGATAAAAGTTTTCTAGGAAACCCTATTCTAGAAAAGATGAGATGTAGTGCATCAGCTACATCTGTGGTAGTGGTGGTCTTTAATGGGATAGCTTCTGGCCATCGTGTGCACAAATCAATGCACGTAAGGACGAATCTATGTCCTCTGGCCGATGGTAGCAATGGACCAATAATGTCTATTGCCATCTTGTCAAAAGGTCTCACTGAGATATCGCAAGCCTGAATAGGCGGCGTGTGAAAAGCTCCACGTGCTTTCACTTCTTGGCATGTAGTACAGGAACGTACATACTGCGAAATATCTCTTGACACCCCTGGCCAAAAGAATGAAGACAGTACTCGAGATCGTGTTCGAGTATATCCCATATGTCCAGCACAATGTGAGTCATGTGCATGTTGAAGAATGTACCGTCTAAAAGTATATGGGACCATAACTTGTTGTTTCATTTGTGATTTGTCATTAAAACATCTAATCAATATGTCATTTTTAATAACAAAACAATGTTTGTTATTATTACCTGAGGATAGATTGTCAACTTTATCAACCAACTTAAAAAATTTTTTTAAAGATTTATCCTCTTTTTGTTTGGTTGCAAATGTTTCCCTGTCAATAGGTGAATTGACTACAAATTCCTCTTGGTTGTCTGCATCCATTTTATTATCATCAACTTTCTCCATGAGTTGAGTCTGCGCTCTAGTCGTCACGGCGTTTCCAGTGCATAGGTTATGTTTCTCCCATTCTATAATCTCCTCTGGAGTACAATCTTTACTGCCGTGTATACGACCGACCATCAGATCAGCTATAGGCTTTTTTAGCATACATACTTTTACGTTCCCTGTGAAAAAAGGAGTGTTAACATGAATAATAGCTGTGGGGTAAAACTCTATTGTTCCACCAAAAGTCATGCAACGGACATATTCCCCCGTTGCACAGCTAGGATGTACCAGCGACTGTCGTACGCCAATCGTTGTGGATCCCGAATCCCTCAACACTGAGACGACGGATCCATTAACTAATCCCCTGTTAAAAATTAGTAGGCCTGTTCCATCGTTGACTGCAAGACCTACCTGTGGTATAATATGTCCGCAGTTAAGCACTGTTTCTTTCGCCTTCTGAAAAATAAGATTGCATTGCTGGCAACTATTTGCCACATTATAATTAATAGCAAAACATGCAGCAGAAGACTGTGTTGTATTATTGTCAAGTGGGATCTGAGCTATAGGGGTAGTATTATTTGTAACTGCCGCCCCTGTATTATGGTTGTAATGAGATGATCCCCGAGAATGAGATCGATTCCGAGTATAATTGTTAGAATTATCTCGTCGTCCTCTATAGTAACTATTATCTCGATGTCTCGAGCCATGATTATTACCATTCCAGTTATTATTATTGTTGGGAGTATGTGATCGATTATAATGAGTGTTATGTTGACCATTGTGGTAGTTTGTTTGAGGTGAATAATTTCTATCTCGTGATCTACCTCTGTTGAACTCATTTTTAATGTTGAAATCATTATTATGTCCCTTCTGAAAGTTAACATTGTGATTTCTTTGGAACCTGCTTCTGTCTACACTGTGATGTCTTTGTTTGTTATTATGATTGTAGGCCATATTAGACGCCACAGGTAGAGGTTCTCTTAATGAGGAGTTAGAAATGGTTGCATTCGGGTGTGCCGAACAGTAGTTTAAAGAAATTTTTTCTAACTCGTCCATGGTACCTGGTTTACGCTCCTGCAAATATGCAAAAAATGGCTGGCTAACTGAAGATAATACCTTATCCCGCAGTAGTAAATCAACTAATTTGTCGTATGATTTGTTGACTTCTGCCAGTTCAACCCATCTATTAAATGTATTGCGTATGTTCGCAATGAATCCTGCAAAATCCTTTGGAGATTCAGGTAAAATTCCCTTAAATTTCAACCTACAGTGTTCCTCGTCCAGGTGAAACCTTCGTAAAAGCAAGGACTTAATAGCACCGTAGTTATTTGCTATTAATGGGTCAGCATTTTGAGAAGCTGTCAATGGTTCTCCAACCAAGAATTCATTTAACTTGAGTACCCATGACTCTTCAGGCAAATGGTTAGATTTGCAAGTCTGTTCAAAACGTGCCAGGAACGATGAAAGGTCGTCGACGTTCAAGTTGAAAATGGGTAATTTAAAGTTATAGAAATATTTAGGTTGGCTGGATGATGATCCATTTTGTGCGTTATTATTCTGGTTTGCATCAGCATTTTGTGCTTGTAATCTTGCTGTCTCCAATTTAATACGCGCCAATTCTATTTCTTGTTGTAAAATAATTTCCTCTCGTTTCAATTTATTCTCTTCTTCCTGTTTGGCGATTGTTCTTTGCTCTTCTCTTTCACGTTGAGCAATCTCTCTCAGTCTATTTTCCTTGTCAATTTGCTTCATCTCACGTTCTGCTTCCTCTTTCTTTAATGCAGCTTTTTCTCTTCCTCTTTCTTTAATGCAGCTTTTTTCTCTTCTTCTTTTCTTTCATATTTTTCCAGTTCTGATTCAGCAAACTGACGAAGTTCTTGAGATTTATAACCGTATTCCCGACCTATTTTAACGAAATGGTCTATAGTAAGCATTTTGACTTTTATCTGTAAGTAATTATTGATAATTACTGATTAAAATAGTCAATAGTAGCGTCAGAGTAATTATTATACTTACTCAACTTAGAAATATTCAATATAAGTAATCACAATAGTACTGAACTTAATGTCTAAGTTCAACTAATAGACAATATTTTGTAACAATATTGTATCTAAATAATACTATATCATAAATAGTTATGATATCTGTTAAATATAATGTAATTATATCACACAATTAATCTCAATATCCAATAATGTTGGGTATAATTCCTAGTAATTATATTGTTCAATGTACTAAGTCACTCTCTTAGTACCAGAAAAGTATATTAAATAATATACAATGGGTCTATTACCTCAAAGGTAGCTATAAGATTATTTTATTTTGTCAATATATATATTATATTATTATGCCCTAGGCATCTATTATAAATTGTAGTGCTACTTTCTTGGACTATCACTGCATAATTATGCAATGTCCCATATTAACCTTAATTATCAAAAAAAATTAATTAAATTAAATTACAAGTGTATTATTGCATATAATATCATATTATTAATGTAGTATTAATATATATTATGAGGACAAACAAGCAATGATGCAACTAAAGGGTACAAACAATGTTAAGACGCAAACAAGACATTTTCACAATTAAAAATGAATTTATGAACTAAATAAAATAAGCGGAAATGTCACAGACCAAATGAAGGGTCAAGGTTTGACCCGAGGTCAACTGAATATTCAAAGTACACACAAAAAAAATGACTGCGAAAATGATGACGTCACAGGACTCATAACGGACAAAAATTTAACAATCATCAAATAAATGATAGTCAGAGGAGAATGGACGAATAGTAACGAACATGGTACAGAACTGAATAAAATTATTAACTGAGTACGAATAAAATACACCAATTATCTACGGGACAGTACAGCTAACGCAAAATCGTCAAACGATAGCAGATTTGGACAACAAGTCCAATGTCAAACCTCAATGGGGTTTCCAAAGGTGCAATCGTTTAACTGCCCTAAGAACGACTGAAATCTAGGTGGTCAGCGTGAGAGCGCGACATTTAGATTTTCAGTTCATCCTCCCTACCTCCCACGAATTAACAACACCTTAAAACAACAAAAAGTACATTAAACACATTCAGAAAAGACATGCCTATGCAGGCAAAATACATGGACTCAGTTAGCACTGTTTGCAATCACAACAGTTAAACACCTAGACTTATCTTTTCTGTTGCTTAAATCAGTGCTAGAGGTCGTCAACAGCTAGGCTAAAGCCCCTGACTGTCTGCTCCGTAGTCCATATCATGTATTTGCTTCAAATGGCTCATGTTTCCCCTGGTTAGACTTAGAAACGGCTTGATTTCTCCGACAGATCACGTACACGACTTTCGGTGACGTCACGTTGTTAGGGATTATACTGAGTACTGCGTCATCTTCGAATGGGTCATGTGATCGAAAACTGATCGTAAATAATTCCTTCGAAAGTCATGCAAAAAATTTTTGGTTTTTGGTTGTTTCTCGTCCCCAGACACCGGGCACCACTGTTGCAAATGCTTGTGCAAGGCGTGGTTTGGTGGTTAGCTCTGAACAATGTTCCATGTGATATGAATAAAACAGTTATAAATGTCTGGCCATTGTTTTATCTTCTTGATATTCTTCAGTGATAGTGTATCGTGCCTTCTATGGAAGATTAAGCGAATGCGGGGTGGAAGATTCTGAACTATAATTGAACCTTGTAATTTAATTTGACGTGACAAGTCGGTTCATCGAGTCCATACATTTATTCACAGTGATACATTTATGATGATCAATTCCAATAGGGATAGAACGTAAGTTCATGTAAGTAATGCATAAATTAATAATAGCGTAGACTGCTGGTTATGTGTCAATGTCCGTTTAAGGATACAGAGCAGTAATTGTCGTCAGAACATCACAGCTATATGCACGAGCAGATAGACATGGCTACCTGCCGACAGTGAGACTGCGAGTCTGAAATATATTCATACGAATTTGACGATTATTCTCATCCTTCTGAGGATTCTAGTTAAATACTAACCTCCAATAATTTCCCTCTCATATAGAGTTCTAGGACTGACCCTGATCCATCAAAAATGCACATAAAATGGCTATATTCTGCCATTAAATTGGAAGGTTAGAAAAACGCAGCTATTCAGCTTGGCGGTCAAGTACAAAAGGGTAGCGTTTCTTAGTTACCGACTGTGTCCTAAACAACGCTATACACGTCATAATCGATCGTGTATGAAGCGTTCAGTAATTGAAACATCTATCGCAATATATTAAATGTCTTAACCTTTACAATTGCACGTCTGGTAACCTTTAGCAGACGGCGTTAATATCATATACCGTAACAGTCTTCCTCTTGCACGTTTGCCTTCAACTTCCCCTTCTGTTATGATCGTAAGCAAGGTGGTATTTCTTTTAATACGGCCAAAATATTTTAGCAGTCAAACTTTCATCGCCTTCATTAATTCTCTGTTCATCCCTAGGTTTTCGAGGAAAGTATTTACTTGTTTTCTTCGTTCTCCATGAAACGCACCCCATTCTTCTATGTGTCTATATCTCAGGGGCCTCAATTCTTTTTTCCAACTGCTTGTTCATGTAGAGCGTCCGATTGACAGAGTGGTTAGAGCTCTGGGCTCTCGAGGCAAAGATGCCTGGTTCAAATCACGGTACTGACACGCTCCAGTCTACCCAGCTGTAAATGGGTACCTGACTTTGAGTTAGGGAAGGAAACGGCAGCGAGGAAAGGAACTGGTCACCCCCACCTCTCAATGCTGGACCTAGAATGGTGAAGTCTCTAACACTTCACTCTCCTACGGCAGTATCTGCTATGGGACTACCTTTTGTGTTTATTGTCGGTGTTTCTACATCAAACAGAAATAAAGAATATATAGAGCATTTGATAATTGTCCGTTTGAATATGTGAGTTAATTGTTTAGACATCGGTTTGTGTCTGATGTTACTGAATGAACATTTCTTAGCAGGTAAAGATACGAAAAAAGATACTAAAATTATTGATAAGGCAACAACAGAATAGTCAGTTAATAATGAAAGTTAGAGACTGAATGATATTTGCATGAAAGTAATCAAATAAGACTACATCGAACTACAGGGCACAACATCGTCAACCACAACGAGTACATGCATTTCAAGAAATACAATAAAATATACGCCAGAAATAATGCGAAAGCTAGGCAATTACTAAGCATAAAGGAACAATAAAATTGGTACAAACAATTTAAACTATGTAGACAGAGAATCACTTTGGAAATTGATGAGGCATTATGGAGTTCCCATGAAGATTGTTAACTTAATAAGGAAGACCTATGAAGACATGACATGCAGAGTTCTTCATGAAGGACAACGTACAGAGCCGTTTAGGATTAGAACGGTAAATAAATATTAGACAAACATAAAGATATGTTTTCAGGCACTCGTAAGAAATAAAGAAGTAGAAAACTAGACAACAGAAAAACAACAGACGTGAGTGGCTTACCCAGGACTCGAACCCAGAACCTTCCGTGCGACACCACCGCCTAGCTATGCAAGCGAAGCACACTATCCTCCCTGCCATCTAGGCATCACCAAAAATGATGCTTCGATGACTTCTTTATTTCTCACTAGTGCCTGAAAACATACCTTTATGTTTGTCTAATATTTATTTACTGTTTACAGGCCTCGGGTTTCCCTTCCTTATGTGTTATAAATGTTTATACAAGACCTGTGAAGTCATGACATGCAGAGTTCTTCATGAAGGACAACTTACAGAACCGTTTAGGATTAGAACGGGAGTGAGAAAGGGATGCCTCTTGACTCCATTTCTTTTCTTACTACGATAGATTGGTTTATGACAACATCGGCATCACACAACAGAAATGGAATCCAGTGGAATATTACTAAAAAGCTTGATGATATGGATTTTGCAGATGACTTGGCTCTTCTGTCCCATAACCATAGTCAGATGCAAGAGAAAATGAAAATTCTCGATGAATCTTCAACTCAAATGTCAAGTCAGTCCTACTGTATGGCTCTGAGACATGGAGAGCAACACAAACAACAACCAAAAACCTACAAACTTTTATAGACGGGCGCTTGCGTAGAATAGAAGGACTGAAATGGTGTGACAAAGTCACAAATGTGGAATTGATGACAAGAACCAGACAAGTGCCAGTGGAACAAGAGTTGAGAAGAAGACGCTGGCGATGGATAGGACACACATTGAGGAGACCTGTTGATAGCATTACAAGGCAGTCGTTGTTCTGGAATCCACAGGGAAAGAGAGACAGTGGTAGACCACAAAACACACGGAGAAGAGAACTGGAAACAGAGGTGAAAATGATGTGGAAAACATGGAAAGAACTTGAGCGGATGGCACAGGTCAGGAAGACTTGGCATGTGTTTGTTGAAGGCCTTAGATCCTCGTGGAGCTAAAGGGTATTGATTGATTGATTGAATTCAAACTTTAGCTGCTAAATTTAACTATTAACCCATTTATGCCCAACATACTTTTAGAGGGTGCACTGACATTTGGCATTTCGTTTTCAATTCTTCTCATCCTGTGTGTTATATTTGGTTTCACAAATATGGGTTAAGGTTTTCTAAAACAATTCTAACATAGTTTTTGATTTATTCTTCTGATCTACTTCTTGCTGCCATGATTTGTTTCCCTGTGTGCTTAAAAAAAAAAAGGAACATCCCGGAAACAGGCTTGGTAGAATAATTATTATTCTTGTATTAAATTATTTAAGATGCATGTATGTATATTTATTTGCCTGCTCTCTATGATGGAAAGATTTAGAACAGTAACGCTTGAAAAGTTCCATTGAAGTTTTTGCGTTAAAATACATCCACCATCAGAAGATGCACATGACATTAACTTTATATTATTGCACTTCGATTGATCATTGACACATTAATAGTTTTTCTAATGAAAGTTTGTAAACTATAAACAATCGCAGCATTTTTTTTTTTTTTTGTTTTTTTTTTTTTTTTTGTGGGGGGGGGGGGGGGGGGGGGAGAGCAGCAATTGCATTCATTGCCCTGTGAAAACTTAAGTGAACACCAATTAAAAGAACACTCATGTCTTTCAATATTTTTATTGTGCATTGTTCAGAAAAGTTCACACCCGCCTTTCCTCCACAGGATGTTCTAATAATCATGAAGAAGATTACGGGAGAAAGGGAATTACGTGTGACCTGGAATGAAGGATATCTGGTCAATTTGATAAAGAAGGAAGAAGATCTACAGAAGTGCACATATTGCAGAAGATTGGTCTTATTTCCATTACTAGGACAAATGTTGAACAGTACCGGTATTATTCTGGAGAGATTGGAAGAGGCTACGAACAGATAACTGAGTAAGGAGTGTGCAGGTTTAATGGGATTGCAATCATCAATACATACACAGAAAGAGTGCACCGTAGTTCATTCATGTTTTTTTTTTGGACGGGTTACTTTCTAGTTTACATATGATTTGCTACAGTGAATAACTGTTAATGAAGACAATTCTTATAATTATATAACGATTTAAGATAGAATGAAATATGATTTGTATATTACTTTTACTTAGGTACTAATAGTTTGTATGCAATATTATTTTTAACTTGTATGAATAATAACACTTGTTTTCAGTTGAGACGGTATATTTTAGATCAGATGATTTACAGCTTATGAAGTAATGTTTGTTCCAGTTTCTGCCTGGAACTGGATTGGCCATGTCATCAGAGGAACCCTGACATCATCACCAGAACTGCTTTGATATGGACCCCAGAAGGAACGCGAAAGAGAAGCAGACCAAAAACAACCTGGCGGAGAACAGTAGATGCTGAGATGCAAAGCATGATCTAGAGTTGGGGCACTGAACGACGGATGGCCACCGACCGAGCAAAATGGGGACAATTTGTTTCTGCCCTACAAGACGCCACTAGGCGTGATGGCCACTGACTGCTTTGTCAATCAGAGGCTAAGGATCCAAGAAATAGAAGAAGAAGCAGTAATGTTTGTGCTTGAAGTGGAACCATTTAGTGCAGCTGTCATCAGTATTACACTCCAAGATAAAGGCTGTGTCTCAGACGAAGGCAGAGCCAACGAAGATAAAGACACATACAATATCCTGCCATTACCATAACTAACTACTGCTGCTAAAATGGTAATTACAAGACCTGATGGTGGCAATAAAATACTTGGGCATAAATAAGACGAAAACAATACAGAAGAAGAATAAGTAGAGGATGTAAATGAAAAGGAAAGGCAAGCAGTAAATCGATAAGTAAATAGACTATGTAAGGCAGGGTGTTGTTGTTTAACTAGGGATGCTGAACTTTTCGATCTTTTGAATCCAATACCAAGTGGAAGACTCCTTGGTATTATCTACATTGTAGATCTAGGCTTTTCCTGTAGTTTTTCTGCCATTCCGAAACGTGTTGAGTTGAAGTCATGAGCTCCAGTTTCTCCAGTTTAGCTTGCATTTAAAGGATCATCACATCCAGCTCCAAGCTAGGAGGAAGAAACATGTGACATACTGTGCATACCCTGGCATCCAAGGGGGCTCACCAAATATGCAGAGCTAAAATACTGTGCTCTGGTTCTGATGGCGGGGGGTAGGGGTGAGTAAGAGAAAACATGGCATATCTATTCCATTAATTGTCTCATGTTTTCATATTTGGGAGCCGCGGTAGCATAGTGGTTAGTGCACTGGCTTCCTAGCGCTGTGGTCTATGGTTCGATCCCCAGATGAAGCGGGAATTTTTTAGGCCACAAATGGCTCCTGGGTCGACCCAGCCCCAAATTGGTATCAGAGCAACTCTGGGAAGGTTAAGGCGGCCGGCGTGATGCCAACCAAATCACCCCTCGTGTGCCGACGGTCAAGATAATATGGGCCTAACACCATATTCCCAATATGCCTCAATGGGCGTGTAACGGGTTCCTTTACCTACCTTTTTTCAAATTGCATTGGCGTTGTTTTTTGTTTCTTTAATGCAAAACCCGTGTCAACTATTAAATTGACATTTCCTTTGATGATGAGTTTGTGTAACTCATCATGACGAACTTCACTGTGGCTGAGACAATGGTGACCATACATCTCAGATTGATATAGATGAAATGATGGGCTTCTTTGGAGCTCTCATTGTGTCAAGGTATTGTGGTTGTCCTCGACGACGCATCAAGTAGGAGACATATGATGAATTATGTAATTTGATGGTTGCCAAAACTAGGACTGTCAATAAAGTCGAAGAAGTCATGAAATATATCCATCCTGCCGACATACAAATTTCAGTATTACTGACAAAATGGCACAAATAAGGATTGTGTTTTCTTTACTGTGAAAAAAGACATTTTGATTTCAATCTGTGAGATTTTGAGGCTATGGTCACATACGTAATTTGAACAAAATTCGTCACGCAATTTATTCCCAAACAAACCTATTATATTTGTATCCTAAACTTGTTTTCTTGCAGTCTTTGATACGTACTTACGTTTTCTTACTTTTTCGAACAACTGTTGCTGTGAAGTGTATTCAGGAGCTGAAGATTGTGCTCTTGAGTCAAGTGTGTTGCACAGATCGCTGTAAGCTCGTGTTGTTGTAGGATGTCTGTAATGTTGTCTATCCATCTGTCGCTTGGTCTTCCCCGGGCACTGAACCCATATCTTCTTTTGTCTGGGCGCGTAGAGGTAATTTATTGAGCTCCAATCTCATGAGATGGCTAACCACTTCATTTTCTGTATCTTTTATGTAATGTAATGCATAATATCGTTCCTGTAATTCTCTTGCATCGTCGCTTCTCATTCTCCCTTTGATTTACACTTAAAATTAATTTTGAGCAGTATTTGTTGCAAAAAAGAAGCAGTTTCCAAAGAGATCGACTTTGGCTGGTCAGAGTCTATAACTCGTGTTAGTGTATTGCCGAAAGGAATTCCTGACCACCTTATATCTGACAGCTTTATTTAAATTGTTGCCACTTTTGGCCACGTCGAGAGACAACGAAATGCAAGCAACAGGTATCATTAGAAGCAACAGAGCTGAATCGAGCTCACTTAGCACTCATGCAGAACATACCAGAAAAACTGTAAATTATCGATGGGACGTATGAGAAGACACAACTCTCGTCACTTGGAATGACGCAAATACAGCATATCCCGCATTTAACCAAGATTCGGAGAACCGTATAAGAGTTATACACAGCTGAAGTGTGCCCTGAGTAATTCCCGGGAGTCTCTGAAGAGACAAAGAAAAAATATGGCTACTGCTCCATCAGGCGCACGTGGTTGACAACCCATTGGTGGATCCAAGGGGGTGGCGACGGGGCGACATTGAAAGTCTGAATTTCATATTAACAGCTCCAATATTTTTCCCTTCACTTGGGACTTAAATGTAAGTAACCGTTAAGTCGGACGACGGATGAATTAAAACGTATGGTACTGGACAATGGTAAGTACCCTAAAGGTTACGAACGTAGTTGGCAAGTAATTCTACGTGTCAGGACAATGAAAGACAATAAAGGGAGCCGCCTTACAACAATGAGACAAAAGACGGCGCCAGACAGACGACACAAGGAAATTTCACTCGGACCGCAAAAATAGGGGACTTTATGATAAGTAGCGTATAATTTCTGTATAGGGCCGCTAAACCAAAATCAAGAAATATTATGCTATAATATAAAATGTGTATCAATGTTTATCAAATTTTGCGTCTTTGTAGTTGTACCTTACTGTTATGTAATTATGTTATAAACAGTTATATTTTCTTTTTATAAAAATGAATATTTTTGAGTTACTGTATAATAAAACTATCAAGTTATCACTTTCTCTAAGAATTTAACACTGAATCACTTTCTCTAAGAATTTAACAAACCAAGTCACTTTCTCTAATAATTAAACACACGGAATCACTTACTCTAAAAATTTAAGAAACAGAATAACTTTCTCTGACTTAAAAAAACTGAATGCTTTTCTCTAAGAATTTAAGAAACAGAATAACTTTCTCTAAGAATTACAGAAATTGAATCACTTTCTCTAAGAATTTAACACTGAATCACTTTCTCTAAGAATTTAACACTGAATCACTTTCTCTAAGAATTTAACACTGAATCACTTTCTCTAAGAATTTAACACGGAATCACTTTCTCTAAGAATTTAACTAACCAAGTCACTTTCTGTAATAATTAAACAAACGGAATCACTTACTCTAAAAATTTAAGAAACAGAATAACTTTCTCTGACTTAAAAAAACTGAATGATTTTCTCTAAGAATTTAAGAAACAGAATAACTTTCTCTAAGAATTACACAAATTGAATCACTTTTTCTAAGAATTTAACACTGAAACTGTATAATAAAACTATCAAGTTATCACAATTTTTGTCAAAATTCGTTATTTTGTCTTTTAATTGTCTAAAAATATATGTAAATAAGGGGGTGGGGGAGGCAGCCTTATCATTCTGATGTATATCTCCTCCCTTGGATAATTCCTAGATCCGTCAGTGTTGACAACATCGTCACGTCAAACAAATTGCCATAGAAACCACAGTTACAAGAACATGTGAATGATTGGTGTATGGTTCCTGCAAGGGGGCCCGCTCCATAATGAGCTCTAAGAATGATGATGATGAATTTCCCGCCTCATGGTCCCATCCGCGCACTCTCTAACACTGCGTTTCACAAAACCATAATTTTAAATTAAAAAAAAAATTTTTTTTAAACTTCTCACTGTCTTTTCACACATTCTTTAAGCAAAACATATAAATACAAACAAACGAACAAACAATGTGTGTAATTTAATGTGGTAATTAATCGATTGATCGTTAAAGATACGAGTACTATTTTGCTGTCACATTAAAATGTTAAAACTAAAAAAAACCAGCTTTGGAAATAGCAGACAACAAACACGTAAATCTAAGCTGTTTCGGGATAATTAATAAACATGTATTTTCCGTTTATGTCAAAATGTAGATGGAAAAGTTCATCATAGCGACAATGTAAACAGCCTTCAATGGAACAGTTGGCATATCATGGCCCTAACGTCCGTAACGTATCGTCTTTACCACAAACAACCGCTGCAGAATGAACATGTATTTGCAGATAAACAGAAACACGTTGATGCTACACAACAGAGATCAAAAACACAGTTGATGTTTGGCGGAACGAGAAAACAATGAACGCTATAGTTAGCACGGATTTAACAAAAGTCAACGCACAATTGAACAACCGCTTTTGTTGAAGATCCCAGCCGGATTAATTGTTTCGAGAATAGTTGAGATGGATGCAATTTTTGGGTTAAGCAATTGTACTAACACATGGAGACAACATTTGATCAAAATTTACATTTGTCAGTATTATTCTTTTTAGCTTCAGTGGAAGAGCTTTTGCATTGTTAGGCGTTTATGATGTAGAATTCGGTATTGTTTGTTAATTACTTCGATATTTTTTTTTTTTTTTTTTTTAGAAGGATATAACATTTTCACAAGGTAAATTAAAAAGCATTTTGTGATTTTAAAATTTCAGGGTAAGTTTAACAAATTATTCGAAACTGATAGGAAAACGATGATTTCAAAAAAGTTAGATTAATTTATTAGAAATGTAACTGGAAGCACTGTGTAATAACAGTAAAGCTTTATTTGTTAGATGTCGCAACAATTACATGGCAATCTAGGATATCCTTTGAAAGAAATTAAACAAACTGAATCACTTTCTCTAAGAATTTAACACTGAATAACTTTCTCTAAGAATTTAACACTGAATAACTTTCTCTAAGAATTTAACACTGAATCACTTTCTCTAAGAATTTAACACTGAATCACTTTCTCTAAGAATTTAACACTGAATCACTTTCTCTAAGAATTTAACACTGAATCACTTTCTCTAAGAATTTAACACTGAATCACTTTCTCTAATAATTTAACACTGAATCACCTTCTCTAATAATTTAACACTGAATCACTTTCTCTAATAATTTAACACTGAATCACCTTCTCTAATAATTTAACACTGAATCACCTTCTCTAAGAATTTAACACTGAATCACTTTCTCTAAGAATTTAACAAACCAAGTCACTTTCTCTAATAATTAAACACACGGAATCACTTACTCTAAAAATTTAAGAAACAGAATAACTTTCTCTGACTTAAAAAAACTGAATGCTTTTCTCTAAGAATTTAAGAAACAGAATAACTTTCTCTAAGAATTACACAAATTGAATCACTTTCTCTAAGAATTTAACACTGAATCACTTTCTCTAAGAATTTAACACTGAATCACTTTCTCTAAGAATTTAACACTGAATCACTTTCTCTAAGAATTTAACACGGAATCACTTTCTCTAAGAATTTAACAAACCAAGTCACTTTCTCTAATAATTAAACAAACGGAATCACTTACTCTAAAAATTTAAGAAACAGAATAACTTTCTCTGACTTAAAAAAACTGAATGCTTTTCTCTAAGAATTTAAGGAACAGAATAACTTTCTCTAAGAATTACACAAATTGAATCACTTTCTCTAAGAATTTAACACTGAATCACTTTCTCTAAGAATTTAACACTGAATCACTTTCTCTAAGAATTTAACAAACCAAGTCACTTTCTCTAATAATTAAACAAACGGAATCACTTACTCTAAAATTTAAGAAACAGAATAACTTTCTCTGACTTAAAAAAACTGAATGCTTTTCTCTAAGAATTTAAGAAACAAAATAACTTTCTCTATGAATTAAACAAACTGAATCACTTTCTGTAAGAACTAAACAAACCAAGTCACTTTCTCTAATAATTAAACAAACGGAATCACTTAATCTAAAAATTTAAGGAACAGAATAACTTTCTCTAAGAATTACACAAATTGAATCACTTTCTCTAAGAATTTAACACTGAATCACTTTCTCTAAGAATTTAACACTGAATCACTTTCTCTAAGAATTTAACACTGAATCACTTTCTCTAAGAATTTAACAAACCAAGTCACTTTCTCTAATAATTAAACACACGGAATCACTTACTCTAAAAATTTAAGAAACAGAATAACTTTCTCTGACTTAAAAAAACTGAATGCTTTTCTCTAAGAATTTAAGAAACAGAATAACTTTCTCTAAGAATTACACAAATTGAATCACTTTCTCTAAGAATTTAACACTGAATCACTTTCTCTAAGAATTTAACACTGAATCACTTTCTCTAAGAATTTAACACTGAATCACTTTCTCTAAGAATTTAACACGGAATCACTTTCTCTAAGAATTTAACAAACCAAGTCACTTTCTCTAATAATTAAACAAACGGAATCACTTACTCTAAAAATTTAAGAAACAGAATAACTTTCTCTGACTTAAAAAAACTGAATGCTTTTCTCTAAGAATTTAAGGAACAGAATAACTTTCTCTAAGAATTACACAAATTGAATCACTTTCTCTAAGAATTTAACACTGAATCACTTTCTCTAAGAATTTAACACTGAATCACTTTCTCTAAGAATTTAACAAACCAAGTCACTTTCTCTAATAATTAAACAAACGGAATCACTTACTCTAAAATTTAAGAAACAGAATAACTTTCTCTGACTTAAAAAAACTGAATGCTTTTCTCTAAGAATTTAAGAAACAAAATAACTTTCTCTATGAATTAAACAAACTGAATCACTTTCTGTAAGAACTAAACAAACCAAGTCACTTTCTCTAATAATTAAACAAACGGAATCACTTACTCTAAAAATTTAAGGAACAGAATAACTTTCTCTAAGAATTACACAAATTGAATCACTTTCTCTAAGAATTTAACACTGAATCACTTTCTCTAAGAATTTAACACTGAATCACTTTCTCTAAGAATTTAACACTGAATCACTTTCTCTAAGAATTTAACACGGAATCACTTTCTCTAAGAATTTAACAAACCAAGTCACTTTCTCTAATAATTAAACAAACGGAATCACTTACTCTGTGGTGAAGTGGGATGTTATAAATATTTATAGGGGACTTAGTGTACTGACTGAGATCAGCTGTGAAGGTATATATATATCTAATAAGAGTAGTGTATTATATATAACCTTACTTGCTACCACATATCTATATATATCTCAGTCAGAATTATTCTGGAATAGTGTGATGACTACGTTATGTGTCTAGGGTATGTGTATGATGAAGTGTAAGTCACAACAACAGACAGATAAACAATTTAATTTAATCCACTACTCTTAACAACACTGTGACACTCACATACATATAACACTCTATGATAATATCTTAAAGAAGTCACTCGTAACTTTTCAAATAACAATATGTATTCATTACTGGCATGAATGAATATGTGTCCTGATTCAAATACAAGGGAACCAGGAATCACAATCAATTTAAATTACAAGTTATGTACAGAATGTATTTAATATGAATATTGTAGTGACATATATTATTACAAATGTTCTATGTGTGTCAGTTGTGTAGTGGTAAATGAGGTAATACTGGTTTTGTTTTGTTCAAGCTCTGTTGGTATTTGTCATCATGACTTCAATAGTTTGTCTTTAGGGACTAGTATTGGAGATGTTCTCAGTTCCTGATATTAAGACAATTAAATTCCCCTCTGAATGTTATTTTTATAAAGTCATTTCAAGATGAGGGGACATAATGTTGAGCTCAGCTGGCCAAATCAGCTTATCTTGCGTGATGGCGGCAGGAAAAGACTCCTCTGCTCGAATTCTCCTCTGGGCTCTGGAGACACCTCACTGATAGCTAAATGGACCAAGGAGTATGCTGTCCGACTCTGGATTCAGCAAAGCTCTGACCAGGTGCTGCTCAGTACCATCAAGACCACGGTCCCTGAAAACAAGAAGGATGTACCTTCTACTTCATAACTAATTGATACTCTAGTTCTACACTGAGCACAATACAACACACACATTGAGTTCAGAGCGTTAGGCCAACTGTCAGCTTCATCTGAAATACTTTATACCAGTATTAACCTCCTTAATGGTTACTACGCCTCTGCACTTCCAGCATTATTTCTTTCTAGTCAATCATCTAGGTGTCAGTGTAATGTTTGGCCATTCCATGCCGTTTTACTTTCCTCCGACACCTTCTGTTCAGGCTGGAGCATTATAGGCTTTACCTCACGTTTGCCACTGAACTACACATATATATACAGGCATAAATTAACAATTCACATTCAATTTTCATTAAAAGATACTGAATGGTTCAAGCTTACCACAATTTCATGGAAATAAACACAGATACGTTGATTAGCAATGAATTCTGGCACAAATACTGGCACAAATTCCCATCTGCTTATGTTCCAGGCTTTTATTTAGCAAAAATATGAGCTGGCTTCAACGCACTGTTGCTTTATCAAGCTTATTTGAACTAGTGGTCTCGAACTAACGCTCCTAAGTGATTATATCAGCGAGTCTGGCCAATGGAGCCACGTTTCGACAAGTGTTTGAAAAAATTTTACCTTCCTACGTCTCCCCTAACAACAAAAGATAGTATTTATAGTCCCACGACCAATCGTGGTTAGTCTCTTATATTTGTTGCGCTCCAATCAATTAGGAGTTAACATGGTAGGCTCTTTCAGTAACGTAAGGTTTTTTCAAACACGTTATAAAAAAAATCTTATGAGCAGAAATGATTTCATGCTGTCAGGCATCCACACTATTTTATTTTGGGTATAATTTATTAATTCCTGGACTATTTGCGTAACGTTTTACATATTATTTGTCAGCAAGCCCTAAGGAACCCAAAAATACTAATTTAAAAGAGCTACGTGGCTGCGTTCAAAATATGTATTTTCTACCTCCTGTTTCGAAGATGTGCTGTCTGGGTACTGTTATGTTTTCAACCGTAAACCCATCTAATGTTATCTTTCCTAATAAGAGTTTTTTATGATTTATAAACCTAACTCTGGGATGGTTAATGTATTTTATCACTGTCCGTCTGAAAAAAAAGTTAGTGCATGTAGTCTTACACGCGTGATGGCAGCATTTGTGTATCGCGCGAAGCGTGTTTAGTGTTCGCAATTTTTAGCATGCTTTCCTGATTTTCGCAGCCCTCCCTTCTCTTTTATCCCTTGAGTCCATCTGTTCGTTTCGTTTTTGGTAACGTAGTGTAGAATTAAATGACATGAATGGAATTTAGGTAAATTCTTCGCTCAACTTGTATCTTCAAGGTTTTTCTTAGAATTACAGCACTACCACGTTTTCATTGTGCTTGTTTGGAAGGCGTGTAATTATATACAGTAAGGCTTTTATATCTATCAACGTGAAAGCGTTACAATTTGCAGACGAAGCAGAAAACAAGGGGGATTTCGAGTACTGTCATTGTGACAGCACTGTTCTTTACCATTCTTCTTCCTTTATTTATTATATGTATTTATTAGGCCCTTTATTATTTACTTGATAATTTATCCTATGTGAATTTAGAATATCCACGCATACTCTACAAAATTTAAAAAACAAATAACTTTCTCAGACTTAAAAAAAACAGAATGCATTTCTCTAAAGAAATTTAAGGAACAAAATAACTTTCTCTTAAGAATGTACACCAATTGAATACTTACCTCTAACAGAAAATTAACACTGGATCATCACTTTCTCTATGAATTAACAACTGAATCACTTTCACATACGAATTTAACAAAACCAATTCCACTTTCTTCGCTAATAATTAAACAAACGCATCTCTTACTCCCTAAAAATTTTAAAAACAGAATTAACTGTCCTCCAGACTTAAAAAAACTGAATGCTTTTCTCTAAGAATTAAGAAAACAAAAAAACTTTCTCTATGATTAACAAAACAGAATCACTATCTGTAAGAACTAAAACCAACAAGACACATTCGTCTAATAATTAAACAAACGGAATCACTTAATCTATAAATTTTAAAGGAACCAAATAACTTTCCTCTAAGAATTACACAAATTGATCACTTTCTCTAAAGAATTTTAACCACTGGAATCACTTATCTCCAGAATAAGAATTTATTTAACACTGAATCACTTTCTCTAAGAATTTAACACTGAACATTTTTTTCTTTTTTTTGTTTTAACAAACCATTTATTTTTTTTAATAATTAAACTCTCGGACGAAAGCACTTACTTCTAAAAGTTTTAAGAAACGGAATAAACTTTTCTCTGACAGTAAAAAACTGAAAGTCACTTTTCTCTAATTTTAAAACTTAAGAAACAGAAAACACGTTCTCTTAAGGATTACACAAAATTGAATCACTTTTCTCTAAAGAATTTAACACTGATATCTGTCATTCTGACTAAGAATTTAACACTGAATCACTTTCTCTAAGAATTTAAAAAACTGAATCACTTTCTCTAAGAATTTAAACGGAATCACTTTCTCTAAGAATTTCAATCAACCAAGTCATTTCTCTAATAATTAAACAAACGGAATCACTTACTCTAAAAAATTTATGAAACAGGAATAAACTTCTCTGACTTAAAAAAACTGAACTTTTAACTCTAAGAATTTAAGGAACATAATAACTTTCTCTAATAATTACACAAATTGTATCACTTTCTCTAAGAATTTAACACTGAATCACTTTCTCTAAGAATTTAACACGGAATCACTTTCTCTAAGAATTTAACAAACCAAGTCACTTTCTCTAATAATTAAACAAACGGGAATTCACTTAACTCTAAAATTAAGAAACAGAATAACTTTCTCTGACTTAAAAAACTGAAATGCTTTTCTCTAAGAATTTTAAGAAAACAAAATAACTTTCTCTATGAATTAAACAAAACTGAATCACTTTCTCTAAGAACTAAACAAACCAAGTCACTTTCTCTAATAATTAAACAAACGGAATCACTTAATCTAAAAATTTAAGGAACAGAATAACTTTCTCTAAGAATTACACAAATTGAATCACTTTCTCTAAGAATTTAACACTGAATCACTTTCTCTAAGAATTTAACACTGAATCACTTTCTCTAAGAATTTAACAAACCAAGTCACTTTCTCTAATAATTTAAAAACACGGGAAGTCACTTTCTCTAATAATTAAGAAACAGGAATCACTTACTCTGAAAAAAAAACTAATGCTTTTCAAGAATTTAGAAACAAAATAACTTTCTCTAAGAATTAAACGCGCCAAACTGAATCACTTTCTCTAAGAATTTAAGATACTGAATAACTTTCTCCAAGAATTACACACTGAATCACTTTCTCTAAGAATTTAACATTGAATCACTTTCTCTAAGAATTTAACACTGAATCACTTTCTCTAAGAATTTAACAAACCAAGTCACTTTCTCTAATAATTAAACACACGGAATCACTTACTCTAAAAATTTAAGAAACAAAATAACTTTCTCTAAAACTAATTAAAATTTAAAACTGAATGCGCTTTTACTCTAAGAATTTAAGAAATATGAAATAACTTTCTCTAAGAATTAATACAAACTGAATCACTTTCTCTAAAGAATTTAAAAAATGTCACTTTCTTAATAATTATGACAAAAATCGGAATCATTAAGTAGTCTAAGAATTTAAGGGTAACAGTAATAACTTTTCTCTAAGAATTACACAAATTGAATCACTTTCTCTAAGAATTTAAAACAAGTGAATCTACTAATTCTCTACTTATGAATTTAACAATCAGAATCACTTTCTATTAAGAATTTTAAAAACAAATGCTTTCTCTAATAATTTAAAACACGAATCGAACTTTCTCTAATTTACACAAATGAATCACTTTCTCTAAGAATTTAAATGAATCATGCTTTCATCTAAGAATTTAAGACACTGAATAACTTTCTCTAAGAATTTAAGAAACAGAATCATTTCTCTGAATTTAACTTAAACCTCCTAAATTTAAACTCTGAATCACTTTTCTCTAAGAATTTAAGAAACAAATTAAAACTTTCTCTATGAATTAAACAAACTAGAAAAGCACTTTTCTCTAAGAATTTAACAAACCAAGTCACTTTCTCTAATAATTAAACAAACTTTCTGGAATCACTTATCTCTAAAAATTTAAGAAACAGAATAACTTTCTCTAAGAAAAAAACGAATAACTTTTCTCTAAGAATTTTAAGGAACAGAATAAACTTTCTCTAAGAATTTACACACTGAATCACTTTCTCTAAGAATTTAACACTGAATCACTTTCTCTAAGAATTTAACACTGAATTCACTTTCTCTAAGAATTTAACAAAACCAAGTCACTTTCTCTAATAATTAAACACAACGGAATCACTTACACTAAGAATTTAAGAAACAGAATAACCTTTTCTCGTGGGGGAAGGAAGGAACACTGAATGCTTCTCTGACTTTTCTCTATGTAAAAAAAACTGAATGCTTTTCTCTAAGAATTTAAAAAATTTAAGGAAACAAATAACTCTCTATAGAATTAACTTTCTCTAAGAATTACACAAATTGAATCACTTTTTCTCTAAGAATTTAACACTGAATCACTTTCTCTAAGAATTTAACACGGAATCACTTTCTCTAATAGGAATTTAAAGAAATGTTAAACCAAGTCACTTTCTCTAATAATTAAACAAACGAAATCACTTACTCTAAATGTAAGAAACAGAATAACTTTCTCTGACTTAAAAAAAACTGAATGCTTTTCTCTAAGAATTTAAGAAACAAAATAACTTTCTCTATGAATTAAACAAACTGAATCGCTTTCTGTAAGAACTAAACAAAACAAAACACTAAAAATAAAAACACGCATTTGTCACGGGTTGCCTCCCAACTGGACAATCTGCTTTATTCTCTAAGACATTTAAGAAACAAAACTAACTGTGGGTCTTCAAAGGTGTCTACATTCGCACAAGATTACTCTTGGCAGAGTTGTAGATAGAAGGATAATGTTGCTTCTACCTCAAGGTAGTTTTAACAAGATATTCAGACAAGCGAGAACAATGCTGCATTGGCTGAGCACGTTAACTCTGGGATCTGCCGACAACTTTTGTGAAGGATTATGTAATCTTATAATAGCTCGTTCAAACTCCCAGCTAACCAACGTCCTTTTCAGGACGAACGAGAAAGAAGAAGAAGAAGAAACCCCCAGCTGAGTTAATTCGGCGAATTTTCTCTTATTATTATTTAGTAGCTCTGATTGAGTGTATTTAAGAAATTGTCTGAGGCATACGAATACAACACATTCAATATGATTAAATCAACTTTAAATTTGGATAGATATAAGTAGCAAATTTAATAATCACTTAAGTTTTAAAAGTTATTAAAAATTGAATATTCTTTAACAAACATTGATCATCATCATATGATGTTAATGGGGAATTATATAAAGGGAAGTTTCACTTGGAAGCTTTTATTTGACTACTTAGCTGTCAATGAGTTTCTGTTCGCGCTGGTGTTTTGGTTTTTCGCAGATAGGTGACTGGATTACTCACGTTCCTGGTCAAGATTAAGAGTTGCAGCACGTTCCAAGTAGATTCAGGGAGTAACTGCAAAGATGGTCCCGCGTCTCTAAGACCCATCTGATGATGGTGTCTAGCGTCGACTTAAGGCCACTTATACCCTCACTTGTTCCAGAAATAGTACCCTCAACTGGTACCACGAACTAGTATGGCAAAAGAAGAGAAACAAATACCCTCTGAGTATTGAGTTTCCCAAAACATATTTATGTGTCCCCATCTTCCTATTCCACCATCCCATCTATCTCAGAACTTTTACACTCTCTGAGAATTAATCTTAATTCTAGCGGGTGAAAAACTATCTTTACATTTAAAATGAATAGTTTATTATTTAACTTTACATGAAAATGTTAACACTATAATTTGAATATGTTTACATTTACATCGGTGGAAAAGGTTGTAAGCCTTCATTACATTAAGAGTGAATATGTTTCACATTTACACTGGTTGAAAAGGTTGCAACTTTCATTACATTTAGAGTGAATGTGTTTTATATTTACGCTGGTTGAAAAGGTTACTAATATAACAAGAAGTTTACATCATTCCTTTCATCATTCCCTCCCTGCTCGATATGGAACTTGGGACTACCTCTGCATTTGGTTCTTTATAAGAAACTCGCAATAAAGCAGTCACCAGCCCTGGCAGTGGTGGTTCATGAAATAATCATTCTATATGCTGAGGTTGCCAGCCTCGACTGACTTGGACATTCACAAGCAATTTTCACATATTAGTATTTACATGTCAATATATACGTACTAGTTCACATGTTAATATTGAAAAAATATAGAATTCAAAATGTGCAACTTACGCCACTCTTTATGCACACAGACTGCTGGCTCAGAGAAATATAGGCACTTGTAGAGACCTCTTACACTTGGTCTGGGGTGTTGTTACTTTAACAATAAGTTCCCACTTTGACTTGTGTTTCAGTTCCCTCAGATTCCGGTTTTCTGTGTATGGTAGTTTTTCCTGGGCTTTTAAGTCCTGAGAGTGCTCAAACAAGGTCCGGTTTGATAAATGAAAGCCGATTTTAGTCTTTACTCTGGCAAGGTCTGGTTGTCTTCTTGGCGTGAGGTAGATTTTCACAGTGTTCTACTATGGCTGAAGTGTCAAGTTATATTGCCTGTCTTCCCCCGCATTTGTTTTTTACGATGTTAAGCAGAGTTTCAATCGGAAGGGGTGTTGTGCCTTCATTCCGAGTGTCTTCCAATCGTTTCAAACATGCGTGTTTTGTGGGGTAATTCAAATTATTTCCTCATGGAAATTTCTGCGCCTTACTGCAGAGGTCATGTCTCCAAAATATGAAATAAAAAAATCCGATCATCTCTAGGCAATGTTTACAAATAACTTAATGTATCGCCCGGCACGCCTTATGTAAACCTAACGCTCGGTCGCTGACCGATCCATCTGTGTTCATGACGAATTATCACTGAGAGGAGTGTAAGATGATATGACAGTACTAAATATCTGCTTGATAGCAGAGAAAGAAAACGGGCGACCACGGAAATTTAGTACACAAAAAAATGTAACTAAATACTGCCGGAGAGGAAAAGAGATCGACCCAATAATTCTGTGACAGCATTCAATGCAACAAGTACTTGTCTTAACAAATATGAGAATGTTACAAAGTTCTCCAACATTAAAACGTTCTCCCACGTTACAAAGTTCTTCCACATTACAAAGTTCTCATACGTTACACAGTTCTCCAAAATTACAAAGTTTGCTAACGTTACACCGTTTTCCAACGTTACAAAGTTCTCCAACATAGCAAAGTTTACTAACGTTACAAAGTTCTCACACGTTACAAAGTTCACCAACGTTACAAAGTTTACCAACGTTACAAAGTTCTCACACGTTACAAACTTCACCAACGTTACAAACTTCTCCAACGTTACAAAGTTCATCAATGTTACAAAGTTCACCAACGTTACAAAGTTCTCCAACGTTTCAGCGCTCACCAACGTTACAAAGTAGTTCTCGCACGTTACAAAGTTCTCCAACATTACACAGTTCTACGACGTTACAAAGTTCATCAACTTTACAAAGATTTACCAACGTTACAAAGTTGTCCAGTGGTACAAAATTCTCCAACGTTAGAAAGTTCATCAACGTTACAAATGTCTACAACGTTACAAAGTTGTCTATTGGTACAAAATTCTCCAACGTTACAAAGTTCATCAACGTTACAAAGGTCTCCAACTTTACAAAGCTGTCCGTTGTTACAAAATTCTCCAGCGTTACTAAGTTCTTCACTGCTACAAGAGGCGATTACAGTCATAAGCAAGTGAATCGTGGACACCAAGAAATATATGATTTCTGGGGGCCACTGTGCGGTGCCTTTCCAAACCAGTGCTAAGAATCACATGTCAGAATGAACAATAAAAAGGTCAAGGACAATTGAAGATGTCCTGAAGTAGGCCAAGACACAAAGAAAAAAAAAGTATCATATATAATACATAATGGGGCATGCAATGGGCGGACTGACAATGATCTGTCCCCTCGAGCAGTAAGGGATTGTTTACTTGACAGTTGGTTATGTTAGATGGAGGCTAGGGAGAGTGGATTCCCTTCTTCTGTGGGCTCTTTGGCACTGCCAGGTTCCCCAACCGCTCAATCCGCCCCTGGGAACCCACTTTTAGAAGGTGAAAATGATATTACATTGTAATAAACAAAAGTGATGGATAACGAGACAAAGAAGGACACAGAGAGAATATAATGGGTGATGTATTTATAAAAATGATTGTGGAAACCATTAACCTACCTCATCGTATATAATCTTCATTCGTTCCTCCATTGCTGTGACTCCACCAATGTTTATATCCTGCTTCCAAGCAAACATCCTCTCTCTCTGTATTTATGGTAGAAGCATAAAGGGGAAAAAGGGGGGGGGGGAATAGAATTAAAAACATGCATTATTTCATGATGATAAACAATTATCAGTGAAGTCTATAGTTTCCTTTTTTTCCATCTCTGCATTATGTTTCTTTTTTCCCGTATTACAAAACACTCGCTTTATTTTAAATCCTCTTTATTTTGCATTTGAATTATTGTTTCTTGACTTCTTTATCTATATGTATTTTTTTCCTCATTAATTGCATTGCAGCCCCCCTGTAAAATTAAGGCCTTCAACAGATACTCTCTCAGCTTTCCTGTCCTGCACCATCCGCTTTAGTTCTGTCCATGTCTCATTTATCTATTTCATTGTTGTCTTCAGTGCTTCATTTGGTCTCCCTCTTTTCTGTTGGATTCCTGATCAAGTACTGATTTAGATGTATTGTTGTTGTTGATTAACTAGGGCTGCTGAGCTGGTCGCTCTTTAGCAGTCATGGCCAAGCTGCAGAATTTACATGTGTTCTGTAGCTGTTGAGTGGTGCTGTATAGAGTGTTTGTGATTGTTGGGGAGCCCGGCAATAGCTGTCGTCTCTCTGTGGAGAGTCCTGAGCAAGTGAGTAGCACATGCTGAACTGTCTCATACAGATGGGTACAGTTGCGGCAATTAGGCTCATGTGTGGGGTTTAATTTGTTTAAGTGCTTGTTGAGTCTGGTGTGATCTGTTCTTAGTTGGAACATTGTGCTCTGTTCCACACGTCGTAGGTTATTAATATCTAGGTGTATTAAACAAAGTATATGTAGAACTCAAACTCATTCTAACGCATATTAACACACACACACACATGTACACACGCAAGCAATAACTGGTACCTTCGCTGATCTCATCGCAGTCATTCTGTTTCCCTCATGGTTATTACGCCCCAGACAGCAAAGACAGATTTGCCTTAGAAAGTTAAACAATAGCCATTTCATCTTCAGGAGTACACGTATTAACAAATTATAGACTGAACTCTGTCAACGTGTTTGCCAAGTCTGTGTAAAGAGATCAGACACATTTTCTCGCGCTCTGCAATGTTTTAAATCTTGTTATTCTCACCCCATGTGTGACTTCCTAACGAGAGGTTACACAAGGACATCCAGGCCTTGCCAAGATTAGAGCAGCGACGTTTGCTGCAGTGAAGCCAACGTGATGATCTTGCAACATTTTGAGCGTGCAACGAAAAAAGGCGTGTATACACCTGGGCGGAATTATGTGGATCCTTGTCATTTTTATTTTTAGCTTCTCTGTAATGCTCAAAGGAATAACACGTGTGGGCGTTTATAGCTCAAATAGATTTCTGTCTTTGCCATCATTATCACACTTTAGTTCCCCGAGGAGCATAAACCTTCCTTCAGCTCACATCAAGCTGTTCTGTATTGTGCCAATTGTCAGGTTCTGTCCTTCTCTTTAAAAAGTTTAAAGTATATACCTAATTCTCATCATAATGTGCTTTTGTATCTCCCTCTATTTCGTTTGCCTTAAGGATTCCAGAAATAAAGACTGCCTTATAATGCTATCGACTAGGTCTATTTTATTCCGTGTGTTCTATTGCGTACTTTCTGTACTTGTGTATGACGCGGAGAGCTGGAGAGAAACAGAAAAGGACATGTCCAAATTATGCTCATTCCACACAACCTGCCCAAGGAACAGTCTTTGAATTTTTGGCCGAATACCATCTGTAACCCGGAACTGCTTACACAGTGCAGTCAAAAAGGCATGCACATCACCATTGCAGGTAGACGCAAGAACTAGGTTGTCCATGTCCTCAGAAGGGACCCTGACACAAAAACTGCTATGTTATGAACCCCAGAAGGACGACGAAAGAGCGAGACAACGACAACCTGGCGGAGAACAGTGGAGATCCAAAGCATGAAACAGAGCGGGGCACGGCACGAAGGATGGCCACCGACCGAGCAAAATGGGGACAATCTGTTGCTGCTCTACAAGACGCCACTAGGCGTGATGGTCACTGTCTGCGTTGTTAGTCAGGGGGCTAAATATCCAAGAATAAGATTCTATCAAATGCTAACGTTTTTTTTTTATCATCTTATGTTTCTTTGGTGCTTATCTGGCACTTTTCCTCAGCTCCACATTAGAGATCTTGTCATACCATGTTACTACTTCTATTCTGCGCAACTACCAATGTTTGAGTTCTGTAACTTCTCATTTGCCGTTTTTGCTATTCTCAACGTTTTAAATTATACTATATGACTGTCTGAGCATTGATTGTATGTGATTTCTGTCTGTTTTTCAGTGCAATGAAATCTCCTTTTGCTTTCTGTATTCTTAATTTGATATCACTGTCTGTTCCTTCAGCGTTGTCTATATCGCTGCCGAAATGTGTGTAAAGGTCTACATCGTGCGTATAGTTTTCTATAAGTGTAGTCCGGCTGTTATCTGCCGTATTTCAGGTGTTGACTATCAATACGGCCTAGATCTAGTTTAACTCCCTTTAAGAAAAATTTTGAATTTTTTTTTTCAACCCTAGTTTTCAAATACACAATACACCACATACTTACAAATATAAAACATATTTCTTTTACATTGTCGTTTTGGAGAAAGTTTGAAGGTGTTTTATTGCCTTGTACATTTTTATTTTGTATACCATTTAATATAGTTCTGGACTTAGGATCCTGTGATTTACATTGGTTGACATTTGATGCTAGCGGCTGTGATACCAGTTTGATTTATTTATTAATTTTTCAAATTCATGGAGTTCTTTTACTTTACAAAATACTGCATAACGATTGTTGAGAACGACTTCCTATCTGTACATATGCATTCTATTGAGAGTCTGTGCCCCACCTATTGTTATAAATATTGTTAGAAATATGTGAAACGTGAGTTAAATGTTAAAACGTATACAGCTACAGTTTAAATTCTACTACGAACTGCTCATATTTCGATTCTTTTGACCTGATCATTACACTCGATCATTTTGAAAGCGCGCTGCTCGCTTAATGGGGTTTTAAAAGCTAATGTTAGCTCTTTCATTATAATGTGATATGATTGCGGGAGCTGTGCAGTGCTGCTTTATGATGACATCAAGATTATCTCTCTCTCTCTCTCTCTCTCTCTCTCTCTCTCTCTCTCTCTCTCTCTCTATATATATATATATCGTTGTGTGTGTATAATTATGGTCTCTGGTAGTGTTTTACTATTCACATAGTGTGAATACCTGCGGGTAAGGTCTACCGAGATATTCGGATAAGCATATTTGTTGCGTAAACGAACGCTTTCTTTCACTCGCTTACCAGTCCCTTCCTCTATATTCCTTCAGAGATTGTCTAACGTTGTCCTCCTTTGGAGCTCTGGGTCGTACTAGAGGTCTGGATCCCCTGCTCTTGGTTTCCCGTATTTGTCGTGGTAGCCTGATCTTCTCCAATTTTACAGACATTGGCCAAACCATCGTAATTGGGGGGCCCACTCGGGTCGGCAGGGGCTGGGTTTTGAGGCCTTGACGTATCGTCTGGTTGCGGACCATGTCCATGTCTCATCCTGTCTATAATTCAGTTCTATTTTCCTGTCCGTCTCTACTTCTCTTGCATTCTCTATGATTGCGTATGCTAAAGATCTCTGTCTCTTTCTCTCGCTCTCTCTCTCTCTCTCTCTCTATCTCTCTGTCCAACTTTCGTTCCCAGCATTACAGCTTTATTTTACACCAATTTAAAGCACGTAAATATCACAAAAATTATCTTCAAATAAGCCACACGCACGGCAGTAAATGGAGAACAATGCAATACAACTGGTGAACTTCTCCATTGCCTTATCGTTCGTGACATCGATACCTTGCGCTGGGCTTCACCAGGATGGACAGCTTTGAAATGCCTCATTAGCGAAGTTTGTCCACCAAGCTTTCAAAGAGACTTTCAGTAAATAAACCGTTAATGTGTTCCTGATCTTCACTTAAATTCAGTCATAACATGACTGCAATTTATGGTTCGGATTAATCTGAAGAATTTTATGTAGTGCATTTCAATGATATCAGCACGAACGTATGACCTCTCGTCACTGACCTTTATTATTGTATTTACCAGGGTTGTGGAGTCGGCCAAAATTTGTTCCAACTCCGACCAAGATATTTTAGAAGTCCGACTCCGACTACAGTTTTTTACCACACACATGGCATAAAATTTGGACATTTTTTTTCCGAGTCCACTAATAAAACGACCAACTCCACGACTCCGACATCACAGCCCTGATATTTACTATTTCCAACAAAGATTAAAAGAACCTAATGTTTATAGCGAGGAGTGAAATTTGACGATGTTGTGGAGAAAGAGCTACATCGAAACTCGGACAGTTTTTACGTCTGCGATGTCACAGGAATTTTCCTTCAGCCAAAGCTACGTTTGCACAGTGTAATATTCCCGGGGTCTCTGTGGAAACAAAGACAGACTTTGGCAACTGCTTCCTCTGGCATTTTAAGAGGCGATTAATATGAACAAATGACACGGTCTGGCATAAGCACTAATGAAAACCAGCTATGTATTCAGACAACTAAAAGTACAGTGCAATATATGTGGAAATGAGAAGGCAGATAAACTTGCCAAAGAAGAAGAAAATCCAAACAGAAGACAGGGCTAGATATGAAGAGATAAAAGCAATAATCATAAATAACTAAAGAGATAAATGGCACAAGGAACACCTAGATTCCGATACTATAGAACCATACTATACATTAACAAGAAGAGATCAAGTGATAAATTTCAGATTTACAACCGGCCATTGCAGACTCAAATACCATCTGTACAACAAAATGATAAACGGGCAGACAATTATGTGCCCTTGGGGGGAAGGACAAAGAAACTGTCAAACACGTACTCCAAAACTGTCGTCTCCACGAGAGGCGCAAGTTGGCAGCATCGCCTTCTCCAACCTAGTTGACGGAGAAACTGTAGGGTGACCAAAGAAGCCTGAGACGGACTGCCAACTTTATGAGAGAGATAAATGTGGTTATTTGACAGCGAATGACGAAGAAGAAAAAGTATGAGGTTTTGCATAGGGCTAGCTAAGTAATCAAACATTAATAGAGACCACGTGATCTGGATATAGTATCAAATAAAGATCGCTATGAGAATATTAGAGTTCGTATTCGTGATTTTCTTGTTTGGTGGGTGGTACAAGTAATTTAGTGTAAAGATGTTCGTTGTAGAGACAAAATTGCATCCAATTATGCTGGCAGAAATTATCTTGGAGCAGGTCAACCACTTTAAATACCTTCGAGCTGTCACAGACTGGAAGATCGGCTGTCTCGACAAATATGGGAAACCAAGAACCGAGGATCCAGATCTCTAGTACGACCCAGAGTTCTCTTGGAGGAAAACATTAGACAATCTCTGAAGGCCCGAGGTCTAGATTGGAACCAGACCAAGATGATGAAATCCGATAGGATAGTATTGGGCGCTCTCTCTGGCGAACCCCTGCAGCCCAGGGTAGAAGAGGAACGACTCACTAAGTAAGTAAGTTGTTCGTTGTTTGTGTTTTATATAGTAATAATAAACGTCTCATCTACCATACTGAAAAGATTGCTGATCGAAATTATGTTACGAGTATTTTATTTAAATGATACACGGATATTCAGCACACAAATGATAACCCCGATGAAGTCAAAGGACATAATTGTAAGAATTCTGCGCACTGAAAAGACATCGTACCGACATGTCAGCAGCCGGATTTTGATGCAGAAAAATACAGAGAATGAATAATAACGGCTTAAACCTATGACGTGGAAGCAGGCCAGCATCGATTGAGAGAACATCAAGGGTTGAGGTTTGTGTACAAACATTGCTATCCTGCTGCTTCCGACACGGCATTTGGTGCTAATAATGTATGTTCGTGTCTGTGAACAATTATATTTTATATTTTGTGACAGGCTTATTTTGCGTCAGAACACTAACTTTAACTGTTCTTCTTTAACACGTGTTGTGTTAAATTTTCCAGGGAGTCACCGAAAAGGGAGTTTGCACGGGACTGGTTTACAAATGCAAGTTCTACATGCTTGCCCAGATTAATCACTCGTTATATGAATGGGGAGCCAGACATTATGTGAACGCTACCAGGCAAGTCTGTTTGTTAGGTCAATTTTCGTTTTTGTTTGTTGTTTCCGTTCAATCGAAAATGTCAACTGAGGAAACTACGCCGGGCAGCATTTTTCTTCAGGCGTTACATTCTTTGTCCCAGAAGACTTTTCTTCAGTAAAAGTTACAGATTTTCCTGGTTTCTCGTAGGATTTCGGTTTGGTTTATTTGTTAGGTGAAACTGCAGTTTGGGAGGAAGGGGAGAAGGAAGTGACCTACTCGTTCTGGATCTTCGCATGAGTAGGACATATACAGCTTTCGTTTAGCGCATAATGTTCAGTCCTGTCTTCTTCATGTTTCGTCTGCTGATCTTATCTATAAATAGTTACGATAGCTATTCATCGCTACTGCTCAAACGGATTGTTTATTACAAGCGTTAACCATGACTATTTATTTATTTGTTTTGTTATTTCATTTCCTCCTTATTATTATCATTGTTTGTTGAATTTCTTGGATTTATCTTTTGTTTTTCTGGTTCTGGGTTTTTACCTGCTTTTTGTTGTACTTATTCCTCGCGTCATCTGTGTTTACTTATTTTTTTTTTTTTTTTTTTTTTGTTCCATCTTTCTGTATCGTTCATCTTTTGTTTGATTTGATCAGATGTTTTACGTGTTTGCAGTGTCCATTGTCTTTGTTCTCTTTACCTGTCTATATTCTTGTCTTTGTCTCCTGTTTGTAACTGTGGCTGACGAAGGGTGAACCACGAAACATCCCGTACTTCTAATGTACATTCCAGTTGTAAAACTGACGCCATACCATTTTATTTACTTTTTAATTTTTTTTTAACATAAATATTTCTGACCTTACCCATATATTCCTTGGTGCTTACATTGACGAGCACATCTGTTTTTAATTGAAAACTAGTGTAAAACTAAAAGCCCGTCATAAGACGGGAATTCAATTCAAAAGCACTAATACCTAACGGCAATTTTACTTATTCAAACGTATTTTTTTAAAACCACTGTGCCTCACCACAGTACACGAACTACGTAGCAGCGGCGAGGATCCCAATGTGTTTATACGGGATCACACATTCTATAAATATATTTTTGTGCACACCTTCATTTGCGCACTTTTCTTTGTCGAGTACATACAAATAAGGGAAACAATACAATTTAATGTCCAACCAAAGTTGCATCCCTTAGCGTTCCTGACAGAAGAAGCTAGGATTTATATATATATATTGATGTTCCTGTAATGTGTATTAATCTGCATTATGTACAAAGAATGTACCCAAATATTTCATCATTATTTTCCTCTGCGCTCCTTCAGAATCCAGGAACCACCAATGCAGCGTTGCCCTTGCAGGAAGCCTTAAATTATACAAATACTGGGGTATGTTGCAGGCACTCATAAAAAATAAAGAAGTAGAAAGCTAGACAACAGAAATGGAAAAAAAAGTGATAGGCTTACCTAGGAACGAACGAACGAACGACATCTTTATTTCTGCAGGGTAAAGAAATAGGCATTATTGTCTTTTTACACTGCTGCCCTGCAATAATACAATTCTCAATGTGTTGTCGAACCCAGGACCATCCGAGCGACCCCACCGCCTCGCTACGGGCGGGAGTGAATAGTGACTAACCACACTGCCAACTAAACAGAACAGAAATAGTGCTTCGTGGACAGTGGTCGTTAGCACGACCGACACTCGTAACTATAGAATTATGACCGACTATTTATACACGCAACCACGTCGGCGTCTGTGGCCTAATGGATATGAACGCAGTTTCATAATCCAGATATACCAGGTTCGAAACCTGCTGCAGGCGGTTTGGTAGCAGATCGCTTTGTGTGGATTTTTAACAATGGTATAAGCACCGTAGCGTTCAGAAAGCAATGGCAAACTACTGAATGAAAAAATTGCCTAGAAAAATCAAAAACAGCCAATAAAAGCTGGGGTTGATTGCCACGTCCTGTAAAGGATAAGCAACTAACTTTAACCACGTCTACAGCTTTCCAGTTCACCAGTATAGGCCCAGTAACACAGCAATACTGTATCTAGTACATTGAAGAAGAATAAGAACATTACAGAATAGCCGGTAACATGTATGAACATTGAAATAAATAAATAGGGAAACCGAAGGCTTATGAACAGTTATTAATTAAATAATACACCCAAATAGCCCACTTCTGTTAATTCTTTACTTCCTTCACTTTTACATACGCGTGTGAAACTTAAAAATTGTCAGCAGATTCGGAAAGAAAGGTGCAAGCATTGGAGATGCTATCAGGAGATCCTCGGTATAGCTGACAATGAACTGGCAGATGAATTAGAGACGAACCTTGACATGGCTTGGAAAAATGTCATGATCACACGCGCGACTTTAGATTCTTCTTTCAGAGAAAAACATGCGACAGAAGACACGGGCGAAATAAAATGGACTGACAACATAAAAGAAATTAACGAATCTGTCAGTAGCGGAACTGAGTGAACTAACAGGTGGTGGACAAGAGTGGCTATTGATTTAGGTCCCAATTAATATGAGTTACTGACCTAATGATGATGATAATTTTGATATTGTTGATAATGATTAAGCTAACGATGAACACTTAAACCTAGTCCACTGCTCGAAGCAAACAAAAATCATCGCATTGTATATAATTACAGATATTCATATTTTCATGATAGAAGTGAGATAAACGGCATTGCGTGGTTCAAAAATAATAATAGAACGGCTGTGATTAAACTACATGAAATGCCATGACTGAACACCAGTGGAAGGTCAAAAAACAACGTTAGACATGCAGATGATACCGTTTTATTATCTGAAAGTGAACAGGACTTAAAAGAACTAGTGAAGCAAGTAAACAGCATAAGCCACGAATATGGATTGGACATTAACATCGATGAAACGAAAACTAAACTAATTAGCAAAACAGATGATGAGCCAATATTAAAGATAAGCATCAATTGGAAAACCCTGGAAGAAGTCTTGGTCATATAATAACAGAAGATGGCAGATGTAAAACAGAAATCAAGAAGTGAATATGAATGGCCAAAGCTACATTCAACAACATGAGACAAATACTGACATCTAAACAATTAACCCATAAATTAAAACTGAGAATCATCAAGTGTTATATATATTCTTCATTATTGTATAGTGTAGAAACATGGACAATGAACAAGCATTTGGAAGAAAGAATTGAGGCCCTTGAGATGTGGATATATAGAAGAATGGGGCACATCTCATGGAAAGAGAAGAAAACAAATAAAGAGGTCCTAGAAAACCTAGGAATGAAAAGAGAATTAATGAAGGAGATCAAAATTAGGCGGATAACATATTTTGGCCACATAAAGAACATAACATCTTGCAGAAGACCATAATAGAGGGGAGAATTGAAGGCAAACGTGCAAGGGAAAGGCAGCGCTATAAGTGGGAAGATAACACTAAGAGATCGACAGGAAGAATCTTTCAGAGTGCACCACAAGACAAAAGGCAGAGACGTTGGAGATCCATTGCAGTCGACCTTCGTTGTGGAGATAGCAGCTGATGATGATTAAACTAAGAACAGTTGTCTATATATCATTCGGATCCTTCCTTGCTAAGCTAAGAACGGTATACCAACAAACGGCATTACGATAATACACTAATCAATTATAATACAGCCACATCTGAACCTCCTTGCAAAGCTCTTATATTGCAGACTTACCCTTAATTAAGCGTATAGCCACACATAAGCAGAATCCAGCATAATAATAAGCGTTAATAACGGTCCGTTAGACTCGCCTTATAACGTTACCAACCGTAGCCGTTCACACAGTGACACTGTTCGATGGTTCCCCCTTCTACCAACGTGGTTGTCAAGCTTTACTGGGCAGGATCATGAACGATCCTATTAAGGCCCTCTAACGTTGCTGGCCACAAACCCAGAATCGATGTCTCGCTCGTCTTTTGTTTGTTTGTTGTGTGTTTTCTCCCCCCTCTCACTTCTCTCCCCCCCCCCTTTCCCCCCTCTGATTGTTTCTCTTGCTGTGTTTTTAAACATTGTTACGGCAGATATTTTCTACTTTGAAAGAAAACGAAAAAGAGATTTCAAGGCGAAAGCAGAAATCGATGACAGCTACCTGATACAGGTGTCATTACGTTAAATTTTTGTCGCTGTGATTATTATCATAATTTACTTTTACCCTGGTAATGGAGCATGGACCTTCGCTGGTCCCCTGGTAGGAGTGTTCACAATGACCTTACAGGGTTGGTTTCTGTAATAATTTCTTGTTTTTTTTTATATGATGAGGTTGCCAGCCCCATGCTCAACCTCATATCAGCAGCCTTGTACGACATGCCTAAGGGAGTAGTTAATCTATTATTTCTTTGTCTTATCAGATACTCAATGGAAACTACAATGGGCAATTCATGGGCGAAGTGATAATGAGCTGGGTCTCCTGGTAACAAGGGTTTGTTTACTTGAAAGTTGACTAAGCTAGATGGAGGTTAGGGGAGAGTGGGCCCCCTATTGCCGTGGGCTCCCGGGCAATGTCCGCTCATTCCGCCCGTGGGACAATTATTTGAACTACAGTAACGTTATTCATGGTATAATTTTGCTAATGGCATTAGAGGTGGTAAAATGTCTAACAAACTTTGTTTCAGATACTGAGAATGTCGGGAAGACAATTGGGCCTTGCATCTATTGTTTACATCCGGAAGTTGACCCCATTTCATTTTCTTGTGGCGCGCTCTTCATTCGGCGGGCGTGCAAGGTCTTAGCCGCCTTTAGGGTAGTACCTAGTCTTTATATTTATTTTTTATTTAAATTAGTATGTATCCTACTTAACCCTCACTTTCTTTCCTTTCCCGACGAATCACCTTTTTTCGATTTTTTCTTTCTTTTTTTTTTCATACCCATCCATCGTCGTCTGACTGCAGTTCCTAAAATAAAAGTCTTGTCAGTACAACCGTTACTGTTGGCAAAAAACGTAGTTGTTGGCTGCAGATTACAGTTATAGCTGTCAATCGACAGTTGATCACCACAGACCAGTTCAGTACAAGCCAACTGTATTCGCAAATAAACTGAAAACATACAAAGCAGTAATAGAATGAGGAAGTTCAGAGAAAGCCAGTAAGGAGTCTGATTCCGCTCACTTTCCTTTTTTCTGTTAATAAAATCCCTAGTTTCCGTACCTGGAGTGTTTGTACAGTGAGACCAAAAGACACGGTGAAGAGAACTGAAGAGAGACGTGAAAGGGTTGAAGCAGACATGGACAGGCCTTAAGCGGATGGCACAAGACAAAAGGGCTAGATATGTTTTTGTTGAGGACCTATGCTCTGCGGGGAGCTAACAGGTATTAATGGTGGATAATTATTATTCACTAGAGCAACGTAACCGAAAGTCGGTTAATGTTCACATCGGCTTAAGGGTTGTCGCTTCTGGAAAAAGTAGTGTACAGAAGTGTGTATGTTTTGCGCGCTTTATTTTACTTCTTTACAATGTAACTAGTTCTTGCTCAGAGGTAGGAAATGTCGAGTTTCTTTCTAAGACGTAGTGTTTTAGACAATATTTCTGTTTCTACCTACGGTAAATACTTTGTATGTGTTTCAAGCCGACACCAAAAAATGTCTGTTTCTAAGCGCGTAGACAGTATGTCTGAGGCATGGTGCAGTAGACAATATCTCTGTTTCTGAGATACACATCTTGTGTGTTTCTAGTTGAGACATACTAATTGTTTCTGTTTCTAAGCGAAGACAGTATTTCTGAGACACTGGGTCAAAGACAACATTCCGGTTCCTAACTGAGATGCAAAATTTATGTGCATTTCAAGTTCAATCGATTATAGTGATGATGATGATGGTCAATCAATACCCTTTATATTTCCCACGGAATATAGACCTTCAACAAACATATGGTGTACGCCATCATCTTTAGGTTTTTCCATGTCGTCCTTATAATTATCATCTGTCTCCAGTTCTCTTCTCCATGTATTCTTTTGTATTACTCTGCCTCTCTTACCCTGGGGGTTCCAGAACAAGGACTGCCTTGTAATGCTATCAACAGGTTTCCTCAATGTGTGTCCTATCCATTTCCAGCGTCTTCGTTTCATCTCTTGTTTCACTGGCAGTTGTCTGGCTCTTGTTATCAGTTCCACATTTGTGATCTTTTCTTACCACTTCAATTCTTCTATTCCCACGCCAGCATATATTTCTCAAAGTCTGTAGCTTTTTGCTTGTTGTTTTTGTTGTTCTCCATGTTTCGCAGCCATATAACAGGACTGGCGTGACATATCTTATTTTTGTGTTGCACTTGATTTCCCTGGGTCCCCATATATTTTAAAAGCTTGTCGTGCTTTTTGTGTTGTGTTTCGAGTTGAGATGCATGCCTTGTTTCTAAGCGTGAATAGTGTTTCTGAGACACAGTGACGTAGACAATATCTCTGTTTCTAACAGAGACACAGCCTCTGCATGTGTTTCTAGTTGAGGCGTAAAAAAATGTTTCTTTTTCTAAACTTAGACTGTGTTCCTGAGACACAGTGACGTAACTAACAGAGACACAGCCTCTGCATGTGTTTCTAGTTGAGGCGTAAAAAAATGTTTCTTTTTCTAAACTTAGACACTGTTTCTGTGACACAGTGACGTAACTAACAAACACAGACTCTGCATGTGTTTCTAGCTGAGGCGTATAAAAAGTTTATGTTTCTAAACTTAGACAGTGTTCCTGAGACACAGTGACGTAACTAACAGAAACACATACTCTGCATGTGTGTCTAGTTGAGGCGTATAACAAGTTTCTGTTTCTAAACTTAGACAGTGTTTCTGAGACTTCAGTAACATAAATGTTACCAGAGTTCCAGTCTAGGCAGCTGTGCTGTCTCGTTGTCTGGGGAACAATCCTTTGGTATGGTCTTGTGGCACTAGGCTGCCTGTAGGCACCTTAGGAGTAATAGGTCGCCTGCTGCTCCCATGTACCTAACCATTTCTGGTGTTATACAACATGTCCTGCTGCTTTGTCCATCTTGATTTTCTCCAGTGCTGCCTTCAGTTCTTCCATCGTGATGCCATCTTCGCCACCATTGCTTTCCTTATCTATGATAATTCCCATCGTTTCTGAGGCTTGCCCTTGCTCACCATCAAGGAGCTCTGAGAAATATTCTTTCCACCTTTCCATTACTTCCTTTTGGGCTGTAAGCAATTTGTCTTGCTTGTCTTTTATAAATTTAAGAGGGCACTGTTTTTCCTTCCTCATGTTCTTTAGCGTCGTGTAGAACAGCGTCTGGTTTTCTTGAGCATCTTCTTCTAGCTTTTCTCCAAATTTTTCCCATGATTTCTGTGTTGCTGCCAGTACCTTGTTCTTTGCTTCTGTTCTGAGTATCACATATTCTCTGTATTTCCTGCTTATGTTTTTAGCTTCTAAGTATTGTTTCCGTGCCCTTTTCTTCTTTCTTATTTTCTCTTTAACTTCCTTTGTCTACCAAGGTGTCCTCTTTCCCTTCTTTCCAAGTCGGACTTCACCGCATGCTTCTGCTGCCTTTGTGATGTTCGTGGCAGCAGAAAGTTCACAACAGAAACATTTACTGCCATGTTTTGGCTGGTGACTTACTCGTTATTTTAAGAACGTACGACATGCAACGACGTGACTTAGTGTTTATAACAGAAACGGAACAAGAGGTAAGCTTACATAAACTAGTTGCCACTACAACAATTAGCAGTCAGTCATTCACTTCGACCATTTGCTGAGCGTTATGGGTTTGCTAGCGTAAACGTGTGCATGGGCAGGCTATCTCAACCATGTAAAACAAGACTATATAAATCAGAAAATGTATCAACTAAACATCATTGCTAATGGAAGAAAAGCAGGAAAAAGACAGAAATGAAGCAAAAAGCAGACAAAGGGGGAAAAAACCTTACTTGAGTGAGGGGAAATAATTTAAGCTGACTACAAATTGATGGTTTCTTGAGATACAAAAAAGGCAATAAAACGAATTAACAGTGCAAAACTTTAACTATTAAAAGCTGGCCTTCACTTAACGGAGATAGCACAGGTTATCTTCTTTCTTCTTCCTCGTTCGTCCTGAAAAGGACGTTGGTTGCGTTCTGCCCGTTTACAGCGAAGCTGCGATATTTGCGCCTTCGGCCGACACATCCGACTTCAGCACGGTTTTTGTTGGGATCGGGTTAGCCTTCCCTCTTCGATCCCTACTCTCTCAGCCAGACTGCAGTGATGCAGCCTGTTTCCAGGACCACCACTAGGAGGTGGAGTAGGGTCTTGGTCAGCTCTGGTTCGCTGACCCTGACGCAAGCAGTCAAGCTATGGGTCGCTGACTGCATTCATCACTTTTGCTGCGTCTTCGGTCCCGCACAGGTTATGAAGTAAAACAAAAATTATTATTCAGTTATGACTTAAAACATTATAAGACAGGCAAAGAACAAAACAAGTGTTAGGGACCAAATATTATTGTTTTTATCACATGCACAAATAATTTATACACCTTTTTTAATCCAACATCCACAATAAGCTTGGAGGATTTACTTGAGATCCAGACGTAACTTTGGCCTTTACCTGGTTGGCTGCATGGAGGATGATCTCACTATGGATCTAGTGATAGGCAAGTGAAGCTGAGAAATTGCTCTGTGCAGGACGTGACAATTCCTTGGGAGAACCCAGAACCAGAGCATGGTTCTTTAGCTCTGCCTATTTGGAGAGACCACTTGGATGGTGGGGAATGCACAGAATGCTACGCTCTTCTTCCTGCTAGCGTGGGACCAGATGTAATGATCCTTTAAGTGCAAGCCAAGATGGAGAACCTGGAGCTCATGACTTCAACTCAACATGTTTCGGAATTCCAGAAAAGCCACAGGAAAAGTCTGGATCTACAGTGTAGATAATACCAAGGAGTCTTCAACTTAGTATTGGCTGCAAAAGAGCGAAAAGCTCAGCAGCCCTAGTTAAACAACAACAACATTGCATAAATAAAAATGTATAGCCAGTTATCATTAATCATTGATTCTTCATATCTTTCAACAACAACAAAAAAAGACAATAACAAAAACAAACAAATTAATCAACAGCTACAGCAACGAAGAAACACTGGGAAAAGCATTTCCATTGCAATCTTGTCTTATTAACCCTTCGGTCACTAACATTTGAGTGAAATCAGGGCGCGAAACGTGTCTCTCTTTAGATTTTCTATACTTTCTCATCTCAAGGTACAGGTTAAGCATTCTATCGGCCAAGATGCGAAACATGAACGAGAGTTGCGGCAATGCACGAATGGAGGCCACTGATTGAGCAACGTGGAGACAGTTTGTTACTGGCCTACAAGATGCCACTGGGCGTGATGGCCACTGACTGCATTGTCAGTAAGGGATTAAGGATCCAAGAGAAGTCCATAACAGTAAATACACACAAGATACTTGTGACATATTAAAGCAAAGCACACCAAAACAAAAACTGATCATTATTATCATTACATTCAGTTTTTAAACGATGTCATTCTTGATCAGTTGTTGAATCATCATAATCTTGATCAGTTGTTGAATCATCATAATGTTGATCAGTTGTTGAATCATCATAATCTTGATCAGTTGTTGAATCATCATAATATTGATCAGTTGTTGATTCATCATAATCTTGATCAGTTGTTAAATCATCATAATCTTAACCAGTTGTTGAATCATCATAATCTTGATCAGTTGTTGAGTCATCATAATCTTGATCAGTTGTTGAATCATCATAATCTTGATCAGTTGTTGATTCATCATAATCTTGATCAGTTGTTGAATCATCATAATCTTGATCTTGATCAGTTGTTGAATCATCATAATCTTGATCAGTTGTTGAATCATCATAATCTTGATCAGTTGTTGAATCATCATAATCTTGATCAGTTGTTGAATCATCATAATCTTGATCAGTTGTTGAATCATCATAATCTTGATCAGTTGTTGAATCATCATAATCTTGATCAGTTGTTGATTCATCATAATCTTGATCAGTTGTTGAATCATCATAATCTTGATCAGTTGTTGAATCATCATAATCTTGATCAGTTGTTGAATCATCATAATCTTGATCAGTTGTTGAATCATCATAATCTTGATCAGTTGTTGAATCATCATAATCTTGATCAGTTGTTGAATCATCATAATCTTGATCAGTTGTTGAGTCATCATAATCTTGATCAGTTGTTGATTCATCATAATCTTGATCAGTTGTTGAATCATCATAATCTTGATCAGTTGTTGAATCATCATAATCTTGATCAGTTCTTGAATTGAATCATCATAATCTTGATCAGTTGTTGAGTCATCATAATCTTGATCAGTTGTTGATTCATCATAATCTTGATCAGTTGTTGAATCATCATAATCTTGATCAGTTGTTGAATCATCATAATCTTGATCAGTTATTGAATCATCATAATTTCTCCTTTTGTTCCTTATGAAGCTGGGAGCCACCACTGCCTCTGGGCACCTTGCAGTGATGGTTTGTGTGACAATGTGTTGTATATGATAAGGTTGCCAGCTCCATTCGCAACCTCATATTGGTCGCCTCGTGTATCATGCCTGATGGAGCAGTGGTATGTTCCTTCTCTGTCGCCGGGGGCAACAGGCGGCTAGCTGTAGAATGTTGACATTTTTTAGCGTGTGTTATGACTTGATGGTCATATATCGGTCATGTCCTACGAATGCAAAACAACAGAATACCACTACAGGCGCTCACTTGGGTTCCTGAGGGTAAGCGGAAAAAAGGAAGACCAAAAGAAACACTCAGAAGAACAATAATAAGAGAAGGAAGAACGTTGGGCCTAAATAATGTGCAAGAGCTAAGAGGAGTGGCGTCACAACGAACAACCTTGAGAGCACTGGTTTCTGCCTTATGCGCCGTGTTTGGCGCTTAAAGAATTTATTATTATTATTATTATGACTTGATGGTACCAAAATCAGATTACTGACTCCATAAGAGCATTACAGATAAGAATGTATTGATCTGTCCTTTATACGTACGTCACTAATGGCAACATTTTCCATTCAATATTCGTGCATTCTCATGCAGACGTCATGATCATGGAGGCTAACAGCTCTAGTGTTCAATACAAAAGAGCTGTTTATTGTCACCAGCGTTGCCACATGTCACAGAGAGTTTTATGATCAATAAATTTTCTATATACTCTTCTTTTTCTACCCGTGTCCTCTATTTTATTATCACTCTTTACCTTTTTCCTGTATTTTTCGCATTCGTTCGTTTGCGAGAAATATTTTCTTTCCCATTCTTACTTTTCCGCTTTCTTTCTCATACTGGGATACGCATTTCTATTATGTAAGACGTCAGCCACTTAGGTAGACGAGAAATTGTGAATATGCATCTATCTCAGACATACGAGCAGACTTTTGTCTGCACATTCAGCTGACACGCGCGTTTTCTTCGGCTGAGCGCTCAGGTGAGGCGCGATAACCGACATCTCCACGGTGCAGTATGAGACATTTGTCTGGCAATTCCATCTGACACGGCACTCACTGTTGGCCCTGGTCAGCGTGAGGTGTGAAGACGAGAAGTGTCAGTTATGGCATGCGTCTAGTTAATGGGAGGTGTTAGAGAGAGAGAGAAGGGGTGAGACCTGCGCTATTGCGTGGTTTTGGAAATAGTGGGATCTTTTGTTTGTTTCATAGATATTAACCTGAGTTTAAAACTTTATTTCACTCATTCTCCAAGTGCAGTAGACGTGGTCACTTCGTTCTAGATACTTAAACTTATAAGTGAAATCTCTTAGTTTCGTTGTGATACCGTAGTTCTGTGTTGAGGTAAATATTACATTAAGTATCTAATATTTTGCGAGTGATTAAGTGTTAAACCGCCTATTTTATCCCACTAGTTTCTTTTGTGCAGAGTGATTAATTTATAAGTCTGTTATATTCTCTAGTCGACGAGTTACAGTGGAAAAACAGAATAAATTATAATTTCTAGCTTAAAATCATGTAGCTATAATGAATTTAATTTAACTGCTAAATAATCAGACGAGAATATTTTTCTAAACTAACTTATAAATGCTAGATGCCTCATGAGTGTTGACGGAATACGTAGGTATTCCTAATTCATGATGATTGATTTTTATATATAACTTATTTCACGGGAAAGTTTAAACGTCAAGTCAAGCTCTACGCTTGCAGTTCAAAATGTAAGCTATATCGAGTACATGATATGTAAAATAGTTCATGTGTTTTTTTCTTTATTCAGTGAATACTAGGGTAACCCAAACTTTGCCGGCGTTTTGTACAGAGACATACCTGTGAGAAACATAAACATTTTATATCTTTAACCACGTGGGTTTTCAAGTAACACCTGTCTGACAGGGCGTGTGCCTTCAAGAGATAGACAGAATACCAATCCCACTAATGGGTTTTTTTTAAAGAATACATGCTTATATTGGGCCTTTGAGCCAGATCATATTTCTTTACAAACTCTAATGTACATGCTGCCTTGTGGCGAGAATAATTACAGAAAAAAACATTAACTTTTCCGACATTATTTGACCAAGTGTGTGGTGAACCAAGATTATCTGTTGAGAGAAGTTGTCCACCGGTCATCTTCCTAATTAAGGGAAACCTCGTGTTCTGACACTGTGTGCCCGCTGAAACCATAACTCTTACCTCGTGAATAAGTGACATTAACTTAAATCTGTAAAGAAAGAACGATCGCCTGAAGCTGACGCTCCCCGGACACGGTGAATGAAACCAATATCTGCAGAGCTGGGTATCCACTTCATCCACAGATAGACAGATTAAACGAAGTGTACACTAAGGCTGGCGCCAGACGGCGAACAACCGCACGATTGTAGGTAACGTTGTGTAAGTCAGGGCCCTGATGAAAGAACCGAGTGAAAGTAGACTGAAGGATGTTCTTCGTTTGACTCACTCACTTTGTAACTTTCCTTATGCAAGATTTGTTGCTAAACTATATTTTCCCTTAGAATAGATACTGCTATCAAAGTCAGTTCATACCTTCAAAACGGGAAAATATTAGACCCAAATCCTATGTATCTGTGACTCTTTGGGCTATCATCGTTCTCCTAACGGGACTGTGTGCTAAACATCGAGGGAAGATCAAAACTGTGGTCTATCATTACTTGTAGAAATTCATTGATTTTTTTCTTATGACTATTTATATATATGCTTTTGATGTAAATTTTGGATTTTGTGGTGGTGGAAGTTTATATTGATAATTAAACTGCCCTTTAAACTTAATCAGCGTGTTGGTCAGCTCGTTCTAGAATATCTATATAAGCATCTGTTATAGTTTTCCCACGTCTGTACGTCTAACTGTCGTCTTGTATGTGCGTGCACGTGAGTGGATAGAAATATATATATGCAATATATGTATGTGTTTAGACTGTCTGACTCCTCTAAATCTGTCGTAGAAGATAGGTGAAAGAGAGAAGATTTCTCGATTTCAGAGACAGCCTCTATCACAGTCTACCATCTCACTCGTGGAACTCTATTGCTATTACTATCTCTCACTGTGACTATCACTTATTCAAATCTATTCAGAAGGGACCAACCCAAGTCTTAATTCCCCTATAGAAAATCTACGACACCACTCCTAGGTGGAGTCACCTAAATTTAGGGTTTTTTTGGGTCCCGTCTAGATGTCATTTTGGGAGCCGCGGTAGCGCAGTGGTTAGTGCACTCGCTTTCTAGCTCGGTGGTCTATTGTTCATTCCCCAGTTGAGGCGGGATTTTTTTTAACCGCAAACGGCTCCGAGGTCGACCCAGCCTCATAAATTTGGGTACCAGACCAACTCTGGGAAGATTAAGACGGCTGGCGTGATGTTGCCCACATCACCCCTAGTGTGCCAATGGTCAAGAAAATATGGGCCTAATTCCATATTCCCAATATGCGTCAATGAGCATGTAACGGGATCCTTTACCTCCTAGGTGTCATTTTCCTTCATTAGTTTAAAACTTCACCTAGATTTCGCCCACAGTAGCCCAAAACACAGCCTAAAGTAGCCCTAGTCGCCGAAATCTAGGGTTTGTTTTTAAAAATTGAGAGTGGCATCACTGACTGAGACAGATCAAATATGTGCTGTGAAGGAAATACTGACTTTCTTTATGGTTTCTAGCTTTTCTTCTTTCTTTTTCCTGGCACCATAAGTAACTCGTGCCCCTGTAGTTCGCATGGGTCTCTGAACGAAACAAAGAAATAATAGAACTACTGCACCATCAAACATTTCGCACAATGTCTCCAATATGAGGTTGTGCATGGGACTGGCAACCTCAGCATGTCAAACACATTGATACAGAAACCACTGCTGTAAAAAACATTTGTGATTGTTTGGTGCAGGCTTCTTCAAGGGGAGATCAGCTGTAGCTGGTGGTTTCATGCTCCATAAGGAGTGCAAAGGTTAAATGATGATGATATGCAACTAACGAACTTTCTTAACTTGGACTTGTCATTTATGAGCCTGGTCATTTGTGAGCCTGGTCATTTGTGAGCTTTGTCATTTGTGAGCCTTGTCATTTGTGAGCCTGGTCATTTATGACCCTTGTTATTTGTGAGCCTGTTCATTTATGAGCCTTGTCATTTGTCAGCCTGGCCATTTGTGAGCCTTGTCATTTGTGAGCTTGGTTATTTGTGAGCTTTGTCATTTGTCACCCTTGTCATTTGTGAGCCAGCCATTTTAATTCCATACTTTTCCATTTTCTATCTCCTTCTGCTTTATTTTTATTATCTGTTTTTTTTTTTGACGTTACTTTTCCTGCCTTGTCAGTTGTGGCTATAAGATGTTACATTGTAAGGAAAATTTCAGTTATGATGGTCTGATACTTAGAATATTAATTGTTACATTGTAAGGAAAATTTCAGTTATGATGATCTGATACTTAGAATATTAATTGTTACATTGTAAGGAAAATTTCAGTTATGATGATCTGATACTTAGAATATTAATTGTTACATTGTAAGGAAAATTTCAGTTATGATGATCTGATACTTAGAATATTAATTGTTACATTGTAAGGAAAATTTCAGTTATGATGGTCTGATACTTAGAATATTAATTGTTACACTGAAGTCTGTGTCATTTTATTGTAAAACCTCATGTTAGCCGCCATTTATGACATGCTTGAAGATGTAGTAGTTCTTTTCTTTCCTCACTTAGCTTTCACTTTCCCCGACAAAAGTCTTGTGGCCGCAACGTAGGCAATATTCTTTGTTCTTTTTTCTAGTAAGACATATTGACTTATTACAATTTCGTGTATGTGTGTGTGTGTTTAACCCACCTTTGTAAAACAGGATAATTAATAAGGACTGTGCTAAATGGATCATGTTATATTGCCAACTTGCGTGCAGTATTGTCAACATTTCTGTTTATATTAGCATATGACCCGATATTATTAACAAGTCACACTATATTTTAACACACAAACAAAATAATGTCACTCCTGCCACTTCCTTAAGGCTTGAAGAATGGATAATAAAATATGAAGAGAAGGGAGAAGAAATTGAACATAAATTTAGTCAAATGAATAAACCAGTGAAGACAAAAACTGGATAAAACAGGTGTATAACCTAGTTGGAAAGGTTGGATCTGCAACGTCAGAACTGAAGAAATCATTTTAATAATAAAGTAGGATGAAATACAGGAAGGCAAAGGAAATTATGAAAAACAAGTTGCAGCCAACAGCAGTGAACATATGACGGAACTGCACAGCAGTGCAGAGAAGCTAAAAAAAATATAAATAATCAAATGGCTTATCAAGGAAAATAATGGAATATTGTTACGTTAAGTAACATTAAAGAGCAAATTAAGAAATGGAAAGAACATTGTGAGGAGTTTTAAGTAGACCAACTCAGTGAGATCTTCCAGACATCAAACCAGTAGAAGAGGAGCTACACTGTAACAGTGAAATACCAAATAAGGAACAAATAAAGAAAGCCCTTAAGAGATGCGAAAGATGCATGACCAGACATCGTTTCAGCTGAGTTCATCAGTATAGACATCGATACCTATAGAGATATTGTACATGTTCGTTGGTAAAGTCTGGGAGAAAGAATAAATAACAGCAGGTTTCAAGGAAGAATATCTGGTCAAGCTACCAAAAATAAATGAACTGCAGATGTGCACAAATTAGAGGTGAATAAAGTTACTATCAGTGCCTGGCAAATTATATTACAATATCATTCTTGAGAGATTAAATGAGGCCAGAGCCAGATAAATGAAAGAGGAACAGGCAGGCGGCTGTCAACAAAACAGATCATATAGCCACATTGTGCTTACTACTAGAACAAAGGTTGAAAATGATATTATTCCCTTTTTATTTGTGGAATATGAAAAGTCTTTTGACATTTTAGACATAAAATCATTTTGGTAACTAAAAAGGCAAGATCAAGTCCCCAGTAGATTCACTAAATTAATATAGCAAAGCTCTTCAAGAAGGACAACTTACAGAACATTTTGAGATATGAGTGGAGTGAGGCAGGGATGCCTCATCACCATTTCTGTTCTTGCCAGCTATAGATTGATTATGAAACAACTTTATCAAGTATCAGAAATGGAATTCAGTGGACCAGACAAAACAGCCTGATTATCTAGATTTTGCCAGTGACATTGCCCATCCCATAACTGTGTCAGATGGAAAACGGATGGAATTGCTGAGTAGGAGGTCACAGCAACTTAGAAAACACACATACATGGAACAGACAAAGATTATGAGAACAAATGCAGCAAATTATAGCCATTTTGCACTTAGAGAAATACCAGTTCAAGATCTGGACTCATCGTGTGTATCTTGGCAGCAATAGAGATGAAGCTGGAGAAACAAACAGCAATATTCGAAAAAGAATTTTCCGAAAAGTGAGATGAGCTTTCCCTGCTTTTGGAAATATAGGGAAATCAAAAAAGATCATGTGCAGCACAAAATAAAGATCCTCAATTTATATGTCAAGGCAGTCCTATTGCATGGCTCTGAGGCTTCTTCTTTGATCCATAGCCGTCGACTATCAAAGCAGTCAGTGGCCATCACGCCCGATGGCGTCTTGTAGGGCAGCAACAAACTGTTTCCACTTTGTTTGGTCGGCGGCCATCCTTTGTGCAGTGCCCCAACTCTGGTTCATTCTTTGCATCTTGGCCTCCATAGTTCTCCGCCAAGTTGTTTGTGGTTGGCCTCTCTTTTGCTTTCCCTCAGAGGTTCATAGCCAAGCTGTTTTTGTGATGGCACCAGGGTCTCTTCTGTGAACGTGGTCAACCTAACTCCAGCTTCTGCAAATTATGATGGTGTGCATGTCCTCTCAGTTGCTCCGAGTAAGCAGTCTTGGTTGGTGATGGTATTCGGCCAAAAGACTCTTGAGTTTTCCTTAGGCAGATTGTGTGGAAGAGGGACAATATCGACATTTCCTTCTCTGTTAACTTTCCAGCATTCTGCACCTTAGAGAAGCACAGAAAGTACACATCTCTCAAATAATCTTAGTTTTGTGTTTGTGCTGTACTGAAAGGACTTCTAGATGCTGTTTAGACTAACTAAGGCTGTTCTTGCTTTATTCATTCTGTTGTTGGTGTTTTTGCCTGTTCCGCCATCTGGTGTTACATTTACAACTAGGATGCATAGTAACATCAGATCTGATGCTTAGGCAACAACAAAAATAAGAACCCAGATGTTGCAGAAGTTGGTTGCCTGTGTAGAACAAACGGATTAAAATGCTTCAGCAAGATCACTAATATAGAAGTGACTGAAAGAACCAGACAAATACAAGATCACAAATGTAGAAGTGACTGAAAGAACCAGACAAATACAAGATCACAAATGTAGAAGTGACTGAAAGAACCAGACAAATACAAGATCACTAATGTAGAAGTGACTGAAAGAACCAGAGAAATACAAGATCACTAATGTAGAAGTGACTGAAAGAACCAGACAAATACAAGATCACAAATGTAGAAGTGACTGAAAGAACCAGACAAATACAAGATCACTAATGTAGAAGTGACTGAAAGAACCAGACAAATACAAGATCACAAATGTAGAAGTGACTGAAAGAACCAGACAAATACAAGATCAAAGAACAAAAATGTAGAAGTGACTGAAAGAACCAGACAAATACAAGATCACTAATGTAGAAGTGACTGAAAGAACCAGACAAATACAAGATCACTAATGTAGAAGTGACTGAAAGAACCAGATAAATACAAGATCACTAATGTAGAAGGGACTGACAAAACCAGACAAATACAAGTGAAACAAAAGGTGAGGGAAGAATGCCTTCAGCTACACCAGGTAACCAGCTGGGAATAGTACAAGACAGTCCTTGATCTGGAATCCACAAAGTAGAAAAAAACGACTAACTACAGGGAAACCCAAAAGCTTGTGATGAAGGAAACTGAACTATCTTAAAAAGGATTAAGAATACAGGGAGACAACTTGAGTGGATGGCACAAGAAAAGAGAAGTTTGTTATGAACTGACTGAAAGATAGTGATGCACAAGGATTTCAAAGATAATAACGATGAAGATGATTTCACAATACCAGACTATTTAGATGTGAAGTCTTGAAATGTTTGAAAGACAATTTCATGTTTGGGAGAATTTCAGCAACATGATAGTAGTACCTGATAAACATTCATATGCCAGGGTAGATAAGAACTAAACAAATATTCCATCTTTTTGATCTTCTCTACTTTATTTCCCTTTCTTTTCTCTGTCCTACACAACTTCAGGGTCTGTAACTCAACAAATATTACATCTCTAATCTTCTCTACATAAACATTATTTCCCTTCCTTTTCTCTGTCCTACACAACTTCATTGTCTGTAACTCAAATTGAACCTACATCTGCTTTCAAACGAATTCCCGCATATTCTCTATTACGACTAAAGACACTAATAAATTTCCAGTAATGAAAAATAATAAATGTTCTTTGTTGGTATAACTCTGCGATTGTAAATTAAATTGTGTACTGTAAATTAAATGGTGTGCCCGTTCATTGTATGGTAAATAAAATACATCTATGAAATAGTGTGGAGGGAAAAAACATTAGATTCCTGGAAATGAATGTTTTTTCATATTTTGTGGGTGAGTGTATATATTTGCGTGTATTTGTGTCGGCATGCATTGTTGTAAAATGTACATGCTTTACTGTTTAAAAGACACCAAAATATATCTGGTGTGTTTATGAATGAAAGAGTCAGCCATTTATATCCAACAGACTAGAAGATGAATAGTTACATACTTCCCAGTATTTTAGACTATAATAAGGCAGAGCAGAAGAGAAAAGAACACACTGAAAGGAACACAAGGAACAAAAGCAGCTGAGGGGCACGTACTCACAGTCAGTCTACTTCTTCTACTACAACTACAATTACTACTACAACAACTACTACTACTACAATATCTACTACTACTACTCCTGCTACTACTACTAATCTACTACTTGCAAGGCAGAGCAAATATACCCAATGCAGTTCCCAGGTGTCTGTGAAGAGACAGAACGAACGAACAAACTTTATTTTCAAAGCGTTGAGAATTAGGCACGCAGGCCCGTCTGACATTCTACCTTTCCTTTCTCTCATCTTTACATATCAATGTCAAGGTCAGTATAAGACTACTCCATCCTCGGGTATATCAATGTCAAGGTCAGTATAAGACTACTCCATCCTCGGGTATATCAATGTCAAGGTCAGTATAAGACTACTCCATCCTCGGGTATATCAATGTCAAGGACAGTATAAGACTACTCCATCCTCGGGTATATCAATGTCAAGGTCAGTATAAGACTACTCCATCCTCGGGTATATCAATGTCAAGGACAGTATAAGACTACTCCATCCTCGGGTATATCAATGTCAAGGACAGTATAAGACTACTCCATCCTCGGGTATATCTCGAACAAGGTGACTAATATAAAGTTGTGGATACAAGCTGGCTACCTCATTATGTATAACAAACTACCACAGAAACCAACCATTGACAGAGCATGGGATTACTTAGTGCAGGCTTCCTACCAGGAGACCAGCTGCAATGGGGGCTCCATGCTCCATCAGGAGTGTAAAGGGGAGGGGCTACACTGAAATGCTATTTTCGTTATTAATTGCTGGATTTCAATGAAAATGCACAGTCTTAACCTATATCAATACTAGATACACAAAATGAAGAGTTTGATGGCACTGCACCACTGGTTGCCATAGAAACGGCGGCCATATTGGATTCTATTGTTCTATTTCAATTTGCTAAGGCTTTTTTATTTATTAAGCTATGAATACCAAATATGAACACAACGTTTATCATTATATTTTAAAACTTTTCCTGTGATGGATTTTTGATAACTTTAATACAAAATAAGTTGTTGGACTTTGAATATAGTGTCTTAAAACTAGTAACAAATTTTGCTAAATTTTACATTACTTTTTGCAATAAATCAAAAGTTTGATCAGATACTTAAAATCCATCATACAAAACGTTTTGAACATTATGGGCAATATATGTACTTACTTACTTACTTAGTCGTTCGCCTTCTACCGTGAGGTGTAGAGGTTTGGAAGAGAGAGCGTCAGACTATCCTATCGGCTGTCTTCCTCCTGGCCTGGTTCCATTCTAGTCCTCGGTCCTTCAAAGATTGTCTAATGTTGTCCTCCCAGTGGACTCTGGGTCGTCCTGGGGGTCTGGATCCTTGGCTCTTTGTTTCCCATGCTTGTCGTGGTAGCCGATCTTCTCCCATTCTGCAGACATGGCCAAACCATCTTAGTTGGGACTGTTCTACTTGGGTCTGCAGGGGGTAGGATTTAAGGCATTGACGTATCGTCTGGTTGCGTACCATGTCTCTTCTTGTTACTTCAACCACCTTCCTCAGATACCTCATTTCTGAGGTTTGGATCTGGCTTTTGTGGGTTGTAGTCATTGCCCATGACTCGCATCCATATGTCAAGACTGGGACATAGGTAGAGCTGTATACAGCCATCTTAGTTTTCTTACCAACCTCTCTCTTGCTGAGGAATCCTCGATTTATGGCCTGAAAAAGTCTCCCAGCTGCTGCTTTTCGAGTGGCCAACTCTTCTTTGATGCCTCCCTTTCGGTCAATAATAGCTCCGAGGTATTTAAAGTGGTCTACCTGCTCCAGGACCTGTTCTCCCAGCTTAATCTGATGTCTTCTTTCTTCTCGTCATATCACCATGGATTTTGTTTTAGAGCTGCTTATGACCATCCCTCTCTTCTCCAGCTCTTCCTTCCAGACTTGCATGCAGGTTGAATTGGAGATGTGCCTCTGATTTAGCAATCAGGGCAACATCATCAGCAAATGCTAGCTCCGAAATACAGACCTGTCTCATCTTCCAGTACCCCACTGGATACTTTCTTGTTCTCTCCTTACATGCCTTGATGACATCATCCATGTGGAGTATGAAAAGATAAGGTGACAGGATATCACCTTGTCTTACACCAGTGGTGGTCCTGAACTCTTCTGACTTATGGTTTGCTGTCCTCACATAATTTCTGCAAGACTTGTAGAAGCTCTGTACAGCATGAATCAGAGGTTCTGGAATGTTCTTCCTTGCCAAACAATCCCAAAGTTTGCTCCAGGGGACCCTGTCAAACGCCTTTTACAGATCTATGAAACAAAGATGGATCTCACTCTTGTACTCAAGGGCCTTTTCACTCAGCTGTCTGAGTGTGAAGATTAGGTCTTGAGTACTTCGGTTCGCTCGGAATCCACACTGGACCTCATCCAGTTGTGGCTCAGCTAGGCGTCGGAGTCTCTGCTCTAGGATTCTAGAGTAGATTTTACCAGGGACACTGAGAAGGGATATGCCTCTATGGTTTCCACATTGTCGATTGTCACCCTTTTTGAAAATTGGTGTTATGATGGCAATCTCCCAATCCTTTGGTATGGTCTTGTTGTACCGCGCTGCCCGTAGAACCCTTAAGAGTAATAGGTCTCCTGATGCTCCCATGTACTTAACCATTTCTGGTGTTATACCATCATGCCCTGCTGCTTTGCCCATCTTGATTTTCTCCAGTGCTGCCTTCAATTCTTCCATCTTTATGTCATCTTCACCATCATTGGTTTTCTCTTCTTTGCTAGTGTTTATCATTTCTGATGCTTCACCATGCTCACCATCCAGGAGTTCTGAGAAATATTCTTTCCATCTTTCCATTACTTCCTTCGGGGCAGTAAGCAATTTGCCTTGCTTGTCCTTTATAAATTTGAGAGGGCATTGTTTTTCCTTTCTCATGTTCTTTAAGGTCTTATAGAACAATTTCTGGTTTTCTTGTGCGGCAATATATGTGCCAATTCTTATGTCAATTAATACATAAGTGTGGAAGTTACAAGAAAATTAGTATGAGAATAATAGATTTCTTTAAAATCACATTTTTCGATATAATTAGAATATAATAAAATAAGTATGTAATACTGCAGCAAAATAAAATAACTTACTAGTCATGCAGAACATACCGGCAGCATATCCAGCTTCCTCTGCAGCTTCTTGTATGGCTTTTGAGATTTGTGCCAAATGTCCTTCATTTTCTTAGTGCAGTTTTCTGTCGTTTTAGAGCTGAGCACGAGACGTTTAACGCTTTCTTGCTCCTGCCAGTCGACAAGCCTCTTTTCCCTGTTCAGCCCAATGACTTTCTTGAAAAATATAGCAGCCTCAGGTCCTTGATTAAATTTAGCAATATTAGGGCCATATGGTTTAATTGCTATGATCTGATTGAATGCTTTGCTATCACAATCACTTTATACGGTGTGGAGAAATTTCTGTCACGTCAGAGAACAGCTTCACAAAGCACTACCTGCCTCAGCTTCCATGACACTTGAACTTCCTAGAAAGAGGCAAATGTTTACATTAGTAAAATTTCAAATAAAGATGTAAACAAGCATTAATAAACTGTGCCTTAAAGTACAATGGAAGCAAAACAATACATGTAAGTAATGAAATATGTTTCTAAACTTGATATTTATGGAGATCAAAATAAATTACATGAATGTCTATGCTTAGGCAAGGGGAAACATAAAGTAAGTTTCAAATGTAAATACCTTCAAAATGTATATGACAGCCTTGCTTCACTTTCCACTTGATGAAGTTTCCAGTCTTTCCTTCTGGTACCAAGAACCAGCTGTTGCACATGTCTGGCAGGCATTTTTTAAATAACACATAAGCATCTGTGACAAGACATGTCAATAAAAATACATAAGAAACAAACATTAAATTGAGGAAACAAATATGCACTATGCTTACAAGAATCATGATAATGTACTGAATTATGAGAAGTCACCCGTTAATCTGTAAACTCAGGAAAACGTGATGATTTTTAATTCTTCTTCTTCTTCCTCGCTCGTCCTGAAAAGGACGGTGGTTGCGTTGTGTCTGTTTACGCCTAAGCTGTGATATTTGCACCTTTCGGTCGACACATCCGACTTCTGCACGGCATGTTTTGGGACCGGGTTTGCCTTACCTCTTCGAGCCGTGCTCGCTCAGCCAGTCTGCACTGCTGCAGACTGTTTCCAGGACCACCACGTGGAGGTGGAGCACGGTCTTGACCAGCTCTGGTTCGCTGGTTCTGACGCAAGCAGTCAAGCTATGAGTCGCTGACTGCGTTTTCTATTGCTGCGTCTTTGGGTCCCTGATTTTTAATTTACTGTCTACTACTACTTCTATTAAAAGAAGACTTGCAATTGCTTCACATAAACTAATACAGATGAAAAACCTATGCAAGGCACAAGCAAAGAAACAAAGTTACAACTGATCAGAGCATGTATATTCCCAGTAGCAACATACGGCTGCGAGACTTGGACACTCAACAAAACAGTTGCAAAAAAGATTACATCATTCGAAATGAAATGCTACAGAAGGATGTTGAGAATACCCTGGACAGAAAAAAAGACCAACAGAGAAGTACTGCACTCACTAAACGTACAGGAATATTGGCTCCTAAATACCATCGCAATAAGGAAGCTGAAATTTTTTGGTCATATAAAAAGACATAATAGTCTGGAAAAAACAGTGATGGAAGGCATGGTCCCTGGAAAAAGGGGAAGGGGTCGACCTAGACGACGGTGGACCCAGGACATCACAGAGAGTCTGAACTTGTCTTTGGCTGATGCAGGTCGACTTGCCCAGAATCGTGATGCGTTCAGAGCAGCTGTAATGGAGACAACGTTCTGGAAAGAATACGTCACATGATGATGTCTACTACTCGTAATAGCTAGTTCATGTAACTCCCTGGTGGTTGAAATGCAGCACAGTGGGCCGCCTTCTTTGATGTCATTCCAGTAAGTAGCCAACGTCGTAAGGTTTAGATTCTTAAACCTGGTTGAAATGAGTCACAGTGGACCGTCTTCTAAGATGTCATCCCAGTAAGTCGCCAACGTCGTTAGGGTTAGGATACCTATACGTAACCATTAGCCCTTTTTACTGCGTCTCTGAATTCTAATTTAAGGCCCTATCGTACAGACAGTCCTGTCTGCTTCATTTCAACCACTAAGCCTAACCCTTACTCCTGTTTACTGCGTCTCTAAATTCTTGTCAAAGGCCACATCGAACAAACGGTCCGCTGTGCTTTATTTCAACCCTCCTTGCCTGAGTACTAATGTCCCAGTTTTTACCATTATATCGTCACAATAAGTACATTTTACCTGCAGTGTAGGATAAGTCTTGCTTCCGTCTCTAACTCTGGCCTATTCCAGTTGGAGGTAACGAGAGCATCTCGTTTTTTAGGCATTGTCACATCAATAACAAATCACAACTGAGATTCCGTAAACACGCGGCCATATTGTCGTTGCCGGTCACGTGAACGCGCACAGCCAATTAAAAATTTAGAATCGAGGGGAAACCCTAAATGTTGACTTTGAAATTATAAATTTCCGATCTGGCATTTGGAATCCCGAAATAAGCGACCTGCTTACAGTAAAGTGTAGATTTGGACGAATCCAACGATGTATAATATGTAGGGGTGTAAGCTTGGTTGCTATGAAAGAAACTAGGTCTAATTAGACATATTTTGTCGAGTTTGAGAAAATCTCTCGGTACCATACCTTTTTCAAAGTCAAAATACATACTGTTAGAATGCATTTTGACATTTAATTCTGTTATATTTAGATTCGGGAGATGCTAAAGTATCAGAAAATGGACTAATCCCAAATTCTTTCGATTTCAACCGAGAAATGCCTGGCGCTCCTCCCCTAAAGGGAAATGATGAAGATGATGTTTCTGCTGATGTTGTTAGCTGCTGCTTATGCCATTGATGCTGCTGATGATGATGAAGCTACTACTATTGATCATGCTGCAGCAGCAGCTGCTTATGATGATGCTGATGATAATGATGATAGACAACAATGCAGAACAACAACCTGATGACCTGGAAACACTCTGGCTGAAATTCAAGGTAGATCTGATAAAAATCTAATAAATGTAGGGATGAGTAAATCAGAAATTAAGAGCTTAATTAAAGATTTAATAACAGATGAATGGAAAGCAGAGTGGGATAAAAATCTGAAAGGAAGACATGCATATAAGATGTTCAGGGCTCCAACAAGAAAATGTCAGATATCTAGGGAATTGAAAATTCCCAGTAATAAGAAACTTCTCAGACTACAGCTGGGAAAAGGCTATTTCAGAATAGAAGAACCTTACTGTGCAGGATGTCTTCAAGACAATAATATAGAACATTTCTTGTTAAAATGTAAGAGGTATGACCAAATGAGAATACCAATATTGGATTATTTGCAGGCATCCAACTTACCTATAAATATAGAGGAGGTGTTGAGAATAGACAGACCTAGGGAACTGCATAATATAGTTAAACAATATTTAACACGAACACATGTTAATATATAGTGGCTGGGAATGTGAAGGTCTGATGCTGTTCTTACAATGCATGTGACTTTAAACAGATGAAAGTCAATTCAATATCTGGTAAAGTCCGTTATATAACTAGAACCACCAGGCCTTTACACCCCTCCACTTTAATATTATTCTTGTTCATAGTTTCTTCTTGATTTTTTTTTTTTTTTAATTTTTTATTTAACGTATAGGCCTAAGCACAATTGTGATTATCCCTATTTACAAATGTGATGCCACTTTCTCATGTCGGCAGTTGTTCATATTATTTGGAATTGAAAACAATATATATCCTAATTATAACCCATCAGAGGTTGAACGGAATTTTTGTTTATTTTCATTAATTTAAAAAAAAAAATCATAAAGACAGCTGCAGCAGAAGCATGTGGTGAAGTTTGACTTGGGAACAAGAGAAAGAGTACACCTTGGTGGACAGATGAGGTTAAAGAGAAAATAAGAGAAAAGAAAATGGCATGGAAACAATACTTAAGAGCTAAAAACAGCAAAAAAACAGAGAAATATAGAGAATATATGATACTCAGAACAGAAGCAAAGAACAAGGTGCTAGCAGCAAAACAGAAGTCCTGGGAAGAATTTGTAGAAACACTAGAAAACAACGCGCAAGAAAACCAGAAATTGTTCTATAAGACCCTAAAGAATATGAAGAAGCAAAAACAGTGCCCTCTTAAATTTATAAAGGACAAGCAATGCAAATTGCTTACTGCCCCAAAAGAAGTAATGGAAAGATGAAAAGAATATTTTTCAGAACTCCTGGATGGTGAGCAAGGTCAAGCATCAGAAATGATAATCACTGGCACAGAAGAGGAAACCAATGGTGATGAAGATGACACAAAGATGGAAGAACTGAAGGCAGCACTGGAGAAAATCAAGATGGGCAAAGCAGCAGAGCATGATGGTATAACACCAGAAATGGTTAAGTACATGGGAGCAGCAGGCGACCTATTACTCCTAAGGGTCCTACAGGCAGCGTGGTGCAACAAGACCATACCTAAGGATTGGGAGATTGCCATAAAACACCGATTTTCAAAGAGTGTGACAACCGACAACGTGGAAACCACAGAGGCATATCCCATCTCAGTGTCCCTGGTAAAATCTACTCTAGAATCCTGGAGCAGAGACTCAGACGCCTAGCTGAGCCACAAATGAATGAGGTCCAGTGTGGCTTCCGAGCAAATCGAAGTACTCAAGACCTAATCTTCACACTCAGACAGTTGAGTGAAAAGGCTCTTGAGTATAAGAGTGAGATCCATCTTTGCTTCTTAGATCTGGAAAAGGTATTTGACAAGGTTCACTGGAACAAACTCTGGGACTGTTTGGCAAGGAAGAACATCCCATCATCTCTAATTCATGCTATACAAAGCTTTTACACGTCTTGCAGAAATTATGAGTGTAGCATAATGGGAAAATACGCTTAGTTAGATTTTAGTATGTAAACACACGGCATCGCCAAAGGGTTAATCGCGACAGTACTAGCTGACGCATGCACAGTCTATACCTCGCAAGGGAAGGAGCGGAACGGAAATATTTTCATAATGGCGAAGAAATGTGTGCATGTTGACAGATGGAATTTCTTAAAGGACGGCTTTGGTCAGTGTTGTTATACAAGAATAATAACGGAGTTCGCTGGTGGGAATGTTCATACATCATCATCTCATCTCAACCCGTAACCCGTCATGGGTCGTAGGGGTGCCATGGTGGAAGCATCAGCAGACAGGGTCCTCCACTGCTCTCTATCCTCAGCAATGCGTACAAGTGTGGAAAAACCGTGTCCTGCCCATTCCTTGATGTTATCAGCCCAGGATTTTCTTTGCCTTCCTCTTCTCCGTTTACCTTTGACTGTTCCCTGGAGGATCGTTTTCGAAAGGGAGTCATGACGAGTTACATGCCCAAACCAGGCAAACTTTCGACGTTTCACTACTGACAAATGTGGTTCTTGGTGGCCTGCATAGGTGTTTATCTTCTCTCTAACATAGACATTTGTTTTGTGCTCTTTATAGCAAATGCGCAAAATTCTTCTATAACATTTATGCTCGAAAGCCTGAATCCTTCGCTCCGTATCTGCAGTGAGTGTCCAGCTCTCACACCCATATAAGAGAATAGATAATACAAGTGATTTGTATAATTTGATCTTCACAGGAAAACTGATGTTACTTTTCCAGATCACATTCGGTATTGTCATGGCAGCTGAGCCCATCTCAAGTCTTGTCTTGATTTCTTTACTTGATCTTCCATCACTACATATAGTGGTACCGAGATATTTAAAGGTGTTAACTTCTTCTAACGTTTGCCCATTTAACGTAATGTTGGTCGGAACATGTTTCTTATGGCTATTCACCAATATCTTGCTTTTTTCTATATTAATTTCCATCCCATATGTTCTTGTTACTTTCTCCAGTCTAGAGTTAAGGTCTTGAAGTTCTGATTCTGATCCAATGTTCATACCTGGAAATCTAAAAGGAAATTGGTAAGTAGGATGTACCTTCTGAAATATCGGTTAGTTTGTGAGATGGCCACTTTCGATGGTAGGCCTAGTATTAATCTAAATAAATTTATTTAGACTGCATGCCCACATATTATAACACACAATATACCCCAATTATAACCAACTTTCAGGTTGAACAGGGTATTACAGCAACATAGTAGACGAAAACAACAACAACAACATGGAAAGCCAATATCAAGGAATGGATTTGAAGCTTGTCACAGGGGATTTCGAAGGATATTGACCAGACAGTGATAACATAGGCCATTTAAGAGATATATGACTTAATAAATTGCAAAGTTACACACAATGAGCCCATAGACAACATTTTCTATAATTATTTTGGGCCAATCAGATACGACTCCCTCAGACGTACGCCCCATTAGTATATAAGGGTGGCAGTTTCAAAATTCATAGCAAAAGAGACCAGTAGATGTGAAGTTATGAACATCCTCGCAACACATAACCCAGACATAAAGCTGGTACACGTGGACAGAATAATGGTGAAAGGGAGTATTGTAACCCCAGTGGTTATAATAACGGCAGAAGGGAGGGACACCCCTAAAACGCTACTATTTGGGAAAACCAAGAAGCACACCGAAGCTTACATTCCCCCTGTGCTACAGTGCTCAAACTGTCTGAAATTCGGCCACGGAAGGAACAATTGTAAGGGGAGAACAGTTTGTAGATACTGCTCCAGTAATCACCCTTCTACACAGTGTGAAAAGGCAAAGGCAGATACTGACTACAAAAAGGCGAATGGGAACAGAAAGTGTATCAATTGCAAAGGGAACCACAGTGCCAGGTATCAGGGCTGTCCAGTGTACCAGCAAACCAAACAAGCACTAAAAGAATCTATCTTAACAAGAACACCATTTAAAACAGTAATTAAAGAAATAAAAGAAAACACAAAAAACACAAACAGTAAAGTTGCAGAAGAAATCAAGTCTGTAAAAGATGAAATTAAAACTATTAAAACGCAGCTGTCAAAAGAAAAAGATCTGAAAGTAACTAACAAAACAAAAGAAAACAGCCAGCCAGACAGTTCAGCTACAACAGTGGAAAATGGGAATGCGCAGAAAAGTGTAAAGGCATTGCTTCAAGAAGTGAAAACCATACAGCACCAAATTTCCCAGGATGTAGCTAAAGTGACTGTACTGAAAGAAGAAAATGAAATAATACTAGTCAAAATGTCTGAACTAAAAGAGGAAAATGAAATAATACTAAAAAGAATGGAAAGTGAAAGACAGGAGATTAACATAGGGAGAGAAGTGAATGTAGTATTGGATGAAAGTAGGAAAGTGTTCAAAAAGAACATAAGGCAACAGGAAAACAAAAGCAGCCTAGAAGAAACTATCAAAGAAACTATCAAAGAACAAGTTAAGATACTTTTACCACACTTAATGGAAAAAATTAGGTACAAAATGATAAGTCGGAATGAGGAATTTCTTGAAAACATGGTTGATAATGGGCCCACAAGTACAGGAAATACAGAATAAGAGCAAATTTGATAGTTTAACCAAAATAAAAGGGATACTAGATGATGTTAAAGTTCAACGGATTTAGAATTATACAGTGGAATTGTAGGGGTATCAAAAAGAATTTTGCACCCCTACTAGCAGAGACAAGATGAACTACCGCTATATATGCTCTTCAAGAGACCCATTTAAACCCAAACAGTAGATATAGTTGTAAGGGCTTTAAGATACTTAGGCACGATAGGAAACAAGGTAGAGGAGGTGGTGTCGCAGTCATAGTTAGCGAAAAAGTTAAAATTATAGATTGGGAAGTATTTAATACAACCAATATAGAAGGTATCCAGGTTACTATAGCAGCTGAACCAAACAATATAACAATCCTAAATGTATACGCTAAAGATGGCACAATTAAAGATGAAGAAATACTATCCATAAGCACCAGACTAGGCCCCAAAACAGTCATAGTAGGCGATTTTAATTCCCATCATTATGCATGGGGTGGACAACGTGCAGACAATGCAGGAAAATGCCTACTTGACTTCATAGAAAACAATGAACTACTAATATTAAATGATGGAACTGCAACTAGAATTAATCCACAAGCTAACAGGGCAGACTCAGCAATAGACATAAGTATAGCAACTAACAACCTAGCGAATGTAAATTGGGAAGTGTTACAAGACACAAACTCAGATCATCTGCCCATTATAAAAACCATGCATGAAAATGTCAGTCCGAACCCAGAACCAGAGAAACCGACTTTCAACTATAAAAAAGCAAATTGGGAAGCTTTCCAATCAGAGCTGGAGGGGATGGAATATAAAGACATGGAATCAGATGATACTGACTTGTGGGCGGAAACACTGACCAATGAAATTCTGAAAATAGCAATAAAATATATACCAAATAAAAATATGCCACAGCACCTTAAACCAATAAATAACATTAATAAGAAAAGAGAAACTCAATGGAATAAAGAACCAGTTGCCTAGTGGAATAAAAGCTGTGCAGAAATTCATGAGAGAAGAAAAAGGGCCTTACAAAAATATAGAAATAACAGAACAGAAGAAAACTATGATGAGTATAAACTTATTAGAAATGAATCTAACAGAATAATATTTAAAGCCAAAGAAACTAATTGGAAGGAGTTTTGTCAGTCACTTAAACCTAGCACTCAAATTAAAGAAGTATGGAAAAAGCTTAAGGCAATCAAAGGGAACAATAAGAAAACAATAATGCCAACAATCAAACTACCAAAGAGAGCAGAAACAGATAAAGAAACACCTAATGCCCTTGCCGAGTATTTCTATAAAGTCAGTGCAAAAAGTAGTCTTGGACAGGAAGAAAATGAGAGAAGAGAAAGACTTAGGATACAGTTTTCAAAAGAACTACCAGACCAGATAGATGAAACAAACTATTTAGATGCTGATATAACAGAGGAAGAAGTAACTAATGCAATAAAAGATAAATCTAATACTGCCTCAGGGCAAGACATACTTAGTTATGAAATCCTTAAGAAAGTACCCAAAAAGAACTACAGGGTGTTTATAAAGTCGCTGTGCAGTGAATTTGAAAAATATTTTAGAAATTACGTCACGAATGATGCAAATTTACGTCATGATATTCTGTGTTCCAATGCTGTGTTCCACAATCCCGTGTGCAGCATTACACAACAAGCCCCAATTGAAAACCACATTTCTGGTGACGTAGTCTCGCCCGGGCGTAAATTTCACTGCACAGCGACTTTATAAACACCCTGTATAAACATAATAACTTCCCTTTATAACAAAATCTGGAGCTTAGGAAAGATACCAAAAGCATGGAAAGTAGCTATGATAGTACCCATCCTAAAACCAAATAAGGAAGCCCATGATGTAAGTTCATATAGGCCTATCTCCTTAACATCACAACTAGGTAAAATACTGGAAACTGTTGTTAACTAAAGAGTTAAATTCTACCTGGAAAAAAATCAGTTATATAGCCCAAACCAGTCAGGGTTTAGAGCAGACAGAAATACAGTAGACCAGCTAGTAAGATTAGAACACGATATAAAGCTAGGGTTCAAGAGAAAACAGTAGCAGTTTTTCTAGATGTCGCAAGAGCATATGATGAATGCTGGCGAGATGGAGCTCTTTACAACATGAAAAAGATTGGCATCACTGGTAAAACCTATAGGTATATAGAAAACTTTTTACAGGACAGGTATTTTGCTGTACAGGTAAACAATGATAAGTCAGATATATATGAACAACAGAATGGGATTCCTCAGGGATTTCACCTTCAATTTTCACTATAGCTGTAAATGACTTAGCAGATGAATTTAACGACATAAAGAGTGCAGTATCACAATTTGCAGATGACTGTGCCATTTGGCAATCTGGAAAAAACTTGGACCATGTTTACAAAAAACTTCAAAATCAAATAGACAAAGTTTCAGAGTGGATAAAAAGTTGGGGCTTCCAAATTTATGTAAACAAAACAGTAGGTATGATTTTCAGCAAAGGAAATTTAAAAAAAAATAACAAAATCAATATAACCATTAAAGGACAGAAAATATGTACCTCCTCAGCAACAAGATTTCTGGGCATAACTTTAGATAAACAACTAAATTATAATAAACATATAGACAATTTAGTAGAAAGCTGTAGGGGACCCTTAAATATACTAAGGATTGTTAAAGGTAATGGATGGGGAGCCAGCAATAAAATAATGCTTATGTTCTACAAGTCTTTCATCAGGGGGAAACTGGATTATGCCAGCATAGTCTATGACTCAGCTGCAGCTTCGAACAAAGCAAAACTAGACAAAATTCAAAATGCAGCCATGAGAACCATTACAGGTTAATTTATATCGACACCAGTAGAAGCACTGGAAGTAGCTCTTGGCATAATGCCCCTTGGTCTAAGACGGAAAGAACTAAGATTAAACTATTGGAGTAAAGTAGCACAAGAAGTGACCCACCCAGCACATAAAGCATTTGTCAAAAACCAACCAAGTGTATGGGACGTCCCCTTAAATAAAGATAGATATCCAACAGGGTGGAGAACTATAGAAGATCTAACGCAGTTCAAAGAATTGTCAAACACAATTGAAAATAATAATAAATATAGAAGCAAAATACCACCCTGGGAACTAAAAACACCAATCATAGACTACTCACTTACTGAAAAGATCAAACAAAACATAGAAGATAAGGAAGCCAAAATGATAAGTAGAAAGTTCATAGATCAACTAACTAAACAAAGTCTGGCCGTCTACACTGATGGATCCAAGGGTGATAGTGGGCAACTAGGTGCCGGAGTTGTAATACCACAATGGGGAATTAAAAAGAGCTACAGTGTAACGGAAGGAGCATCGATTTTTACCGCAGAGATGGTAGCAATTCTTAAAAGTTTAGAAATAATCGAAGATAACCCACCAGAAGCTGTTACTATATTTACAGACTCACTATTATCACTACAAGCACTAGAACTTACTTACTTAGTCGTTCCCCTTCTACCGTGAGGTGTAGAGGTTTGGAAGAGAGAGCGCCAGACTATCCTATCAGCTGTCTTCCTCCTGGCCTGGTTCCATTCTAGTCCTCGGTCCTTCAAAGATTGTCTAATGTTGTCCTCCCAGTGGACTCTGGGTCGTCCTCGGAGTCTGGATCCTTGGCTATTTGTTTCCCATGCTTGTCGTGGTAGCCGATCTTCTCCCATTCTGCAGACATGGCCAAACCATCTTAATTGGGACTGTTCTACTTGGGTCTGCAGGGGGTAGGATTTAAGGCCTTGACGTATCGTCTGGTTGCGTACCATGTCTCTTCTTGTTACTTCAACCACCTTCCTGATACCTCATTTCTGAGGTTTGGATTTGGCTTTTATGGGTTGTAGTCATTGCCCATGACTCGCATCCGTATGTCAAGACTGGGACATAGGTGGAGCAGTATACAGCCATCTTCGTTTTCTTACCAACCTCTCTCTTGCTGAGGAATCCTCGATTTATGGCCTGAAAAAGTCTCCCAGCTGCTGCTTTTCGAGTGGCAAACTCTTCTTTGATGCCTCCCTTTCGGTCAATAATAGCTCCGAGGTATTTAAAGTGGTCGACCTGCTCCAGGACCTATTCTCCCAGCTTAATCTGATGTCTTCTTTCTTCTCGTGATATCACCATGGATTTTGTTTTAGAGCTGCTTATGACCATCCCTCTCTTCTATAGCTCTTCCTTGCAGGTTGGATTGGAGATGTGCCTCTGATTTAGCAATCAGGGCAACATCATCAGCAAATGCCAGCTCTGAAATATAGACCTGTGTTACCAATATGAGGTGCAATGCATATGTTCAACTGATGCAGTAAGGCTGATATATATATACCGCTATGGTGGTCGTGGCTGGTGATGTATCGTGCTGTAATATGACTAATCGCGAATGTGTGACATGGTAGTTCGTCAAGGTGGACATCTATGTATCAGTGCAGACTGGTATCACAACACGTAACGTACAAGTGTGTGTGGCATTCATCAACTTGAAGGATGTAGATGTGAAGTTGATGGAAGCATATGTAGTACTTGTTACAAATATGGAGTCAAAATATAGGTGAACAGCTGTGTACGTTTTGATCATTTATTATGGTCACAGCAACAAGACGAAGACACCTCCATGCAAGCATGACACAGGAACATGGCGGATATGAAAACAGTTCACAACAATGGCATGTACATAAGTTCCAATAATTATATGATTATCAAAGTGTTGCAGACTCCAGTTTCTCTCTCATTCCCCAACTAGCAGAAAAACCCCGTATTACACAACGGGTAAATACTGTATAAACATCCAACAGTTTCTTTCTGACTCATCAAAGTCATTCTTCTTAAGTCGACCTCCCAAACATGGCGGGCGACGAAATTAGCATAGTCCATCCCTCTAATCGGACATATCGAAGATAGGCTGTCCTTTCGAAGATAGGCTTATACAACTCCCTTGTAAACAGGCGAGTTTTCATTTTTCAAAGTTATGATAGCAATAACTAGTAACCTATCTGTCCTTCCACTCCAGATAGTTATATATATTAGGCCTTTATCAAACAGTAAACACTGTGGATTCCTCTTCTGTAGACATAAGTGTCTACGTTCAAAATACACCGCCAATCATGCGGGTTGTAGAATATTATCGATTCTCATGGGTCTCTGTGTGTAAATCTAGAAAACAGTCTTAGATGGCTCCAATGAGCGTAACAAGAGGAATACTCTGCCTTCCAACCATTCGTGAGCTCTTGTCACTGGTTGACTCAAAAATATGATCCTTACAAAGGAAGTGTGTAAGTTTCGTTATTTTACCTGGATACGAATTCCTAACACAACTTAGAAGCAACTGCCGTCTTCCTGCCGAACAGAAATAACACAGGGGACTCTAAATATAGTGGAAGAGTTTCCATCCCCAAAAGGCAATGCAGAGAAATAATCAGACCTTCCGTCTGACAGACCCAGAACAAAAAACACGGCCTCCCGCCGGAAATCTTCTTCAAAAAACCTCTCCGTTGGACATGCGCAGTTCGCATCCCCTCTGACCTATCCAGTCAGCTGGTATCCTTTAAAAGCGGAGAAACTACATTTTTACTCTCCCTTAAAGCAAAAGATGAGTATTCGCCCTTAGATTCTGGTTCCAATGAAAAATACATTAGACCCAAAAATCTTATTCAAAATATAACAAGCATACAGACAGACTACATTATCAGTTATGAAAAACTGCACGTAACAACCTGTCTCATCTTCCAGTACCCCACCGAATACTTTCTTGTTCTCTCCTTACATGCCTTGATGACATCGTCCATAAGGAGTATGAAGAGGTAAGGTGATAGGATATCACCTTGTCTTACACCAGTGGTGGTCCTGAACTCTTCTGACTTATGGTTTCAAGCACTAGAACACCCAGGTAAATGTAGCCGGCCAGACATAAAGGAAGAAATTCTAGCAATTAATACATCACTAGGAAACAGAGGATGTAGTGTGAGGCTAGTGTGGGTTCCAGCACACATAGGTATTGCTGGTAACGAGTTGGCAGATCAGAACGCCAAGAATGGAAGAACGAGTAAAAACAATATAAGAGCAGGACTGGGAAGGTCGGAGATCAAGAGCCAAGTGAAGATAACTATAAACGAGGAATGGAAGACAACATGGAAGAAAAGTAGAAAAGGCAGACACGCGTTCAAACTGCTGAAAGATCCAACGAGGACGTGCCAGGTCAGAGAAGAATTAAAGATACCATCAAACAAAAAAACTGTGGCGTCTCCGTCTCGGTGCAGCATACTTTATGATAGAAGAGCCACACTGCCAAGAATGTCAGGAAGAGAATGACATTGACCACTACCTGATCCACTGTAAAAAGTATGAACAACAAAGGCTTGAATTAAAAACTTACTATAGAAATCACAATATAGACTTGACAGGTGATAAGGTTTTAAGTATAGATGCCCAATCAATACTTAAAAGATATCTACATAAAACAAAGGAAAACATATAAGGTTAGTAACACACAAAAAAAGAAACACAATAAAAAATATATATATATATATATCTTCTAAGGACAATTAGCAGATGGCAAGAGAACAGTTGGGCGACCACAGCTGAGGTTCAAAGATGTGTGCAAGAGAGATATGAGGGCACTGGACATGGATCCAGCAACATGGGAGGATGAAGCTGCCGATCGCACAAAGTGGCGATGCTATTTACGGCACCACCTCAGATTGGGCGAAGAGAGGCTCACACAAGAAGCAGAGGTGAGGAGAAAACGTCGAAAGGATCACCAGGAAAATAAGCAGTTGAGGACTGTCACCTCAGGGGCGCATTCCCATAGTCAGTTATGACTGAAGGGGCTATTATTATTATATTATTATATATATATAAAACTCACTAACTACTCATAGGACAAGGAATGACAACAAGGTATTAGATAAAATAAAAAAACAACTCAAAAAGAACAAATACTAACACAAAGTAAAACCAAGTGTAAAAGACAATAGTAATCAAGAAACAATACAAAAGAGAAAATAAAATGGACAAATACTAATATAAATTAAAATCAGCAAGTGCTAAAGACAATAGCTATTTAAATTGAATACAAAAATAAAATGACTCTAAATACCCCAATTATACCAAATTTCAGGTTGAACAGGGTAGACCAAGATGGAACGAGAGGAGGCATTAACGGTCAGATGTTAAGTGCCCGCTCTCCACCCATCACCTCATCAAAACAACAACAAAAAGCAACAATTCATTTATCACACACAACCGTGTTAAGCCCAGCCAGAAGAAGCAGAGTAGAGCACTGTCATTGCCAAGCCATTTTTGACTGTATGCAGGGCAGGCATCTTCACTAAAAGTGTAATTCTGTGTTGGAGAAAGATTCTTAGAGGGTATGTAGGACTATCATAAGTATTTATGTGAATAATGTACATTTTATGTCAGGAATTAATAGGCTTGTGAATACATGTATACCAAACATATTGATTGTGTGAATAGGATGGCTAAAGCTTGTCAAGCCTTTAAAACTACCCACAGCAGTCATTGCTAACCATAAGCATATCCAGTAGGGTTTATTAGTACTATGTTACTAACTACCATAAAAGGACCAGCTGTGACTTGGCATGAGAGTGAGGAAGGCAAAGGCTGCTTCAGGGGTCATAGTTTCATATTGATTGTTTATTATTTGATTGAAAATGTTTTGCAGTAGACACCAATCTGTCTCCCTACTCTGTATCATACAGAGCCATTTATCATTCATTGTACACACAGCATCTGAAACAAACATTCTCATCTCAGCACGCGGTACAGATAGCAAGCTTCATAAGCAACCACTGGACACATCATATTCATTCTTTCAGGATCCTAGTGCACCATCACAAGTGTGATCCTGTTCTGAGGTCTGAGGTCCTTATATCCTGCTATATGTGAAGCCCAGAGATAGAAGGAGCCTATTACTGTCATTCCCCTTACTGTTTGGGAGTTTGTGCAGCACAGACTATCGGTTTGTTAGTACAGTGCAACCGACCTGTACCAGAGTTACTGACTTGGACCAGAGTTAAGTCCCATGTATCTAGAAACCAGTGTGAGACCGGCTACTACTGTCAACAGAATGTTTTAAATGATGAACTTGAGCTGTAAAGATAGGAAAGACAGAAAAACTTTAATTATTCACTATTAAAATAAATACAGAAGGATGGTGAACATTCCTGGTGGACAAGATATAGTGTAAAGGAACTTGTTAATTAATAGATCCAAAGTGGATCCTTTTTCTTTTGTATTTACTTACAAATAGATTGGAATGTACATACTCTACCATAATCACCATTGCCTCAACATTCACCCATCATCACAATAGTACATAGTGTAGATAATAAATTAATTGAATTGTAAGCCACTTGAGTTATTAATTACTTTTATTCAAAGGAGTTACAGTTCTATTTTCATAGTTAAATAAGTACATCATAGGAGATCAAAAAGTGAGAGGGCACCAGTATAATCTGCTAGTCTATATCTAATCCTTGCCACAGATTATTCACAGCATTGATCTTCTTGTGAGAGTGAGACCAGTGAACCCTAGACACTGGGACTTCACCATTGTTCAGAAGAGAACCCTACTTCTGTCAATACTATCACTACATGTATATATAAACCTCTCGCCACAGTGAGGACGGCAAACCATAAGTCAGAAGAATTCAGAACCACCACTGGTGTAAGACAAGGTGATATCCTGTCACCTTCTCTTTTCATACTCCTTATGGACGATGTCATCAAGGCATGTAAGGAGAGGACAGGAAAGTATTCAGTGGGGTACTGGAAGATGAGACAGGACTGTATTTCTGAGCTGGCATTTGCTGATGATGTTGGACTGATTGCTAAATCAGAGGCACATCTTCAATCCAACCTGCACATCTGGAAGGAAGAGCTGGAGAAGAGAGGGATGATCATAAGCAGCTCGAAAACCAAAACCATGGTGATATCACGAGGAAAGAAGACATCAGATTAAGCTGGGAGAACAGGACCTGGAGCAGGTCGACCACTTTAAATACCTTGGAGCGGTCATAGACTGGAAGGGAGGCATCAAAGAAGAGTTGGCTACCCGAAGAGCAGCAGCTGGGAGACTTTTTCAAGCCATAAATCGAGGATTCCTCAGCAAGAGAGAGGTTGGTAAGAAGACGAAGATGGCTGTATACCGCTCCACCCATGTCCCAGTCTTGACGTATGTGTCGTGTTTTGGTCTGTCTTACACCATGGTCATATTTACCACTCATAATAATAGGATAAAATGGTCCGATATAAAAGCCAATGAGAACGCTCCTTTTTCTGGTATGTATAAGGAAACCTATTATGCTTAACATAGAGGCCTATTTTGTGCAACTGAAAATACGAAGATATTTAATTTCTCAAAGACTAGAGATATTTAAACGAAAGTTATAGCTAGTTTAAACAACGGGGATATTACTTAAGAGGTATGTGTAAAGACGTCCTCAAATAATATGTTATTCTAAGAGAAAAATCGTTTTAATTGACATTTATACATCAGGGTAGTCCCCAATATAGTTAGTTAAAGGCTGCATAGATTTAAATGCATTTTGCTACCTAAACAAATGTTAGCTAGACTGATAGAGATAAATTACCAGTATAGTACTAACTTAAATGAGTAAAATCGGTCCACAATTAAGAAAGGTAATAGATTTTAAAATTTCTGAACATTGAACGCGAAGAAAAAAAGACGCATTGTTTTGGGATTCCTAAACACCGCTTTTGCCCCAACCATCCGCGAGGTACGCTGAGACCCTATATAAGACCTTGAACTTGGGCTGAATTGAGGCCACAACATTTTCAAAATACAGTACTGAACAGAAGAAAGCGGCAAACGCTTGCTGTCAAATATTTTGCAGCTGTATCTACGTAGCAGACCTAGATACCCATTTACAGCCTGTTATAGCTATTGTATACTACCTGAGGGTAAGAGAAATGTATATATATATATATGTATAATTATGTACTTTTCCTGTGTATAATCCACTTGTGTGTTCGCTAGTGTGTTATATGTGTTAAGAAAAAATTACAGGACGAGTGTGCTGCCGGCTTGAAAGCAAGCATGTCTTAACTTTTAGGGACGAAAGCCAGCCTTGGGAATGTGTAGGATAATTAAGAATTATGGCAGAATCTACGACTGTAAGTTTAATAATGTATTTGATGGAATATTTTGTAAAGGAACGTCACACTGTTCAGGAACATAAGAAAGGATGTCAGGAATTGTTTACATGTATTAATCAAGGTGTTACTTCATAATTTGTACTTAACCAAATCATTGTAAGGAAGCATATGATGGACAATTGGATCAACTTATGATTTATAAGATCTGCTTACTCAGAGCAAGCAAGAGGACATGCACACCATCATAGCTGGCAGACGCTGGAGCTGGGTTGGCCATGTCCTCAGAAAAGACCCCGATGCCATCACAAGAACAGCTATGCTTTGGACCCCTGAAGGAAAACGAAAGAGAGGCCGACCAAAAGCAACCTGGTGGAGTACTGTGGAGGCTGAGATGCAAAGAATGAACCAGAGTTGGGGCACTGTATGAAGGATGTCCGCCGACCGAGCAAAGTGGAATCAATTTGTTGTTGCCCTACAGGACGCCACTAGGCGTGATGGCCACTGACTGCTTTGACGGTTGGCGGCTAAGGATCAATGAAGATGATCTATAAGAAAAATGTAATCACATCGAACTGGCTGTAAGTGGTACTGAAGTAAATTGTTATATGCAACTGTTAGCACATTGTCTGAGTTTGTTTGTAACATTCATTGTGTGTGTGTGTGTGGATAAAATAGTGCTGGACCATACAAGGATTGCGATTATTTGTATTTCCCAGGTTTTATCCTGAAATGACTATCAGTCTTCGAGACATTCAATAGTGAGGAACTCTGTTGGTGCGAGACGTTCTCAATATACTTAGAGTGAGTCACCAGATTGGTTCCCAGCCTGGAGATCCTGACACTGTGTGCTTCAAACTATACAAGATAGGTGGACACATAACTCCACTGGTCAGCACATCCAGCTTATTTCGTTAAGAATTAAACAACACATTAAACAAACAATTGCATTTTGACTAATGAAGGATTTAATGAACTTCTACCTACTTTACAGTCCAGTGAAACTAACAACTGTATATAAATATATATATAATAACATAATTGATATTTTAAATATAACTTTTATATTTAACTAGTGTGGAAATGAAAATTCCTAGTTTCCCATGCTTGTTGTGGTAGCTGATCTTCTCCCATTCTGCAGACATGGCCAAACCATCTTAGTTGGGACTGTTTTACTTGGGTCTGCAGGCGGTGGGATTTTAGGCCTTGACATTTCATCTGGCTGCAGACCATGCCTCTTCTTGTTACCTCAACCACCGTCCTCAGACACCTCACTCCTGAGGCTTAGATCTGGCCCCCGTGGGTTGTAGTTATTGCCCATGACTCGCATCTATACATCAAGACTGGAAAATAGGTGGAGCGGTATACAGCCATCTTCGCTTTCCTACCAACCCCGATTATGTGAAATACAAGAGAGACCTGACAATTGAGGAATATAAATATGCTTTATTTCAACAGATTTTTATGGATAGTTGTAATCAATGGATAAGCTCCTTGCCCACAAAATGCATTCTTGAAGTCATCCAGGTCTAGATCCCAGATCATGGCTCCAGCAAAACCATTGTCTTTAATAAACTGAACCTGGACATTGGAAGAGAAGGATCATGACTGTTAAAAGTGTAAATTAGCATTTCAGACACATGGAAGATCATATGACACTGAATGTCAAGGGGGAGGTCAAAGCTTTATTATTTGTCATAACACCCATAGTACACAACACACCATTTACAACACATGTAGTATGTAACTAACATAACACATAAAACATACAGCCCACAACACAGTCAGTGAATAAGGAAGTCCCATAGAAGATGCTGCTGTAGATAAATGAAGTGTTAGAGACATCAGTATACTTCATAGCATAGCTCCTTCAGTCATAACAGACAATTGGAATGCACACCTGATGTAACAACCCAAAGCTGCTTTTGTTTCCTGTGTTCCTTTTGGCATGTTATTTTTTCTTCTACTTGGTGCGATCAGCAGCTTCATCCTCCCAGGTTGCTGGATTTATGTCCAGTGCCTTCACGTCTCTTGCACACATCTCTGAACCTCAGCTGCGGTCACCAGGCTGTTCTTTTGCCATCTACCAGATTTCCGTAGAAAATATCTTTAGGGATGCGACCATCTTCCATGCGGTGGTCATGGCCAAGACAGTATAGTCTGTGCTGTCTATGCAATGTATACATGCTTTGAAGGCCAGCACATGACAGCACCTCAACATGTTTCACTTTGTCCTTCCAGGAAATACCAAGGATACCAAGACACCGTAATGGAAGGCACTGAGCCTTATTTCTTGCTCAGCATAGGTTGTCCATGTCTCGCTGCCATATACAAGTATGCTGGTGATGCAGCTTTGGTTTTTATTGTGAGTTTGGAGTTTGCCCAAACATGCGTAGTGAGACAAAGATGGCTGCAGCTTTGCCAATTTCTGTGTTCAGAGAGACTTTGTTGTTGATGGTAGACCCCAGGTATGTGAAGTGGTGCACCACTCACTATACTAGGTTCAGCTTTTTGAGGTGGGAGGACCAGTTAGCTGCATTTTGCCTTCCCTAACTCAAGAGCAGTCAGGTAACCATTTACAGCTGGGTAGACTGGTTCATGACACTACCAGGTTCCAATTCTGGAACCCAGTAACTTTGCCTTGAAAGGTCACTTAGCCAGTTGGATTCAACATAGTATGTAATTCAAAAAAGTACACAGCACATAATAAATATTATACATCGCTCTTAATACACACAGTACCTAACACATACAGTACACAACACATGTAGTACATTGCTATCATAAGACATAAAAAAAATACTACATAATAGTCAGTATGTAATACACTGAAGTACACCATCATCCTCATCAATTTTCCATTTTGCTTCTTACGGAGCATGGAGCCACCCCTGCCACTGGTCCCCTTGCAGGAAATCTGCACCAAAGCATTCAAATACTCTTGCAGCAGTGGTTTGTGTAGCAATTTATTTCACATGATGAGGTTACCAGTCCCATGCGCAGCCTTTCATTAACTGTCTCTTATATGACGAAGTACATAGCACACAATAAATATTTTACTTACTTACTTACTCATTCTTCTTCTGCCGTGAGGTGTAGAGGTTTGAAACAGAGAGCACCATTTTATCCTATCAGCTGTCTTCCTCCTGAATATTATACACAGCCCATAATTCACACAGTTCCGACCACATATCAGCACATTATAAAATACACAAAGTATTTTACTCACACAATACATAAAACACATACCTTAAGTTCAAGACTCTGCTGATTTTCATACCCCACCCACTGGTTGTTGAGCACTAGGTAAGGAACCTTCTGATCTTCAAGCCACATAACCTTAGCACCTTGTTGTATCATGCCATATACCTAGAATATTGTTTTGTAGGTATTTAGCTGCACAATTTTATTATATATAGAAAATTATTTAGCTCTACAATGTTGAGGATGCAAATCATATATAAAGTAATGTTTTTTTTGTTTCTTAACCAGTGGCATTTGGTCTTTCAGCCCTTCGGCCCAATGACATGTCATTGCGAGGCTGGGGAGCCTGTGGACTTTCCTTTCAGCCCGGTCAGGAGCTTCGTTCCTTCCCATCCACAGAGGGTTTATCTCAGGAGCCGTTCAGGATATTCAGTCATAATCCTGGTCGATGACACTGCTTCAAATGCCTACACCCAGGCTTGAACCTTGAACACCTGATCGCCAACGCAATGTGGTAACCATTAAACCAGCGCAGCTCCCAAAAGTAATATTTGGAGATGGTAAAGATGATCTTACAAAAATTGGGTTTCTGTGTAGAACAGAAGGACTGAAATCTAACGACAACATTACAAATGTGGAAATGATGACAAGAACGAGACAAGTTCCAGTGGAAGAAGAGATGAGAACATGCTGGGGATAGGACACACATTGAGAAAACCTGTGGATTACATTATAAGGCAGTCATTGTTATGTAAGAGTGGTTGAGGAAGACCAAGGAACACATAGAGAAGAGAACTGGAGACAGACATGAAGGAGATGAAGAAGACATGGAAAGACCTTGAGTTGATGGCACGTGACAGGAAGACTTGGCATAAGTTTGTTGATGGCATGTGACAGGAAGACTTGGCATACGTTTGTTGATGGCACATGACAGGAAGACTTGGCATAAGTTTGTTGATGGAACATGACAGGAAGACTTGGCATAAGTTTGTTGATGGCACGTGACAGGAAGACTTGGCATAAGTTTGTTGATGGCACATGACAGGAAGACTTGACATAAGTTTGTTGTAGGCATGGGCCAGGAAGACTTGGCATAAGTTTGTTGATGGCACGTGACAGGAAGACTTGGCATAAGTTTGTTGATGGCACATGACAGGAAAACTTGGCATAAGTTTGTTGTAGGCATGGGACAGGAAGATTTGACATAATTTTGTTGTAGGCACAGGACAGGAAGACTTGACATAAGTTTGTTGTAGGCAATGGACAGGAAGACATGACATAAGTTTGTTAATGGCACGTGACAGGAAGACTTGGCATAAGTTTGTTGGTGGCACGTGACAGGAAGACTTGGCATAAGTCTGTTGATGGCATGGGACAGGAAGACTTGGCATAAGTTTATTGTAGGCACAGGACAGGAAGACTTGGCATAAGTTTGTTGTAGGCACGGGACAGGAAGACTTGACATAAGTTTGTTGTAGGCACGGGACAGGAAGACTTGACATAAGTTTGTTGTAGGCACAGAACAGGAAGACTTGGCATAAGTTTGTTGTAGGCATGGGACAGGAAGACTTGACATAAGTTTGTTGTAGGCATGGGACAGGAAGACTTGGCATACGTTTGTTGTAGGCATGGGACAGGAAGACTTGACATAAGTTTGTTGTAGGCATGGGACAGGAAGACTTGACATAAGTTTGTTGTAGGCATGGGACAGGAAGACTTGACATAAGTTTGTTGTAGGCACAGGCCAGGAAGATTTGACATAAGTTTGTTGTAGGCATGGGCCAGGAAGACTTGACATAAGTTTGTTGTAGGCATGGGACAGGAAGACTTGACATAAGTTTGTTGTAGGCACGGGCCAGGAAGACTTGACATAAGTTTGTTGTAGGCATGGGACAGGAAGACTTGACATAAGTTTGTTGTAGGCATGGGACAGGAAGACTTGACATAAGTTTGTTGTAGGCATGGGACAGGAAGACTTGACATAAGTTTGTTGTAGGCATGGGACAGGAATACTTGACATAAGTTTGTTGTAGGCACGGGACAGGAAGACTTGACATAAGTTTGTTGTAGGCATGGGACAGGAAGACTTGACATAAGTTTGTTGTAGGTACAGGACAGGAAGACTTGACATAAGTTTGTTGTAGGCATGGGACAGGAAGACTTGACATCAGTTTGTTGATGGCATGGGACAAGAAGACTTGACATAAGTTTGTTGATGGCATGGGACAGGAAGACTTGGCATAAGTTTGTTGTAGGCATGGGACAGGAAGACTTGGCATAAGTTTGTTGATTGCACGGGACAGTAAGACTTGGCATAAGTTTGTTGATGGCATGGGACAGGAAGAGTTGGCATAAGTTTGTTGATGGCACGGGACAGGAAGACTTGACATAAGTTTGTTGATGGCATGGGACAGGAAGACTTGACATAAGTTTGTTGATGGCATGGGACAGGAAGACTTGGCATACGTTTGTTGATGGCATGGGACAGGAAGACTTGGCATAAGTTTGTTGATGGCACAGGACAAGAAGACTTGGCATAAGTTTGTTGATGGCACAGGACAGGAAGACTTGGCATAAGTTTGTTGATGGCACAGGACAAGAAGACTTGGCATAAGTTTGTTGATGGCACAGGACAGGAAGACTTGGCATAAGTTTGTTGATGGCACAGGACAGGAAGACTTGGCATAAGTTTGTTGATGGCACGGGACAGGAAGACTTGGCATAAGTTTGTTGATGGCACGGGACAGGAAGACTTGGCAGAAGTTTCTTGAAGGACTATATTCCTTGGGGAGTTAAAAGATGATGAATGAATGAGGAATGAATTCATTCTTGTCCGTGAAAGGCCAGAAACACTGGGCCCGCGTGATGTTGGACAAAGTGGATATTTGAGCTGAATTTACGATTCAGAAACTTAAATAAAACTGGTATATCAACCACTCTTCATCACATATCCCAGTTGCTATAGTTTGAGTAAAATAAGTTAAAAAAATCAGAATGTAATTCCATTTTTCATGCTCCAACATTTGTTTACATAAAATAATATAATTTCATCCACCACTTTTCTAGAACTTCAGATAAATTGACACTGAATATGTTATGTTGCCAGTTACACAGAAAAATAGCATACTTACTTCATAATAAGCCATAAATCCAGCCTCCCTAGTGTACCTTCCTGCTAGACCAGGTCCAGTGGATGGTGCCTTCAGGCCTGAATCTTTTGGATTTGCTAGCGTGAAGGATCTTCCATAAGTTATTAGTCCTATGACTAGTTTTTCTTTCGGGCAACCTTTACTGACCCAGTAGTTAGCAGCAAATTGCTGTGGAGTGTAAATACACAATATGTTACATCTGTTTTAAAGTTACCAGTGTTGTCCTTTTTGGCAATAACGTTTATTTTATTTCACAATAGTGTCTGATTGGCTAAGCGGATATGGGGAACAGTTATCTGGTTCTGGGATCGAAACATGGTAGTGTCATGCTCCAGTCAACCCAGCTTGAAATGGGTGCCTGACATGGGTTAGGGGAGTCAAAGGCAGCAAGGAAGGAACTGGTTCATAAAGCTGCCTAGTATTATGAAATCTCTAATACTTCACTCCCTTACGGTAGAGTGGAGAAAAAATTATAATAAAAGGTAATTCGTCTTACTAGAAGAAAAGAGAAGGAAAAAAACCTACGTTGTGGCCACAATGCCTTCGTCAGGGACAGACAAACAAAAACAGAAAGGAAAGAAAGTGAGAACTAAGTAGAAAACATAAAAACAAGAGCAAAAACTCCCAAATTTGGATCACATAGCAGGACCACAATGTCTGTCGCTGCTACCAAAAAATTCAAAAATGAAAAAAAAAAAATTTCTATAAATACTGGGAGAGAAGAGGGGGAGAAATAGCTTAAATATTTTTTTAAAACAGAAGAAACAAATTTAAGAAAAAAAAAAAGAAATAAAGAAATAAAAATTACTATAAATAAATAAATTAATTAATTCAAGAGTAATAATAATAATAATAGCCCCTTCAGTCATAACTGACTATGGGAATGCGCCCCTGAGGTGGCAGCCCTCAGCTGCTTATTTTCCTGGTGCTCCTTTCGACGTTTTCTCCTCACCTCTGCTTCTTGTGTGAGCCTCTCTTCACCCAATCTGAGGTGGTGCCGTAAATAGCATCGCCACTTATTGCGGTCGGCAGCTTCATCCTCCCATGTTGCTGGATCCATGTCCAGTGCCCTCATATCTCTCTTGCACACATCTTTGAACCTCAGCTGTGGTCGCCCAACTGTTCTCTTGCCATCTGCTAATTGTCCGTAGAAGATATCTTTTGGGATGCGACCATCTTCCATGCGGCGAACATGGCCAAGCCAGCGAAGTCTGCGCTGTCTAAGCAGCGTATACATACTTTGAAGGCCAGCACGTGACAACACCTCGACATTTGTCACTTTATCTTTCCACGAGATGCCGAGGATGCAGCGTGGACACCGCAAATGGAAGGTATTGAGCCTTCTTTCTTGCTTAGCATAGGTCGTCCAGGTCTCGCTGCCATATAGGAGTGTGCTGGTGACGCAGGCATTATATACCGCAGCTTTGGTCTTCATTGTGAGTTTAGAGTTTCCCCAAACACGCGATGTGAGGCGGGCAAAGGTAGCTGCAGCTTTGCCAATGCGGCTGTCGATTTCTGTATCCAGTGAGAGTTTGTCATTGATGGTAGACCCTAGGTATGTGAAGTGTGGTGCACCACTGCCAATTCATAGTTATCGATAGTGATAACTGGTGCAGCACCCACATCCTGACTCAGCACATTCGTTTTCTTTAGACTTATTTGTGAGGCCAAAGTCCTTGCATGCTTTAGTGAAGCGATTCATCAAGCTCTGAAGCTCCTGTTGGCTTTGAGTGACGACTGCAGCATCATCAGCGAACAACAAGTCTCTTATAGTGACCCTTCTGATTTTTGTTTTTGCCTTCAGCCTTGAAAGATTAAACAGACGGCCATCTGACCTAGTGTGAAGGCATATTCCTTCAGTTGCATCTCTGAATGCATGTTTCAAGAGTAAGGCAAAGAAGATTCCGAAGAGGGTCAGAGCCAGAACACAGCCTTGTTTAACGCCACTTCGTATATCAAAGGGCTGTGACGTGCTTCCAGCATATTGGACTGTTCCCTTCATGTCGTCATGGAATGAAATTCAAGAGTAAAAGAAAGGGTAATAGAAATCATACTGACTGAACAGAAAGTGACGCCTCAGATAAAAGTATGCTGGGTGCTCAAACCAAGGGGCTTAAGGCAACCCATAAGGTGGATGAGGTGTTGTTCCAGGAGGAACAGACTGTTGGTGTCCGAGTAAAAGGATCTAATAGCTGTAACCTGGATATCAGTAGCACCTTGGTGGTCAGGGCTATTGAAGTGGATGGCTACAGGTGAGGGTTCCAACCAAGAGAGATGAAGAGGTGTCTGCAAAATAGGTCCCCAAGTGGTGTGCCCGTTTGGCCAATGTAAGTAATTCAGCAACATTTGCATATGATAACATAAATGATATTGCCATGTAAAGCCATTTGTGATGGTGAACGTGGCTTTAGGAAATGATACAGTACACGTTTGGATAACATATTGGTACATATTTATACAGCAAAAGTAGCCACCATTCATGCAACTGGGTTGGAACGAACACTGGCTTTTGCTGATGACATACTCATTTACAGAACTGGCCCTGACTGACAGGAGATGGTTAATAGCATACATGGGACACTACAGGAGGTGTTTAAATGGTGCAAGGAAACTGGATCCAAAGTCAATCCCAACAAGGCTTGTATCATGTGGTGCTCCTTAAACAACTCTATAGTGAAAACAGACCTTCCAGATATTACTCTCAATGGACAGAAAATGGAAAGGCACGAAAATCTGAAATACCTTGGAGTTACATTCGATCGCGGGCTATTGTATAAGCACCATGTTGATCACATCATACAGAAATGCAGGAGATGTCTGGCAGTCTGAAAACAATGGCCACAGCGCATCTAGAGCAGAGATTACTATTTCTTCTTTATCATCAGCTAGTCATATCGGTCACTGAGTATGGGCTGGGAATACTCATGCTGTCAGTAACACAATGTGAATGACCAGAACGCATTCAAAATGAAGGGATGCGTATAGTCTTGGGCTGTATGCCAGATACCCCAATTGTGACAATGAGGTAAATGCTTGAAGTATTGTCGACTAGATCCAGATATGCAATGGCCCAGGCAAAAGCATATATGCGAATAACCACAGATAAATGGCACTCCACTGCATGGAAACGCAGCTGACAATAAGTGAGCAAGAATAAAGAGGGAGATGTCATGGATGGTACAGGAAAAGACAATGTTCAAGCAGGTGACCACAGTTGAAACTGTATCAAAGGGGAAGAATGGAGTAAAGTCAGATGAGAACTGGATTAACTACCAGCAAGTCATCATCAGCTTTAGCAGAGAGTAGAACTTGGGGCAAGGGAAAGCAGAACTGAAAATGAATCAACTGAAACATGATCATGCCGGGGATAGGATGCCACTGTGTATACTGATGGGTCTGTGATCCGTGGTGAGAAATCAGATTGGGGTTTCTCTGTTAGGGTAAAAGGCAGAACTGCCACCAAACATAGTGGAGCTTACAGCATGCGAATGGAGTTAGAGGCAGCTACTGCAGCCTTAAGGTGGTTAACTAAAACTTCATTAACAAAGGCAGTCATTGTGTCAGGCTCTCAGGCCATGCTTCGAACGGTTCAAATAAGTTGGCTACGGCATGAATGAAAAACATTCATAGAAGCTTCGAATCTGCAAGAACTGGTGTGGTTCAACTGTCCTGGTCATGCAGGGGTACATGATAATGAGAGAGCTGACAAACTAGCATCAAGAGAACCCACAGTGGGGACACTGGATATGGATAAGCGAGAGAAACTGAGAACAATTAATGATCGCCTGTTAGAGAATGACACTGCAATAGATGAATCATCAAGGTTAAGACTGTTGGAATTAGGCATCAAACGTAAGGCTAGCAGAGATGGACGTATGAGAGGATGCATCCGTCGTGTGTACAACCAGCGAGCTACAGGAACAGTTAGCATTCACACTCTTCGACATATAATAGGGGAGCCTGAGCACCTATGGGTTTGCCTGGAGTGCAATGATGTTGATTCTGTTCAACAAAAAAGAATAACAATTGGTACGTCTTGCACTGAGTCCAGTTACATCATCGGGTGTCAAAATGGCCACTGCTGACGTTTTTAAAACGGCTGTAGACCAGGAGGTCCCTCAAATTTGTATCTCGTCTATAAGCCAGCAAGGGTGGCTCACTGAACACTTCCCGGGTCACTACATCAGCTTGAAGAAGAGGTAGGTGGTGATAGAGGATCCTCCTAACAGCAGCACTGAGAGATGATAGGTCAATATTAACTCTATAAGAGGTTTCATGGCAGGGGTTCAGGGCTTCTAGACTTTTTATAACTTTCCCTCACTCAGTTTTCCAGTCCTTGTATTTTTTCATACTTTGAATTTTATATCTACTTCCGGTGGCATCGGCAGACATTTTGGTCCTGCCATTGATCCAAATCAGGGAGTTTTTGCTCTTAATTTTATGTTTTTCTCAAGTCTTGCAGAAATTATGTGAGGACAGCAAACCATAAGTCAGAAGAGTTCAGGACCACCACTGGTGTAAGACAAGGTGATATTGATAAGGTTGATATAATGTTGGATTTTTATTCCCGTTAATGATATCCACCAAAAGATAGATATAAGTGGATGGAAGCAGACATCATCATCATCATCAGTTGATAAGATCTCTATGGTGTTGTTTGCTCCACTGTAGTGTATGGAATGTCAACTTGACCTACGCAGTGGTGTGTAGACATGGATTGAGTGTACAATGTGCGAATGATGATAAGGGTTCGTGTTGTTGACAAATGTTCTTTTCTCACACTCATGTATGACTGGAAGTCATCGACACCAACGACTGTGTACCTTTTCTAAAGTTTAATTGGACGTACACACTCGACAGCACAGATAGTGACAAATCACAGGTTGGCATAATACATCATAGTACAGTGGATAACTGGTCTTGCAATGTTATGTTACATGGGCACTCATGTAGATTAATATTATAATGGACTGTCAGTAGCCAAGCCCTCAGCATCGCCCATACATATAAATCATCTGACTTCACTGACTGAGCACGTCAGCTTATAAACAATATTTCAGATGGCTTCTAAACCTAATCTCGTTTAGCGACGATTCTCCCACATAATGTTCAGCACATATTTTTTTCATATAATAATATTGAACCGCTAATAACGGGTTCTCATGTGTAGCAGTGATCTCTGGACTAAACAAGCGATAATACGGGCATCCCCTTTCTCTTCTTGAAAGTCACTACATGTTTTGGTTCCAAGATGGCTTCACTCGTGAGCTGTCACTCACGTTTGAATACAGATAATGAATCTGTCCTAAAGTTAGTCATTCATAAAACATTGCATTGCTCTGTAGATTTGATCATGAACAATTGACTGCATTCTACAGAATATAGTGCTGCTAGGAATCGAAGTCGTTTTCATCGAGTCAAATATATTCTCCTATACATTCAAATCGTAACTATCGAAAATGGTGGCTTCGATCGAGAGTTCATAAAAGTATCTTGGATTACCTTGTTATAAGAAATATGAAACTGCCATTCCTTGGCAATACGCATAAACACTGGGGTAAAGCATGCACGATAGGTCTAGACGACTATCACTTTCCCCACAAATACTGAGATCACTTTTTCCCCGGCGACAGGCCGACATAGGAAAACACACAGTCCCTATCAGGACGAAGCCAAATCACACCACACTCTAGCGACACATCCGCCGAATAGCCTTTGACCTCTCTAGAGACAACAGAACATATAGTTCGACTTAGATATGTAAAGATATACAGATATAAGACAGACTCATCCTACTCAGACAAACAATACACATAAATTCAGGCCATAGATATTCTGAAGCAAGAACAATCTATTATTACCCAAACAACGAATAAATCGCAGTAAAATGGATTTATCCACGGAGTTTGATCGAAGAGACGGCACAACTTTCAAGGGAAGTAACTCAATAATGACTTTCCCTTAAGCACTAAAAAATTACCTATGTATAATATTGTAAGATATCAAAGACTGCATGTAACAGATATCCTGTCACCTTATCTTTTCATACTCCTCATGGACGATGTTATCAAGGCATGTAAGGAGAGAACAAGAAAGTATCCAGTGGGGTACTGGAAGATGAGACAGGTATGTATTTCAGAGCTGGCATTTGCTGATGATGTTGCCCTGATTGCTAAATCAGAGGCACATCTCCAATCGAACCTGCAAGTCTGGAAGGAAGAGCTGGAGAAGAGAAGGATGGTCATAAGCAGTTCTAAAACAAAATCCATGGTGATATCACGAGAAGAAAGAAAACATCAGATTAAGTTGGGAGAAAAGGTCCTGGAACAGGTCGACCACTAAATATCTCGGAGCTATTATAGACCGAAAGGGAGGCATCAAAGAAGAGTTGGCCACTCGAAAAGCAGCAGCTGGGAGACTTTTTCAGGCCATAAATCGAGGATTTCTCAGCAAGAGAGAGGTTGGTAAGAATACGAAGATGGCTATATACTGCTCCACCTATGTCCCAGTCTTGACATATGGATGCGAATCATGGGCAATGACTACAACCCACAAAAGCTAGATCCAAACCTCAGAAATGAGGTATCTGAGGAAGGTGGTTGAAGTAACAAGAAGAGACATGGTCCGCAACCAGACGATACATCAAGGCCTAAAATCCCACCCCCTGCAGACCCAAGTAGAACAGTCCCAACTAAGATGGTTTGGCCATATCTGCATGATGGGAGAAAATCGGCTACCACGACAAGCATGGGAAACAAAGAGCCAGTGATCCAGACCCCCAGGACGACCCAGAGTCCGCTGGGAGGACAACATTAGACAATCTTTGAAGGACCGAGGACTAGAATGAAACCAGGCCAGGAGGAAGACAGCCGATAGGATAGTCTGACGCTCTCTCTTCCAAACTTCTACACCTGACGGTAGAAGGGGAACGACTAAGTAAGTAATTTTATGTTTTCCACTTAATTCTCACTTTCTTTCCTTTCTGTTTTTGTTTGTCTGTCCCTGATGAAGGCCTTGTGACCACAACATAGGTTTTTTCTTGTCTTTTCTCCTTGTAAGACGTATTACCTTTTTTTAAATTTATTTATAGCACCAGTGAGGATCCCAATTTGTGTATACAGGAATGACACAATCTACAAATATTTTTGAGCTGGGAAGGTTTCCTAATTTTTAAATTTTGCCACGGCAGTGGCTTTATGGCCCACTCTTTAATGATTTCCAACTGCCAAGGGATTTTTAACATGCGTAACTTGCACACAGGACCTCCTATTTTTTCGCCCTTATCCGAGAAGGCTAGACATCCAATCTCACTACCCAGGAGATCAAGAGGGAGTATGACATCATTATAAACCACTAGTTCTGAAAAAAACATTTCCATCAAGTACATTAATTCTGCTGGGAGCGAACCCTGTACCTTTAGTATTTGAGATGGACACCATACCTATGAGCCACTTCAATCGCTAATTTCCTTTACAACTATCTATTACATACATAACCATACTTTTAATAAACTTGGAAATAACCGACCCTTAAACTTAACACTGTAAGAGAACATTGGAAAACACCTACCTGTAAGAGTTAATATGCTTTTGTCTATTTTCATCACTATTTTGGTACCACAACCCATTTTAACAGTGTATTTGTTGTTTTAATATGTGCATATGTCCCCTATTTGTACTTATACAAATTAAAACAGAAAATAGTATGGAATGAGTTTTATAAATTAACAGTACACGTAAAACACAGACCGTTTCATGGTTCATCCTTCGTCAGCCACATTTACAAACAAGTAACAAGGACAAATATATACAGGTCAAGAGGCTCAAAATACAATTATAATGAAATCTTATCTTCAAATCCCAAAGCAGTAAAGTCCTTTCAATAAATCTGCACTTGTCTGATTCTTGTCATCAGTTCTACATTGACGGTCTTCATACCACTGCAATCCTTCTATTCCACACATGCACTCATTTATGAAAGCCTGTAGCTTTTTGTCGTTCTCTAAGTTTCAGAGTCATACAATGGGACTGACTTGCCATTTGAAGATTTCTCTTTAGCTGACCTGTTTGTACTTGCTGACATTTTGTGGCTTAGCGTTTCTAAAGAATGGGGTAGCTGGCCGCATGCCCAACCTTCCTTATTTGCCTTCTATGTCATGCATGGTAGATTAACAGTGTTACCATTCTTTGGTCCTCTTTTGGGCTCTGGTAACACATAGGCAAATAATATGAAACTCATTTTCAATCATACAATAAAATTATTTTACTACATAAGATTAAACATGGCATTTACTATAAAGGCTGGATGTAACTATCTCGTTTTTTTGTCTCTTGTCTTGATAGTAAAATTCATCTCTTGATATTTCCTCTCTGTTTACATCACAGAAACCCTCTTGTCAATCTGCTTTTGGCTTCTCCTTCTATTACTGTTTCAATACAATTGTACGTATTTTTATTTTTTCCATAATGTTTTGCCTCTTGTTCATCCCATTTCACAATCTCTCTTAAAATCTTCGACCTGTTATATATGGAACAAAACATTCATTAAAATTAAGACTGGACAGAACAGAAATGGCCTCCTAAACTTGTAACAACATATATTTTGTCATAATGATTTACATATAGCCTGTTTTACACGATTTTAAAGAAAAATAGAATAGAATCTAATTCTACTGCCAAAAACTAAATTTTCATTTATAAAAATAGTATTACACAATGTGAAATGATGGAAGAATAAAATATTAAAAGATCAAGAAAAAACATTTAATTCACCAAACCTTGATCTACGTCCAATGCATAGATATGCAAAATCCTACAACTAACATTAATGCTTCCCTCGTTTTTAAGGTATTTTGTGTTAATTTAAGTATTTATCAAACAGTAGAATTACTTCTGATTCAGACTTGCAAGCCACTCAAGTTGGTTTTAAATCTAAAGTTGCTAATTCCATAGATCTTCATGAACAAGCAGTTATGGTATATGAAAGGTCCACTTTTTTCACGGACCTCATTTTTATTTATTTTTTAATTCCAATTAAATGTGACACATTTATCAAGGGCCTCAATTATTTCTCTCAGTTGCTTGCTCCGTGTGAAAGAGAATTATGCTAGATACATAAACATGTCTGAACATCCGACTGGCTACGTGTTTAGAGAGTTTTCATTTCATGGCACAGTTGCCAGGCTCAACATTTGAAACCTGATAGCATCACGCTCAAGTCTATCCAGCTGTAAATGAGTACCTGATTCAACTCTTGAGTTAAGGAAGGCAAAGGCAGCAAGGAAAGGTACTGGACACTCACCTCATAAAAAAAGCTGAATCTAGTTCGGTAAAGTCTCTAACACTTCACTCCCCTATGGCAGTATCTGCTATGGGACCACCTTTACCGCAACATATACACGGACAACATATCACAAGAATTAGACAAGGACAGACTCAGTTGACATTTCTACATGCACTTACTGGGAGATTTCTGGTATCTCGTATGCCGCATCAATGATGTTTTTCCCCGCAGCAACTGCAGCTGACAACAGCAGCCTCTCCAGTCCTGTTTTCTGAGATTCCTCTTGGAAAGCAGCAATCATTTCCTGCTCAAAATATAAATGAAATAATGTTACGTACTCATAGTTGAGAGGATGTTCCGCAGTGCAAAAACTTTGATACCAAAAAAAAAAAAAAATTCACACCCTGAAACAGTCCTCAACAATATAAATCTTTTTTAAACGTGAATGCGTGAATGCAGCTGAAAGACATGCTCACATTCCCTTATCTGGGGCAGAAACAAAGACGGGGGGGGGGGGGGGGGGGGGGGGGGGGGGGGGGGGGGGGAACTCATTTCCGTGGAATGGGAAAAGTCAAAGCTATTAAAAATGATTAAGGAGAACTGCTTTTTATTGTAAGTTAAATGGCAAAAATAAAAATGGAAATGACACACAATATAGAAATGACTTTCAGCATTATTTGTCAGTTGATTGATGTGGATTTCTGAGAAAAAGAAAGGTCTGAAATGAGTACATCATTGGGAGCCGCGCTAGCGTAGTGGTTACCACACCGCTCTGGCGACCGGGTGATCCAGGATCAAACCCGGGCGACGGCATTTGAGGATTTTTCGTCGACCGGGAATTGGACTGGATTAACTCGAGACCTGGCGAGGACATTTGAAGGAGTGTCATCGACCAGGGATTGGCGGCTCCTGAGCCGAAATAAGATTATAGACTGAAATGAGAATATAGACTGAAATGAGATTATAGACTGAAATAAGATTATAGACTGAAATAACATAAATGGAGATTTGGAAAGACAGACATAATGGAAGAGGGGGATAACATGAGAGATCAGATGAGAGGCTGATATCAATTGGGACAGAGCCGATTTGAAGCTGAGGTAAGGTGAGTGACAGAGATAGGTGTGACAGAGTTAAGGTGATAGATAAGGAGTTAACCAGTGATAAGAAGAAAGACAGATAGTCAGAGTAAAAATTATGTGGAAAACATAGATGATAGGCAGAGAAAAAAGATACTGAAGATGAGAGAAGGAGATAATGTGAGAGATAAAGATGAGGTGAATGACTGTGATATAGTGACAAACAAGGTGTGTGATAAAGATGAGATGAATGACATAAAAGGTGACACAAAGGTAAGGCGAAAGACAGAGACAAAACAGACATAGAGATGAGGGAGAAGCAAAGATAGGGCAAAATTTAGAGATAACATGAGACAGACAAAAACAGAAAGACAGTGGGAAGGAGAAAGAGATACAAAGACAGTGGGACAGAAAAAGAGACAAGAAGAAAGATAGAGAGAAGACAAAGAGAAGGAGACAGAGATAAGAAGGCAGGAAGAAAACGACTAAGAAACAAAGCAGACAAGAAGGCAGAAAGAAGGAGACACAGATATTAATACAGAGAGAAGTCAGAGAGGAGACAGAGAGAAGGAGACAGATAATAATGACAGAGACAAGATGGCAGATATGAAGGAAGTGTGCAAGTATGTGAGTGTGCAAGTTTGTGTGGGCATTTTTATACATGCAAGTGTGTGACTCTGCATGTTGGTGGCAATTTTAGGTTAAGTGAGGCCCCTTTTAAATAAATTCTTGTTGTATCGACAAACAAATATTTGTGTACAAAAGCACCTAAAAGCAAGAAGCTCTAGGCAAAAGCCTAAGTTTCCCATGCTTAAAACCACTACTGTCACTTGTGTACACACTGTTTCTCTCCGACAATAGACAGCATACCTGGGCCAAAAGAGTGAACCTGTGCTTATCTTCAGGTGGGCTTCCTCGTCCACCTGGATACTCCCAATCCAGATCAATGCCATCAAACTTCCACCGTCTGAGAAACTCAATGCCAGTCTGTGATAACAAATTTCACACATATTATATAAAAATGTATGTCCCATGTAATTGCCAGGGTGTATTATATGAGACAAAGAAGGAAGAATACCGCTTCCACAGGTGTGTCATACACGGTGGCTAATATAAGACTGTGCACGAGGCTGGCAACATCACTATGTTCAACAAACTGCTACAGAAACTACCACGGCAAAGGGCAGTAGTTACTCCATAGGAAGTGAAAAGGAAAATAATGAAGATGATGAAGAAAAGATGAAGAAGATGAAGAAACGATGATGAAGATGATGTAAACAGAAGATGATTAAAAAGATGAAGCAGAGGATGATGACTGATGATGATACATAATTTAGGAACATCAGTCTTGAGTCACACAGGTTGATATTCAAACAGAAAATTCAGACTTTTAGACACAATTTTATTTTTAAACTATTCTTTCTGTGGGTCAGGGATAGACACTTGACTGTGCTAAAAGACACAAATTGTGCACAAAAATGTGAAGGTTTAGCATAAAGGACAAACTCTGATCTGAAGGCAATGCACTCAGCCACTGATCACTTGTCTCATTACCTAGCAGCACCAAAAGGAGCACAGGCGTTTAATAAACTCCAACAAAGTAACTCCAATCCTGTGTTAAGAGTTCAAGGTATTTCCATGTCTTCTTCTCCATCCTTCTCATTTCTGCATCGTGTTCTCTTCTCTTTGTGTTTTTCTGTCTTTCTCCAACTCTATTCCCCTGGAGGTTGCAGAAGACAGACTGTCATGTTGTACTACCAGCAGGTTTCCTCAATGTGTGTCCTATCCATCTCCAGCATCTTCTTCTTGTCCCGCCGGCACTTGTCTGGTTCTTGTCATTAATACTGAACTACAATAGTAACTATAGTTCTTGCTCTTATACTAACTGAATAAATGTTTGTCTGCTTTCCTTGTCTCATCACAGACTCATAGGAACTGCAATAGTAACTATAGTTCTTGCTCTAATACTTACCTGAATAAATGTTTGTCTACTTTCTTTGTCTCATCACAGACCCATAGGAACTACAATGGTAACTATAGTTCTTACTCTTATACTAACCTGAATAAATGTTTGTCTGCTCTCTTTAGTAGCCACCATTGTAGAAAAAGATGTTGATGCCATGTTCCAGCCTCCTAGAGACAAAAGGATCTTCAGCTGAGGATTCTTCTTTCTGATGTTGGTCACTCTCTCATACCTGCTTGGTGAGTTTTAGTGGAAGAGTGTAGCTGAGGCATTAACTTGTCAGAAAAGTATAGTGTGAGAGAGATGTCAGACATATGAAAGAGAAAAAGAGAGATACATAAAGAGACAGATATGTCATCATCACCACCCTTTAGCTTCCTATTTAAACCAATAAAACGGTATTGAATCAGTTCTACAAATTAACTGTTCACATGAAACAAGGGACGTTTCGGGTTTTACCCTTCGTCAGCCACAGTTACAAACAGGTGACAAGGACAAGAATTACATATAGGTACTACAAAAACATACGATGATGACAAACATGCACCAAATGAGCGAAACAAGCAGATGGAAAAAGTAAACACCCACAGTGATGAGCGAAAAAGAACAATAATAATACAAGAAAATCGTAAAACCTGAAAGAAATACTGAAACAAGAAAGTAAATAATCAACGAAACGAAAAAAGAGAATGAACAAAACTTCGAAACAAGTAAAAGGTCACTTAGCTAGATCCGTAGATGCTTGGAATAGAACACTGAGTTAGCTTGTCCAAGAAATCGTCTAAGGAAGTGACGTATAAGATAGTGACAATTTAAAAAGATACAAAAAGATACGAAACGATAGGATAGCTTCCTAATCTGTATAGGCCTTCAACAAACTGATGCCAAGTCTTCCTTTACCATGCCATCAGTACAGTGTCTTTTTATGTCTTCCTCATGCCTGTCAGCAACCCAGAATCCTTCTGGCTTTCTCTGGGTCAGATCATGAGCATCCTTACCAGAGGACCTTCTTTTGACTTGGATGGTAGAACTGAATTATTTTCTTTAGCTGTCTCATCCATATTTTTTTAATAGCCATATATATATATATATATATATATATATATATATATATATATATATATATATATATATATATATATATATATATATATATATATATATATATATATATATATATATATATATATATATATATATATATATATATAGGGTGGGCCAAAAAGTAGGTAGGCCTATACAGAACTGATCGGGTCATGGTATTTTTATTTTATTTGTATTTTTCATTATTATTTCTTTTTATTTTACAGGTATTAAGAATGATGGCAGGGAGTCTGAGTGAAGAACAAAGAAAGTGGATTCTAAAGCAGTATTGGAAGACTGAAAATGCCGAGAAGGTGCAAGGAGCGTGGCAAGAGGCATTTCACACTGCTCCACCAACACGTCTGACAATTTATCATATCAGAGATAAATTTGATGCAACGGGTTCAGTGGTTAATGCACTGAAATCTGGACGTCCTCGGACATCTGTGACTGAGGAGAATGAGATGCCCTGACACTTGTCCGAAAAAATCCACGCGACGTGCGTCTCAGGAGCTATCCATATCGAGAATGTCCTTGCGACTCTTAATGCGTAAACTGAAGCTGAAGCTGTACGTCCAAGACTCTTACAAGGCCTTTTGGAGGACGATTCAGACCGTCGGTTGCAATTCTGTGAGATAATGCATAACCAAATTTCGCACCAACCAGACCTTCTTGATTAGATCATCTGGTCAGATGAAGCCTATTTCAAGTTGTCAGGCCACGTGAACAGGCATAATTGTGTGTATTGGGCAGATGAAAATCCTCATGTGACTATCACAACTGAACTGAACCAGCCAGGCGTCACAGTGTGTGTGGGGTGGACTGTCCAGTGATGGTGTCATTGGGCCAGTTTTTTCGATACAACTGTGGATGGTAATAATTAGCTAAACATGTTGCGCAACGTGGTGGTGCCACAATTCGCAACCAGGGTTGACTACGCCAAACTGTTCTTTCAACAAGATGGGCACCCTCCTCATTTTGCTTTGACAGTATGGAGCTACCTTGACAACACCTTCTCACAGCGTTGGATCGGCCACCACGTTCACCCGATTTGACACCTACAGACTTCTTTTTTTGGGGCGTAGTAAAGGAGAAGGTTTATGAGAGGAAAACTCACACAGTGGATGAATTGAAAGAGTTCATCTCGCAAGCATTTATCGACATTGGTGCTAACCGGAATTTGTGTGTTACTGTGTGTCACAGTGTCGGGGACAGGTTCCAGGAATGTTGCAACGTTGACGGAGGACATTTCGAGCATCTAAGAGATTAAACATGACCCGATCAGTACTGTATATATATAAAAAAGCATGCAACAAAGATTTATGAGTATCATTTAGCTGCTACATGAGACGGACATTCACATAAATTTTCTAAAAAAAATTAGTAATCAAGGGTTATAATTATATACTCTTCATTACTGCATGGTGAAGAAACATTAACAATGAACAAATAGTTGGATAATGAACTAAGGTCCATGAGATGTTGAAATACAGAAGAAAGAGAAATTTCTCGTGGAAACAGAAGGAAGCAAATGAAGAGATCCTAGACAAACAAGATAGAGAGATTTAATAACAAACAAATAAAACTTAGACAAACAAAAATATTTTGGACATCTAAAGAGACATAACAATTTGTTGAGAATAATAATAGAAGGAAAGTTGAAGGCAAATGAGCAAGCAGATGACAGTGTTTTAAGTGGGAAGATAACCTAATTAGATGGGCAGGAAATAGCCTTTCACTGTATGAGAACACAAAACGGAATAACCCTGGGGATTAACTGCAACTGACCTTCTATACGGATCTGGCACATCATCTTTCTCTCTCACTCAACTACTTTGGTTTTGCTAACATCCAGCACTCCATGGCATGTTTTCACTATACCCTGTCAATCAATCTTGATTCCATAGATTATAACACTCCAAAATTGCTTTCATCATTCCATTCATTAAACATTATTGAGTGCAACTATATTCCAACACTCCAAGTTGTGCCTTCATTCCACTCATTCAAACTTTTGGCTATACTCATAATCTATTGGCTATACTGACATCTCAACACTCTAAGGAGTGCTTTTATCATTTGACTCACTCATACTTTTGGCTATATTCATAATCTGTCAGTACAGCAGTACTTTCATCAACTCTTCTCTCAATATTTTGGATATACTTACATACCAACACTCCAATGTGTGCTTCCAACATTCTACTCACTCGTACTTTTGGCTATACTCATAATCTATTGGCTGTACTCACATCCTGACATGCCAATGTGTCCAAGGTCTGCTTTCATAATTCCTTACTACTTACTTAAATGTTCATCTTCTACCTGGAGTGTAGAGGTTTGCCAGAGAGAATGCCATACTATCCATTTTTATAATTCCACTCGTTGAAACCTTTGGCTATACTCAGTCTGGTGGCTACACTTTCATCGCAACACGGCAACATGTCCAATGTGTGCTTTCATAATTCCACTCATTCAAACTTTTGGCTGTATTCATAATTCATTGGCTATACTTCCATCCTAACACTCCAAAGTGTTCTTTCAACATTCCACTCTTTTGGCTGTATTCATAATTTATTGGCTATACTTCCATCCTAACACTCCAAAGTGTTCTTTCAACATTCCACTCTTTCAAACTTGTAGCTGTATTCATAATCTATTGGCTATACTCACATTCCAACATGCGAATGTGGCCAAGGTGTACTTTCATAATTCCACTCACTGAAGCTTTTAGCTATACTCACAATCTATTGGCTACACTGACATCCCAACATGGTAACATGTCCAATCATCATTCTCCTTATTCAAACACTTAACTATATTCATAATCTACTGGTTATACTTACATCCCAAGACTCCAGGGTGTTCTTTCAATATTCCACTCATTCAGACTTTTGGCTATATTCATAATCCATTGGCTATACTTACATCCCAACACTCCAATATGTCCTTTCAACAATCCACTGCAACAACTTAATGGTCCAACATCTGGCTATATTTATAATTAATTGGCTATACTTACATCCCAACACTCCAAGGTGTGCTTTCATCATTCCACTCATAGGGTGCCAGCTCACTACTGCTGTTCAGCTTTGCAAAAGCATAGTGAATATGTGTACACAAAAATGGATCTATGTTCTCTGGGACAAATTTGGCATCACCTTCCCTATACTGAGCCCAATTAGTGTAGTAACATATTAATTTTTTTGGTGGCATTATTGACTGAGTGTGTGATGGCAGCTTCTTCAAAGGTTTAGTCTGATAAACCAGCCTAAGATTGCTTGGAACTCCTACAGGATTAACTGCTATACCTCGCAGTTTTGTGTCAGTTCTTGTTTCTGTTTGGGTTAAGTCCAATATTTGTTTTTGTTTGTTGACTATACCTACACCATACTGATGGGAGATTGCCTTTGGTGATGATTTTTCATTTCTTCGCCCATATAAACTGTCCCAAGGCAGTTTTACAACAGAAATTTGGGCTTGGGGAACTTTTTTTTGTATTTTGCCTAGAAAATTATGCCACTGAGAGATAACTTGGTTCTTTTGTGATGAATCTCCATTTCCATTTAAATTATTCTTAGGTGATAACACTGGCTTATTTTTTGATGGCACATTTTTCAAATGCAAGGTGGCTTTTGTTTCTTGATTAAAACCACTCCATGGTGAAAACAGCAATGAACTCTGTTGTGTTTTTATGTGTTGTCCAGATAAACCTTTCCAAGGAAGCCCGCCAAGATGATTTTTCAAACTTGGCACTCCTCTAACCTTCGGGTTTACAGGTCTAAGTAAATCATTTGAAGATGACGTTAGACGATGGCTTTGTGCTGGTAAGTCTTCCTTGAATTCAGACTTATGCCCAATTAAACCATTCCAAGGTGGTACTGCGTGAATATTTTTAAGTGACCAATTTTCTTTTGCCAGTCTTAGCCTTTCTTGATAAGAACTACTCCAAGGTAAGATAACATGTGAACTCTTCTGAGGCACAGATGTCTGCTGTACTGTCCTAATTGGATCTACATGCTGATCTTGAAGTGACTGGGCTGATGTGTCCTGAAGTAGATAAAGATTACAAAGCTAAAGTTGTAGAACATTTCCCCCCCCCCCGGCCCCCCCCCCCCATAAATAAAAACTAAAACAAAAGGAAACTAGAAGTATCACATATGCCATATTACAAAAGACAATTGTAGTTTCACAACTCATAAACTGTTTGAGAAATATATCATCATTAAATTTATTGTTTTCTATTTATGGAGCTTGAAGCCACTGTTCCATCTGGTCTTCTTGCAGTGGTGTTTTCTGTGGCTATTTTATTTTATATAATGAGTGTCTCATGTACAACCTTCTCTTAGTCACCATGTACAACCTTCTCTTAGTCACCATGTACAACCTTCTCTTAGTCACCATGTACAACCTTCTCTTAGTCACCATGTACAACCTTCTCTTAGTCACCATGTACAACCTTCTCTTAGTCACCATGTACAACCTTCTCTTAGTCACCATGTACAACCTTCTCTTAGTCACCATGTACAACCTTCTCTTAGTCACCATGTACAACCTTCTCTTAGTCACCATGTACAACCTTCTCTTAGTCACCATGTACAACCTTCTCTTGGTCACCATGTACAACCTTCTCTTAGTCACCATGTACAATTTACTTCAGCGAGCAGTATTCTTATTCTTTCTTTGTCTCATCAGAGCTATAGAAGACATTCCTGGTATATAATACAGTAAAACTTCACGACAATATTAAACTAAATATAATCTGTTAATCAGTTTTAACAGAGAACCTCTGAAGTAAATCACAGATATCCATTCCCCCCAGTGTTAACTCTTTGACTCCGCAATTATTTTCCACCCTGTGCCATAATTTTAATTCATGATAGACTGAAAACAACGCTCAGAGAGTTGTTTTGGCACGGGTGTCAAATCTGACCAATGCTCTGAGCGTTGTTCCGGAGTCAAAGAGGTAATGTGAAGTCACATAACCACATTACATGGGCTATATGGCTGGTGTATTTTCTTTTATAAATCTTGTCTGCTTTCTGTGTCACATCTCAACACCTAGTACATTGATGATCTCTCCATGTAGGCTTTCATATACAGACACTTTGCTTATCTGAGATGATAAGGACAATATAAATCCTGGTTTATAAAATATCAGTTAATCACCGTCCACAGACATTTAAAAAACTTGTATACAAAAAATGCATTAACAAAATGTTCATATCAAAAACTTGTATACAAAACATGCATTAACAAAATTTTCATATCAAAAACTTGTATACAAAACATGCATTAACAAAATGTTCATATCAAAGAAAATCGAACCAAAACCAAGAGAATGAACTTATCATTTAAAAATACATGAACAAAAACGATGCTTTTGGCAAATTGAGCTGGGCAGACTGCTAAGGATTAGCTTCTCGGCAAGGATTCTGTTGCTCTATATAATCTAGCAAGGTTTTCAGCATGAGTTAAAACAGATATTTGACCCTTTCTTGTTTTTGCTCTTTTTAGGCTGTCTCCTTTCTGATTCACATCGTCACTTTCAGCAGTAATTCATCACACAATTTATTTGTCATTAACATACTTCATGACTAAGCAAATTTAAATCTTTTCCTCTTCATTCCTTCACCCTGATTTCATCACTGTATAAATATGTAATACTGTACAGAATATAATTATCTATTGCAATTATGAGCATACTTAATACGATTTTATCATCATATAAGCAGTTGGACACCTGTACTTTTTTCAGCAGCTACTTTCTTCATTTCAAAAATATTTTTTTCTTTCTTGCATTTGGCTGTGCATCTCGATTAATGGGCAACCCAGTTATTGCAATCCCACATAACTGAGAGTCCATTGAAATGAATTTGTATTTTTCTTTTAGGCTGATTTCATTTCAGTTTAAGAAATGCATTCATTCATCCCCTCTCAGCTCCCCACGGAACATAGACCTTTAATAAACTTTTGCAGAGTCTTCTTGTCCCGTGCCATCAACTCAATGTCTTTCCACATCTTCCTCATCCCCCTCATGTCTATCCCCAGTTCTCTTCTCCAGGTGTTCCTTGATCTACCTCTACCTCCCTTACCATGGGGATTCCACAACAAGGACTGCCTGGTAATGCTATCAACAATTCTCATCAATAAAGATTAATGTGAGAAAAATCACTGCTACTGTACTTTTACAACAATGTGACATACATGCCACATGCTATGGTTTACCCATAATCTGTACAAGGTGTTTGCGTTTTCAGATGTGTACATCCTGTACATAATATCTGTACAGGTTTTTTAACCCATGCCCCTTATTACTGTGTCTCAGAGTTCTTTTATAAGGTCCTATTGAACACATGATTTCCTGGTCTGTTAGTGATAATTAAGCACAGAAATAGACCAAATGATGACAACATCACATTATTTTTACAGTGTAAAATAAACTCAGACATTTATTATTATGGTTTTAAAATAAGTGAAGACCTGCTTTAAAGGGCAAAGTCCCCATGCCTCATTATAAATGCAGCCCACTGTAATTGAAAATATTTTTACACGAAATAACTCTTTTAATATGTTTTTTTTTTTCAGTCTTTGTACAGGTTTTGAGGTCTTTGTACAGGGTTTGGGATTTTTTTGTACAGGTTTTTCATCTCCGAGGTGTGGCATGTATGATGTGATAATGCAACAATGAAACATTAACATTTTTATTCTTCACAAAATACTTCTACAACATTTTTCACTAATTCTACTACAGCTGGAATATTTCAACAGAATTATATAGTTATTTATCAAATATTCCCCATACCTCTATAACAAGCATCTCGTACCTCCGAGGGGCATGTGCACCACAGGTTGGGAATCCCTGGTCCATGGATTTCAAATTTTTAAAATAATTTGTTCATTTCCTGTGATCACAACTATCTTCTACATTCTACTACACATCTGTTTCTAAAGGCTCCCAGTCACTCGGCAATGAATTAAATGTAAAGGTTCCACCCTATCTGTCACACATCAAAGTCTTATTCTGTTCTGAACAGAGAATGTTTTAGAAGTGATATCCTATAACTTATGAAAGACTCATTTACTAAACAGTCAAAAAGAGATCACAAGGTCTTTTATATTTGGACAAGCACCCTAATATAACCAACGGACCTTGAGTCTAGGTTGAACAAGGCACACCTCGCCGAAAGGAGGCAAAATTTAATTTTTAAAAATAATAATAATAATAAGCCTCATTTCATGATATCATGACTGATTACTGCTGTTACTCATTTTGTCAGCCTGTCTCTGAAGTAAGCTGAATTTTTTGAACTAGGTCACGTTACTTGGCGTCTGCTGTTTTTAACAGCTCATGTTAGTATCAATTGCTGGTTTCCATTAAGATTATGTTATCAGATACGTGTATTTATATATTAACAGCACACATTACTTGATGACTGCTTTCTTTAAAGCTAAATATTACATGTCATCTGGCTGGATTTTGTTCAAGGTTACATTAGTTATACCTGGTTGGTTTTGTTAAGATTGTTACTTGACATTTGGCTGGTTGTTTATGTTTTTTTTTAAAGTCCATATAATTTGACAACTAAATGCTTTTTTAAAGCACACAATGCTCATAGCTGAACCAAGCTGCATCTAAATACTGAAAAAAAAACCACTATTGATTTAACTTACAGGATGAGAGGCCAATATCTGGGATTGATTTTCCCAGGAGCTCATAATGGAAGATTCCCTTACGGCAACTACCTTTTACCTATTTTAGGAAACCTAGTAGTCCCACTCGTGAGCCAGGAATCCAGACAAATACAGGAAACTCCAGGACAACCCAGAGTTCGCTGTGAGGACAACATTACACAATCCCTAAGGACAGAGAACTAGATTGGAACCAGGCCAGGAGGAAGACAGCCTATTGGATAATAAGGCATTCTCTCTGGCAAACTTCTACACTCCATGGTAGAATAGGAACGACTAAGTAATTAAGGGGCTGAACTACAATGAAAACTAACTTTTGTTCTAATAACATTTTCAAACTTTTTATGTGCTCAATAGACACAGTGTATGTCCATGAACCAAATTCTACAGTTTATTTTGTTAAAAAACATGTGGTTACCATGGTACCAAAAAAAAAAAATCCGCCATTTTGGATTTTCACAAATTTAAGATAGCTAAAAACTCATGTTTCCCATTGACCAAACTTTATCAAATTGCACACACATGTTGTGACAGACAATTAAAACAATTTGTCATAGGCTTTTTTTCATACGTTTAAAATTCTATTTTTAATGATTTTTTTAAAAAATACACTATATTTGTATGAAAAACAATGAAAAAAAATATTTAAAAAATATATCAAAGCAAATTACCAAAATATCAAAAAAAAAGCCCTTGTCAATTTAAAGGTATATTTGTGTCCTACATGCATGCCAAATTTCAGATTGTTCTATTATATAGTTTGTAAAAAATAACATTTTTTGTTAATAAAATGTTACTTTTGAGAAAAATGCATTTTAGTCACCGAGTGACTTGTCTTGTCAACAATACTCCATTCTGGGGGGCTGAATGTGTTTAAAATTGTCCAGCACTATATGCTGCACCTCCTTCAGCTTCCTGCAGCTCCTCCTCTCGCCTTTATCTTGCCTAATTTTTCTTCTTTCCTTCTACATGGTAACCAAAAAAAAAACATCCACCATTTTGGATTTTCACCAATTTTCGAGAGCTAAAAACTTATGTTTCCCATTGACCAAACTTTATCAAATTGCACACACATGTTTTGACTGACAATTAAAACAATTTGCCATAGGCTTTTTTTTATAAGTTTAAAATTCTATTTTTAATGATTATTTTTTAAAATACACTATATTTGCATGAAAAACAATGAAAAAAAATATATCAAAGCAAATTACCAAAATATCAAAAAAAGCCCTTGTCAGTTTAAAGGTATATATGTGTCCTACATGCATGCCAAATTTCAGACTGATCTATTAGATAGTTTGTAAAAAAAATAACATTTTTTGTTAATAAAATGTTAGTTTTGAGAAAAATGCATTTTAGTCACCGAGTGACTTGTCTTGTCCAATATACTCCATTCTGGGGGGCTGAATGTGTTTAAAATTGTCCAGCACTATATGCTGCACCTCCTTCAGCTTCCTGCAGCTCCTCCTCTCGCCTTTGTCTTGCCTAATTTTTCTTCTGTCCTTCTACCATGGTAACCAAAAAAACAACCGCTATATTGGGTTTTTCACCAATTTTCAAGAGCAAAAATCTTGTTTCCCATTGACCAAAATTTATCAAATTGGAACCCACATGTTGTGACTGACAATTAAAACAATTTTACTCATGATTATTTTGATAAGTTTAAAATTCTATTTTTAATGATTTAAAAAAAAAAGCTATATTTGTATGAAAAAATATTTTTTTTAAATATTTTTTAAAAATTTATAAAAGAAAATTACCAAAATATCAAAAATGCAGATGTGTTACTTTAAAGATATAGATGTGTACTACTCATGATTATTTTGATAAGTTTAAAATTCTATTTTTATTGATTTAAAAAAAAAAAAACTATATTTGTGTGAAAAAATTTAAAAAAAAAAATTTTTTTTTAAATTTATAAAAGAAAATTACCAAAATATCAAAAATGCAGATGTGTTACTTTAAAGATACAGATGTGTACTACATGCATGCCAAATTTGAGACTCCTCTGTTAGATAGTTTTAGAGAGAAATCGTGCATTTTCGGCACAAATTTGAAAATCATAGCATGGGGGTAGTGCCGACAATATGCTTTTTGATACATCAAATGCATTTTTTATGTTATAAAACCTTGCTCAATCGATTCCTCGATGATTATTTAATAAAATAAGCTCAAAAGTAAAAAATCGATATTTTGTACGTAAAATCCAGTTTTCATTGTAGTGGAGCCCCTTAAGTAATTCTTATTACATTTTCTCTACAACTATGTACAACTTTACCACACATTAAAAAAATAACTTTAAAAAAAAAGAAACAACCCTTACAATTTAGCACAATATGAAACCTCAAACCAACAGATAGATCACTACATCGAACATTGGATTATCACTACACCTTTTAAGAGTTAACTTCGCTTTTGCTAATTTTTTACTCTTGATTCTACTTACTTTTATCTGGTTGATTTGTTGTGGTGACTGTCTTATAAGTGAGCATCTAAGATAGGAATATAAGTCACACTGTGAGATGCTTGGGTTGTAATACTTATCTCTTGGGCATCTCTCAAGGACAGGCTTTCCATTGACACACCTAATTCTCAGAAAACAGGGACATATATAATATCTTTAAATTTTATTATTCCAAAGCACTCTGTATATCACATTTATAAAAATAATAATAATAGCCCCCTTCAGTCATAACTGACTATGGGAATGTGACAACCCTCAGCTGCTTTTTTCTTTTTTGTGTTCCTTTCGACGGTTTCTCCTCTCTTCTGCTCGCCCAATCTGAAGTGACGCCGTAGAGATATCAGATTTACTTACATAGTATCCCAATAAATTCAATTCATAGAGAAAAAAGGTCCTACATAATGGGGAGAGCAGTGAAATCATCACCTTCAACATCAATGTCTTTAAGCAGCGGACGGAGCACAGGTCTTCAACATACTCATGCCACGTCTGACTGCAACAAGCCATCAGTTCCAGGTATTTATATGCCTTCCCCATCCCCTACATGTCTGTCTCCACTTCTCTTTCACCCTAGGGGTTTCCAGAAAAAAGGACTGCCTTGTTACGCTATCAAAAGGTTTCCTCAGTGAGTTTTCTATTTTGTCGCCAGCGTCTTCTTGTTCCTCTGGAACTTGTCTAGCTCTAGTCAACAGTTGACATTGGTGGTCTGTCTTGTCATATCATTTCAATTCTATTTCTTGCAAGCACTCATTTATGAAAGTCTACATTCTTAATTGTTGTTTTTTGTTGTTCCCCATGTTTCAGAGTTCCCCATGTTTCAGAGTTCCCCATGTTTCAGAGTTACCCAGTGAAGTTCCCAAGGGCCTCTTAGGAAAGAATTGAACTAGTGCACCCTCAGTCATGTCATAAAAGGTGACTAGTACAAGGTTGTGCATGGCACTGGCAACCTCAACATGTAAAACATGTTGCAATAGAAACCACTGCTTTGATCTAGGCTTTCTCAAGGTCATCATCTGCAATTGTGGCTCCATAAGAAGTGAAAAAGCAGATGATGATTATGATGATGGTTCAGAGTTGTTAAAGACACCAGGAATAAGATGAACCATTCACTCCAAGAGAACCACATAAAACATGAAAACCTTCAGCATTAGACTTGAGAGACCATCTAGAACATAACTAATTATACAGCTACCAGAACTGAAGGTATAACAGCTGCAGTATTAGAAATATGTAGATCTCAGGGTCCCTGAAAAGACACAGAATAAAGAGGACTACTGTGACATCAGCCATGTTGTACAAGGTGACTAATATGGGGCTGGCAACTTCATCATGTAAAAATATTACCATAGAGACCATCACTGCAAGAGCATGTGAATGCAGGTTTCTAGCAAGGGGACCAACTACAAAGGTGGCTCTATGCTCCATAGGGAACACAAAGGAAAGTAATGTGATTAGAATTTTGGAGGGAAATCCACAGTTAAAGTTGTTACTGCATGCATCTAATAAAAGCATGGAATGAGAGAACAAGTATCAGAAGTACTGGCAGAGAGCTTCTTGTATAAGAAGAAAGGAAACTTATAGAAATATAACAATAAAGTTAGCCATGAAAAGTTCACATAAACGCAGGATGAGGGAACATGGATACACTACTCCCACTTAATGTAGCTTGGTGCAAAACCAAAACAAAAAAACACATGATATCAACAACTTAATGTTGCTTGCATAGTTGGAGAGATATCATTAGGACAACAAAAACCTACTACTAAAGTTTTTAACTGATAGAGAATAAAAAAACCCTGCAGAAAAATAACATTAAAAGAAAATGCTGAGCAAAAGACATTAAAGATGGGCAGCATCCGCTTAGTAAATCATCTAATATCATCATTAGTTGAGTCTTTAGTTAAAAGAAGTAGATACAAACACAAAAACAAATGAGAAGAGAACTAGACACTTGCATAACAGTACTAAAGAAGACATAGTAAGAACCTAATCAGTTTATGAAAGACAGAAAATTTTGAAAAGATTTCACTGGATGTATCTGCTCCATACAGTGCTGAAAGAAATGAATCAAATGTTTTCAATGTCATTATTAAAAATATTGAGGATAACACTGAAAACAATCATATAAAGACCACGTTATCTTGGAGACAGTCATATTAGTGAATGAAAAGTGGAAGCCAGCAGCAGAGGTAGAGACTGCTGGGAAATTAGGAAGAACAGGGGGACCTTTGCATCTCAGTAATAACAGGAAAAATAATGACTTTAAATGAACATTTGATATGAAACATATGGATCAATGGAGAGACTGAGTTAAACAGGTGGAGGGGCTAATAATGGATTCAAAGTAACAGCCTAGATTGACAGAAAAGCAAACAGATTAGTAGACACATTTACAGATACTTGATGGGAAAAATAACGTGGACAATGAACAAATAATTAGAAGAAAGAATTGAGGCCAACGAGATGTGGATATATAGAAGAATGGGGCACGTCTCGTGGAAAAAGAAGAAAACAAATAAAGAGGTCGTAGAAAACCTAGGAATGAAAAGAGAATCAATAGAGATCAAAATTTGACAGCTAAAATATTTTAGCCACGTAAAAAGACACAAGACCTTACTGAAGACCATAATTGAAGGCAGAGTTGACAGCAAAACATGCATGAGGAAGACAGCGGTACAAGTGGGAAGATAACATCAAGGGATGGACAGGAAAGAATCTATCAGAGAACACCATCCAGACAAGAGACAGAAGATGTTGGAGATCCACTACAGCCGACCTTCGATGTAAAGATGACACCTGATGATGATGGGAAAAATAAGATTAGGCAGGTAAATCTCAGATGTGAGATGATTGTAGATAGATAGGTAGGTAGTTAGGCAGGTAAACATATAGACAGACAGATGGAAAAAATAAGATAAGGCAGGTAGATATGTATTTCAGCAGACATGTCACAGATTTGAGATAATAGTAGATAAGCAGATAGATAGGCAGGCAGGCAGGTAGATTAACAGACAGATGGGAAATACAAGATAAGGCAGGTAAATAAGTATGTCAGCAGGCATGTCACAGATGTGAGATGACTGTACACCTGAAGGAGATTTATAATGTACCTGATGTATTTTGTACAATCGCCTGGCAAGGAAAACACTTCCTGGTCAATACGGCTGTTGCATGCCCTTGTGTCTACACTTACTGCTGATGGATTCAAAGCTACAGGTTAGCTCATGATAGGAGTTTGATGTGTGAAATAGCATAATACATCGTCCTAGTGCAGGGCCGTAGATACAGGGGGGGGGGGGTTTTGGGGGTTCAACCCCCCCCCCCCTTTAATGGGAGAAATTATACTGTAAAGGTACCAAAATAGTGCATTAAAATTTATTTTTTAAAATTAAACCCCGTCCCCCCCCCCCCCCCCCCCCCCCCCCCCCCCCCTCCCCCCCCCCACCCCCCACCCTTATATCTACGGCCCTGCTAGTTTGTTATTTTGCCTTTTTAACTTGAGATTTACAAATCAATATCGTGTAAACAATGTAAAGATCATACCACTGTATGTAATATTCTACTAGAGAAAGAAAAGAATGGAAGGATGAGGTAGAATGTATCTTACACATCAACGAACAGTTGAAATGTTATGTAGAGCCTACATGAATATTAACAAAAACATTTGACAACATACATATGAATACATGCATAGGCCTACACACATGTGGAGGACAGTATATATATATATATATATATATATTATCATTTCCATTTTTTCTCCTTATGGTGCACATAGTCACCCCTGTAGCTGGTCTCTGTTGCAGGAAGCCTGCACCAAGCATTTACATGCTGTTGCAGTGGTGCATTTACATGTTGAAGATGGTAGTGGACAGACAGACCGACAGGTAGCTAGGTAGGTAGAAAGACAGACAGACCGCTAGGTAGGTAGGTAGACAGACAGATAGGTAGGTAGACAGACAGACAGGTAGACAGACAGACAGGTGGGTAGGTAGGTTGGTTGGTAGAAAGACAGATATATATATATATATATATATATATATATATATATATATATATATATATATATATATATATATATATATATATATATATATATATATATTAATAAGATTCACATAAAAGAGTCAAACACAGCACATTAACATACCTTGGCCAAGTTTGAGATACAGACAGTCACAGAACGCAAATATAGCACACAATCTGGTGAAAACATATGAAACTCGGCTGACCTGAATTGAAAACAGGATGAAAAACTGTTCAAACATTTAACAAGACAGAGGCAATCTCCTTCTTTTAAAAATAGAAAGGTTAGCCCACTGATGTGAGATGTGTATTCCCCTCCTAACAGATCACTGTCTTGTGAAGCCAAAAGCAAATGGTAGTAAAGATTGTCCTGTGTGCTCTCGAGTGTTGCTTATGTGTAACTGTGGGTTACGGGGGGGGGGGGGGAAAGGGGGGGGAAAGGGGGGGTTCAGTGAAGAAGGAATCAGAGATTAACAAGCAGGAATGAGGGGGAAAAAAACATGTTTATTTGTAAATATTGGCAAGCAGTGCAAAGTATGGTAACCTTTAAAAACCAAACAGAGGTGGTAAGACCCAGGGAGTGGGGACACAATGGAATGAAAGAAAATGTGTTCAGTTCAATACAGGTGATAAATGTGACACGTAAAATAGTGGGGGAAAAAAAAGGGGGGGGGGAGTGTTTAAGTCCAATAACAGAATACCTGTCGTAGAGGAGTGAAGTGTTAGAGGCTTCACCATACTAGGTCCAGCTTTAAGAGGTGACGCTATCCAGGTTTCGATCCCGCGCCGTCAGAAGAAAGCGCCGGTGCGAGAGATTTGATAAACACAAGAAATATAATCGTAGTTTGAAGGCACATCTGTATGTGAAATAAATGAAACAAAAAAAGGGTGGGGGGGGGGCAGCTATGTGGACACATGTTTTACATTAAGATCCGATAAATACACATAGAAGAAAATAAAGCTTCTCCACGTACCAGTGGCGTACTAAGGGCGGTGCGAGGGGGGCGGTACGCCCCGGGTGTCAGCCAGGAAGGGGGTGCCACCGGACAAAATTATGATAGGCTAGTACTTACTGTTTAAAATGTACTTGTGTTTTTTTTTATGGTGGAAGGGGTGCGAAAGTTATGATCCGCCCCGGGTGCTAAATACTTTAGGGACGCCTCTGCCACGTACTACTAAATTGCAGGCCTTTACCGAGATTTAGTGTAAATTCCCGTTCACTTATATAGGCTAATCCACCCGCGTCACCTGGGCCCGAAAGGGGAGGAAAGAATAGTAACACTGTACGGTAGCCTACCCTACAAGACATCCCGTAAAAAGCTACTAAGGAGAGCTGGGCTTGGGGCTGGTTACCCCATCCTGTAAAATATATTTATCATAAAAACTTCAACAAGCAATATAGTTAGGCTACAGGCTAATCACGTCAGGAGATGTATGAATATACTTAACAAAAATATGTCCTTCGTGCATAAACAAGGAACAGAAACGAAAACAGAGTTATTCAAAAACCTTACCATGTTTGTGATCTGACAGTTCAGAATGCCTTTTGTCACTCTTTACAAAAACATATTGCACATACACAGCGCATCCGCTAGTTTCCGCGTATAGCACACATGTCTGAATGGATCACAGTTACCCCAGTCCAAAGACCAAAGTGAGATGTTGTTTGCTGAAAAAACATGAACTTTGGCAGGCGGGCTACTATTAAGTAAATTAACTTTAATTAAACAACATGCTTAACAAGCTATTTTCCAGTAAAATAAAATCGAGCTAACATGTCTTCACCCATGACTTTAAACTGGGAATAATAAATCAGCGAATTTTCGAAAACCTGGCCTCTTCAAATTGAAGCCCACTTTTGAAAAGTTGTATGAGTTAGTTGAATATAAAATAATTTGAAAGTCTCTTTCTTCAAAAAATACAGGGTGTCCATAAAAGATTGTACCCTTTTCAAAAAATGTATTCTCGGCCCCATGATGTGGTACGAGGATGCTTTCTATCACAAAAGTAAGATAATCTCTGCAAGTTTTTAAGCATACCTTACAAAGACTCAAAAAGAATGTACGTATTTCTTTTTTTTTTCACCTACTTGACCAGTGTGTTGAGAGACATGTAACAATTACCGGTTGCAACTCAACTGCGAAAGTTTAACTTGAAATACCCGCTGCGCGCATGCGCACTTTTTTTTAGTCTTTGTAAGATATGCTTAAAAACTTGCAGAGAGTATCTTACTTTTTTTTATAGAAAGCATGCTCATACCACATCATGGGGCCGAGAATAAATTTTTTGAAAAGGGTAGGCTACAATCTTTTATGGACACCCTGTATTGTATTGCAGTGAACATATTGTGACGAAGAATTTTAAATATATTCTATGCCTCTCTCAAAATGCTTTGCTTTCCTTCAGGGGCGAACTGAGAGTGCTCTGGGCAAAAAAGATCATTAGTCACTGATTACCGAGTCCACACTCAATGTCATTCTCAATGTATAAATCACTAATACACACCTCAGTGGAGGAGGTTACAAGTTGAGGGCTGGACATGAAGCAGACTACCCCATTCTGTAAAAATGTTAGGCCCTAAAACTTCAACTATAACATGAACAAGTTACAGTTTTGACAAAGAATCAATTTGGCAACTGAAGAGGCATCATGGAATCTCCATAAAGATCATTACCTTCACAAAGACATGAAGAAAAAAAATGAAATGCAGAATCTTTATTAAGGATAGCTTACAGCATCGCTTGAAATTAGAAGTGGAGTGCGGCAGGAATGCCTATCGTCACGCTTTCTCTTCTTACTGGTTACAGTCTGGGTTATGAAAATATCGACAGCCAACAGAAATATAATTTAGTTGACACTGACATAATTGTTTTACGATCTAGATTAGGGTTCCCATAATGTTTTGTTTAAAAACCGAGACATTTCCAAATTTTTACCTAAAAAACCCGGGACATTTTGTAAAAAAAGGGACATGTTAAAAATTAAGGTAAAGCACAAATAAATCTATTATATATTATATGTTGCACTTAAAATAAGATACTGGTATAAAAATACACACATTAACTAACACAACTTCCACTTTAAAAAAAGTTAGTTGCTTATCCTTTACAGGACGTGGCAATCAACCCCAGCTTTTATTGGCTGTTTTTGATTTTTCTAGGCAATTTTTTCATTCAGTAGTTTGCCATTGCTTTCTGAACGGTACGGCGCTTATACCATTGTTAAAAATCCACACAAAGCGATCTGCTACCAAACCGCCTGCAGCAGGATTCGAACCTGGTATATCTGGATTATGAAACTGCGTTCATATCCATTAGGCCACAGACGAATTCTAAATTACAAACATACTTAGTCTAATTAGAAAAATCGCACCTTTAAAAAATACACAATAGTCAAGTTTATATTTCAGATTCATCAGAATATTTATCAGATTTATGGGCCTGTTCAAGAAGTTTTTTTTCTTCTGATATTTGGACATAGAACTCAGCACAAGAGAAATCCTTAAAATGGGTCTTTATAATAGTTAAAGCTTTCACTGTCTCAATTTTAAGTCTGTTTTTGTGTGTGTGTGTGTGTCTGTCCACAGCGCATTTATTAACGAAAAAACACGTTCAACAGCTGCATTAGATCCTGGCAGTGCCAAACAAAAACTAACTAGGCATTTCAGGCTCTCAGCATTTATATCCTGCTTTGTAAAATGAGCGAACATCTCACACCATTTTTCACTGACACCTTTGTGCAGTCCATGGACTTAAAGCTGTGGTTATGCACCGCCGTGTGATAAGCGAAGGTTGCTTCCTGTGCTGCCAATGATAACTGTTTTTCCATTTCCTTTTCACTCTGGGTTTTCGCATTTAAGAAATGACTTATACTGCTGTTGGAAGCCTTACTTTCAACAGCACCTTTATGTTTTTTCGTTGTCACGTGGTTGACTACGTCTGACCGACCACCATGTGAAATGCAAAATTTAGAGCTGCATAAAGTACATTCCACATTTTCATCTACACCTTTAATGAAGGGAAATTCTCTTGTAATGTTATCATTTATACTGCACTTACGTTTCGGCATTATGCGGAAGAAAAACGATAAAAATACTGTATAATAATGCTAATACGCATTAAATCATTTGGTAGATGCTCACTGAACACTGTTTTGGTCGACTTTCGAATTTTTGTTCGAGATTCAAACCGAGGGTCCACTGTAACCGGAAATTGATAAAGTAACACTACTAAAACACGAACCGTTATTCGTAAAACTGATTAAATACCGTTTTATTGGTTTTAATACTTATATTTCTTACCAGTTTTACAGCAGCCCCTTAATTTATTTACGAAATAAAAGCCGTTACCCAAAGATTTTTTTTTTTTTTCAGGAAGGACCCTTAAAAAGCGGGACATTTGGAATAAATTCGGGACACCGTGACATTTTATCAAAAGACGGGACTGTCCCGGGAAAAACGGGACGAATGGGAACCCTAATCTAGATCATTGCTTCTTAGCCAGTGGTGCATTCACCCCATGGAGGTGCAAGACCCACCTTGTGGGGGTCTGACGCATGTCATATATTTTATAAGGTGAATCCTCATAAATACTCAGAATATATAATACTCAGAACTCAACTAATTTGTACAGAATAGAGCATTGATAACAATTAGATACCATGGCTTAGTCACATTTTGTAAACAACTTTTTCTCACAACGAACTTCCTTTTTTCTTGCGTGCTAGAAGATAATGCGATGCGAGGCTTCTTAATGTGCTTTAAAAGGGGTGCGAGGCTTCTTAAGATGCTGTAAAAACGTGCGAGACTTCTTAAGATGCTGTAAAGGGGTGTGAGGCTTCTTAAGATGCTGTAAAGGGGTGCGAGGCTTCTTAAGATGCTGTAAAGGGGTGTGAGGCTTCTTAAGATGCTGTAAAGGGGTGCGAGGCTTCTTAAGATGCTTTAAAAGGGGTATGAGGCTTCTTAAGATGATGTAAAGGGTGCAAGACTTCTTAAGATGCTTTAAAAGGGGTGCGAGGCTTCTTAAGATGCTGTGCCAACCGTCAAAAGGGTGCGCCTAGGGCGTTCTTAGGGCAACAGCAGATAGGTTTTCGGTTTATCGCGGGAACACTGGTTGGAAAACACTGCAGTAGGGCTTGTAGTAGACATTCCTGTGGCATGCTTCTGTTAACCTGACACATGTTCGTGTAACCATCTGTTCCCACGTGTAAAAAATCGATTCTCACAATGATTCAAGTATTGTGATACAAAGTTTTAATATTATCGAAAAGATTTTCTTGTATTCCATCCATCGATTCATTCATTAACTTTCAGTTCCCCCAGGAGTATAGGACTTCGACAAACTCAAGTCCTTTTTTCCTCTGCTGTCCGGTCAAGATCCATCCATATCTTATTTATCCCTCTCACTTCTTTCTCTAGTGCTCTTATCCGTGCTCTCTCTCTCTCTCTCTCTCTCTCTCTCTCTCTCTCTCTCTCTCTCTCTCTCTCTCTCTCTCTCTCTCTCTCTCTCTCTCTCTCTCTCTCTCTCTCTCTCCTAGAGATTTCAGTCAGGTTTTCTCAATGCCTCTAATCATGTCCTATTCATTTCAAGCGCCTTCTGTTGTTTTCTTTTGTCTTCTAAAATATGCTACAGTTTGTTGCTATCTTCACTTTCAAATGCTTTTCTCCTGATCTACAAAAACTTTATTGTAGGCCTATTATTCATTATACTGAACGATTTTCTCACAGAGCTTTCTTACGATGAAAAAGGCATAAAGGCATCAATACATATGTTGACTTTTGTGAAACCAAACCTGTTTGTTCTCCAACTTAATGTATACTCTACTAAAGATCTCATTGCTCTGTATAGTTCCCCGGGGAGGGGGGGGGGAAGGTCTCTGAGGAGACAAGGAAAGAGTAGAACTACTGCACCCTCGGGCATGTACAAGGCGACTTATATGTGGTTGTACATGAGGACTTATATGTGGCTGTACATGAGGACTTATATGTGGCTGTACATGAGGACTTACATGTGGCTGTACATGAGGACTTATATGTGGCTGTACATGAGGACTTATATGTGGCTGTACATGAGGACTTATATGTGGCTGTACATGAGGACTTATATGTGGCTGTACATGAGGCTGGCAAAACATCACGTACAACAAATAGCCACAGAAACCACTGCTGCAAGAGCATGTGAAACGGACCAGCTGTAGTAGTAGTGGTTCCATACTCCGTAAGGAGCACACAGGAAAATGAATGACAGTATCTTGGCTTATATTCTGTTTGCACGACTCAAGAGAGCGAAGCTCAATAAATTCTCAGTATATTGAAAGAGACGATATGGCACAACAGCTTACAATGTGCTGCATGATCATTACTGACGTTATTGGGGAAAAAAATAATACATAATAGACACATGAATTGTATATGTTTAAAATTATCATTGCCGAAGGTTTACGGAGGAAATAAAACGCTATAGAAACGCTAATTGCGTATGGTCTAAAGTATGGATCCCCAAAGTGGTTGGTATGGATCCCCAGTGATCGAAATCAACATCCGTGGGGTCGATAAACTCCACTGGGTTGATCAGGGGTCGATTAAACTTTGAGATATACATAAATTCCCTCGGAAAATTAAGGGAAAACGTTCAGGTATGTCTCTTGGACCAGGAGAAAATGCATGTATCAGACTGGATTGTTACGCCGTTAAATGTCATCATCAGCTGCCATCTAGGCAACGAAAGTCGGCTACAATGGACTTCCAGCGCCTCTTGTCTTGATGGTGCACTCTGATAGACTCTTTACTGTCCATCTCTTGTCTTGATGGTGCACTCTGCTAGACTATTTACTGTCCATCTCTTGTCTTGATGGTGCACTCTGCTAGACTCTTTACTGTCCATCTCTTGTCTTGATGGTGCACTCTGCTAGACTCTTTACTGTCCATCTCTTGTCTTGATGGTGCACTCTGCTAGACTCTTTACTGTCCATCTCTTGTCTTGATGGTGAACTCTGCTAGACTCTTTTCTGTCCATCTCTTGTCTTGATGGTGCACTCTGCTAGACTCTTTACTGTCCATCTCTTGTCTTGATGGTGCACTCTGCTAGACTCTTTACTGTCCATCTCTTGCCTTGATGGTGCCATCTGCTAGACTCTTTACTGTCCATCTCTTGATATTATTTTCCCACTTATAACGCTGTCTTCCTCTTGCACGTTTGCCTTCAACTCTCCCTTCTATTATGGTCTCCTGTAAGGTGTTGTGTCTTTTAATAGGGCCAAAATATTATACCTGCCCAATTGTGATCTCCATCATTAATCACTTTTTTATACCTACGTTTTCTAGGACCTCTTTGTTTTCTTCTCTTTCCATGAGATCTGTCCCATTCTTCTACATATCCGCGTCTCGGGAACCTCGGTTCTTTCTTCCAATTGCTCGAACAAGCCGTTAAATGTAGAAGTAGAAAATGCAGCCATTGAATCTCACAAACAAGATGAACTCATTGATATGTGTGTGGATTGCCAAGCTAAATTACTGTTTAAAAATAAAAGCCCCAGTGACTATTGGATCAATGTAAATATTGCTACAAAATACCTCAAGCTTTAGTGCAGCAGTTGAACCGTTTCTATATACGTACACTACCAAGGTCGCAGATGGTTGAAGCTGGCTTTAGTCACGCGAATGTACTTTTATCAAAGCAAAGTAACAGACAGAACCTGGTGACTTACGTCTGTCACTCACCAATCTCAACTACATTTAAATGCCCTTGTTAATACTCGTCAGCCTCATTCTTCCCACTAATGAATTTAACCAGTTCAGTAAACTGGTAATGTTAATTTATTGTGCCCCTGTAATCACTTTGGTAATTTCCTAATACTCGTGCTTTTTTGCTCCGCACAGAATATGTGTAGTTATGTGTTGTTTCGTAGCATTTGCTCCGCTCATAATATGTGTAGTTATGTGTTGTTTCGGGTTAGGGTTGGGGTTGGGATTAGGGTTAAGGTTAACCCTAACCCTAATCCTAACTGTAAATGCTATTTATTAATTATTATTATTATTTATTTATTTATTTATTTTTTTTTTTGCCTGGGGTCGATTAAGAATCAAGGATTCCATGGAGTGGTCGAGACTCGTAAAAGTCTGGGGACCCCTGGTCTAAATGAACATTACTGAACCTATGGGGAGAAAATAATGCGCTATAGAAGCAACAATTGCATACGTTTAAAATTATTACTGAAGCTATGGAGAGAAAATAATGCGTTATAGAAGCAGGAATTGCATTGTTTTAAATGATCATAACTGAAGCTATGGCAACAAAATAATACGCTATAGACGCAGGAGTTGCCTATGTTCTAACTCAGGTATCGGCAATCCGTTGATCTTGATCTACTGGTAGATCCGAAGGCTTCGATTGGTATATCTCTAGGTAAAACCCCCCAAGTTAGCTTATGTGACGGGACTGTCTCCCCTGCTCCACAGTAGTAGTCCAACAATGGGCAGACAGAGTATAATGATGAAAGTCTTAAAATGTATCAACCTTCGCTCAAGATTACTCTTGGCAGAGATAAAAATAGAAAAAAAAAATGATTCTTCTATTTAAGGGAGCCTCACACGATTTTAAAGAAAAGAAAGCATAACAACTGAGATCATCTAAGCTGTCATGAACGCATTATTCTCACGTCCCTTCTGTGACGTAATATATTTTCGCTTGTATTTCTGAGCCCCCAGCTGAAGGTGATTCAGCAAAATTTTAATCTAACAGCTCTATCTGGTTATGTATTTACAACAACATGAGTCAGACAGGTGCAGACACACTTCACTCAATAGTGCTTAAACCAACTATAGCTTTACAGTTACAGATAACATTTTAATAATCACTTATAGTTTAACAATGTTAAAATAAATAAAGTTCTTTATTAAAAAAGCGATGATATTTATCATCATCGGCTGATTTAAACTTGGTGGAAAATTTTGAAATGTTAGATGGCTGCACTGTTTTGGTACTATCTGTCGGCTGGCGTCTGCTTCAGCCTCTGTTTGTTCCCACAGGTGTCTTGGACTGCACTTCTCTACAATAGTCAAGTCTTGTGGTTGTAAAACGTGTCATGCATTAAGGCTGAGATAATTACCTCAGCTCTGGTTCATTCTTTGCATCTCAGCCTCCACTGTTCTCCGCCAAGCTATTTTTGGTCGGCAAATTATACATGTCAAAATACAAATATAAAATGATAAAATGTACATACTTGTTACGGTATTTTAATTGGCATCGTCTGCTAGAGGTTAGCAGCATACGATTTTAGGGGTTACAGCATTTAATGTAATGTAAAATATTATTAGACTATTGAACGCTATGACGTATCAGCGTTGGTAGGTCCCGCACCGTGACCAAGAGACGGGACCCTTTCTTGAATGACCGTCGAACTGAGAAGACGTGTCCTTGTATTCTTATAGTGTCGGGCATGGAATGCCACACAGTTATATTGTATTTAAGTATGGACATGGGTCAGTCCACTGTTACTATGAAAAGAGATGAATGTTTCAGGTTAGTAATTGACTAACTTAATTAAGTCGGGATGAATTAACAGTCCTTATTAATTTATAGTTGCCAGACGCGTAATCTCACTGTCGGCCGTTGGGATCACCAACTGCGCGTACATATAGTTACGACGTTCTGCCTATAGTAATTCATGCTATTTGACAAGGACTGATTTGTAGATGGATTATATACGAAGTACGAACTGAACTTAATATGTATTTTCTTCATGATAACCATATGTGAACTGTTTATGTATGGAATCGATGTATTAAATTGTGTGGACTCAAGGAACGACTTATCAAGTCTATGAACGTTGGGAATTGAAATATTATGATGTTGACAAATGTTCATCCCACCTTCGCGTAACTTACTACCAACAGCACGATACCATGATTGACTAAGAAAACAAGGGATAAATTGAAGTAATATAAAAATGGCCAGATCTTAGCAAATGTAAACAGAAGAGCCAGCCTGCAGCAATTACACCAACACACCGGCTGCAATAACTATTAATGCCTCAACAACTGCTTGCTCCTTGTTGGCAGATAACGACTTTTCCATCTTTTGGTCTATTGAGAACCTGTATTCTTCATCGAAACTGGAGTGCGCTGACTTTGTCCTTTGAGCGTTAGCATGTACGCACGATGTTGTGACGTCAGATTGAACCTTCGTAGTTACGCGTGCCACGTCATATTATGAAATCACGTGATTCTCTTATAATCGTAAACAGTCCGTGAACATTTGCAAAAAATGTTTTTCTTTCGATCCCCAGCAATGGCCTACAAGTTGTTGAGGCATTAATAGTTATTGCAGCCGGTGTGTTGGTGTAATTGCTGCAGGCTGGCTCTTCTGTTTACATTTGCTAAGATCTGGCCATTTTTATATTACTTCAATTTATCCCTTGTTTTCTTAGTCAATCATGGTATCGTGCTGTTGGTAGTAAGTTACGCGAAGGTGGGATGAACATTTGTCAACATCATAATATTTCAATTCCCAACGTTCATAGACTTGATAAGTCGTTCCTTGAGTCCACACAATTTAATACATCGATTCCATACATAAACAGTTCACACATGGTCATCATGAAGAAAATACATATTAAGTTCAGTTCGTACTTCGTATATAATCCATCTACAAATCAGTCCTTGTCAAATAGCATGAATTACTATAGGCAGAACGTCGTAACTATATGTACGCGCAGTTGGTGATCCCAACGGCCGACAGTGAGATTACGCGTCTGGCAACTATAAATTAATAAGGACTGTTAATTCATCCCGACTTAATTAAGTTAGTCAATTACTAACCTGAAACATTCATCTCTTTTCATAGTAAGAGTGGACTGACCCATGTCCATACTTAAATACAATATAACTGTGTGGCATTCCATGCCCGACACTATAAGAATACAAGGACACGTCTTCTCAGTTCGACGGTCATTCAAGAAAGGGTCCCGTCACTTGGTCACGGTGCGTGACCTACCAACGCTGATACGTCATAGCGTTCAATAGTCTAATAATATTTTACATTACATTAAATGCTGTAACCCCTAAAATCGAATGCTGCTAACCTCTAGCAGACGATGCCAATTAAAATACCGTAACAATACTACAACTTACCCCGAGTTTTTTTCGGGCGATTACAGACTTTTTGCACAGGAAATGTTCGAATATTATCAGGCAACTGTTAAAGATGCCGTACCTTTGAGGTGTGTTAAGTGTCTGAATGCACTTTAAGTAGGATCCTAGAACTTGAGGTGCAAAGTGATGTCACTGGGGTTATTCTCTTCTAATCTTAGATACCACGTCCTGTCATATGGCCCGTCCTATATTTGGGTCCTAATATGGCTATGATTTCTTCTTGACGAAATTGGAAGTAATTGAAGTAGCCTTACAACGCTGTAGAATATAAGCAAAAGTTTCGCCTACATACCCAGGTCGGCTCTTGGAGGAGAAGCCCAATCAGGAGCAGTCTTTCTTAGCATCTTAAACGCCAAACCAATTGCGAATAAGCGTCTGATTTTGGTAGGGTCCTTCATAGGGCCCCCCCCCCCCCATTCCTCCACTATCCTCATATAGAACATTACTATATGATTACAAAAGAGATTGCCCTTCACATGGTTCTTTTCAAACTCCATGACCATATAAAACCCCCCGCACCTCAGCCAGCAGAAGAAGAGCTACAGATTAACGGTGAAAGACCAACAAAGGAAGAAATAAAGAAAGCCATAAAACTTCTAAGAGATGGAAAAGCGTCTGGACCTGATGGCATTCCAGCAGAGGCTATCAAAGCAGATATCGATACGGCTACAGAGAGATGTTATATAAATTACTTCGTAAAGTCTGGGAAAAGGAAGAGATACCAGCAGAATGGAAGGAAGGATATCTGGTTAAGTTGTCTAAGAAGGGGAATTTACAAGAGTGCACAAATTATAGAGGAATAATGTTACTATCAGTGCCAGGAAAAGTATTGAACAGGATTATCCTTGAGAGATTAAAAGAGTCCATAGACAAGAAACTGAGAGATGAACAAGCAGGTTTTCGCCAAAACAGATCATGTTTAGACCAGATAGCCACTTTGAGAATAATAGTTGAACAAAGTCTGGAATGGAATTCACCACTATACATCGGATTTGTGGACTACGAAAAGGCATTTGACAGTGTAGACAGAGAATCACTTTGGAAATTGATGAGGCATTATGGAGTTCCCCTGAAGATCATTAATTTAATAAAGAAAACATATGAAGACCTGACATGCAGAGTTCTTCACGAAGGACAGCTTACAGAACCGTTTGCGATAAGAACAGGAGTGCGACAGGGATGCCTCTTGTCTCCATTTCTTTTCTTACTAGCAATAGACTGGGTTATGAGATCATCGACAACACGCAACAGAAATAGAATCCAGTGGACTCTGACTAAGCAGTTGGATGATCTGGATTTTGCTGATAACTTGGCTCTTCTGTCCCATAACCGTAATCAGATGCAGGACAAATTGAAAACACTCGATGAGAGGTCACAGCAACTGGGTCTGAAAATACACAGGGAAAAGACAAAAATAATGAGAATAAATGCAGGTAATGATAACAGGGTTGAACTTGAAGAAACACCAATACACGATGTAGAATCGTACACATATCTTGGCAGCAATATAGACAAAGTTGGAGGGACAGACAATGATATCAAACTAAGAATACAAAAAGCAAGAGGAGCTTTCATTGCATTGGGAAATATATGGAGATCAAGAGAAATCGGATCCAACACGAAAATAAGAATCTTCAACTCAAATGTGAAGTCAGTCCTATTGTATGGCTCTGAGACATGGAGAACAACAAAGACAACAACCAAAAAGCTAAAGACTTTCATAAATGTGTGCTTGCGTAGAATAGAGGGATTAAAATGGTATGACAAGGTTACCAACGTGGAACTGGGGACAAGAACTAGACAAGTGTCAGTGGAACAAGAGATGAGAAGAAGACGATGGCGATGGATAGGACACACACTGAGGAAACCTATTTATATCATTACAAGGCAGTCCTTGTTCTGGAACCCCCAGAGCAAGAAAAGCAGAGATAGACAACGAAGCACATGGAGGAGAGAGCTGGAAACAGAGGTGAAAATAATGAGGAGAATGTGGAAAGAACTTGAGATGATGGCACGTGAGAACTTGGCATGTGTTTGTTGAAGGCATATGCTGCTTTGAGAGTAGAGGGTTATGAATGATGATGAATGATCATATAAGGTCTTGCTATTTCCGTTTCACCTGTCATGTTTACTCACTACTACACAGATCTATCACTTATACTATCTTCCAATATGTTTCTTTCCTGTAGTTGATTATCAAAACAAATTCCATCTGCCGAAAGTATCACATCACTGTCCGTGTCTTAATCTCTACCCAGATTGTCCGACATTCCAGTAAAATCGACCGTGTACTTGGGCAAGTTATGTCTGCGAACTAGCTCCTTATCATGCGACAACATGTTTCATGTAACGTCTCAGGCAAAAAGTCTGGGTTAACAATAGAAACATCGCTCAGTGTAGACTTTTATTCCATCTGGAGCTGGCGATAAGCGAAAAGTCAATGTGACAAGTGCGCTCTTTCGCTATGCGTCACCGATAACAAAGGAGAAAATAACTTTAGTTGGTGAGAGGTGTGATTAAATGTGATAAGATAACCTTGGTCGAAGACAGCATAAACAATGAATACTGGAAGAATTAGCACGTAAACGGAATGGTAGAGCAATAATGCAGGTATCTAATGAAGACCAGAAAAAGACAACGACCGTATTTCGTGAAAGCTACTAAAATTCACTTGTTTTTTTTTTTCATTTTTTGTTAGCTGTAAAAGATAGAAAGCGATCTTTTCGTGGAAGTGAAGTAAACATTTGGTGAAATATTTCGTTTTCCACAGCGTTGTTGATGGGATTGCGCAAGCGTTAAATGATCATTACTGCAGCAAGACAATAGATTGCTTTACTATGCATCTAAGCTGTTATTGGCACAACGACTTGCTGTTACATATGTATGAAGTGACGTGTAACAAACATGCTTGGCCGAACGAGAATAGGACAATAGATGCCAACTGAATTTTCAATTTTGAAATTTAAATGCCATTTTAAAAATTCACAATACCTAACAATAGGAAGCTTCCTATAAAATACGGGCTTTCAACAAATACATGTCAAGCTTTCTTGTCCCGTAGCATTCTTTCAAGTTCTTTCTATATCGTTTAATTCTGTCTCCAGCTCTCTTCTCAGTGTGTGTGTGTGTGTGTTTTCTTTTTAATCTACCTCTAATTCTATTACCCTAGGGAACCCATGAGAGGGACTACCTTGTTATGCAATCAGCTGCGGTTTTCACTATATGTTCTAATTTAACGCCAAAGTCTTTTCTTTTGTACCACTGATGTTAGTCGGATCCTTCCCATCAGTACCACATTGGTTATCTTGTCATACCATCTGAATCCTTCTATGCTTCGCTAACTCCCATTTATAAAAAGTGTACCTTTCTGGCTGTAATTCTTATTACTATTTTTATTGTTGAATTCTTATTGTTAAGTTACACGTGTCCACAGAATGGGGTAAGCGATCTCATGCTCAAACCCTCTTTGTCGCTTTCTATGATATGCCTGATAGGTTACCATGTTGAACCATTCTGTGCTCTTCTGTTGGATCTCGGTAACATGCGTAAAGGGTAGTCCCATAGCAGGTACTGCCATAGGGGAGTGTTAGAGACTTCACCGTACTAGGTCCAGCATCGAAAGGTGGAGTGACCAGTTCCCTTCCTCACTGCTTTTTCCTTCCCCAACTCAAAGAGCACAATCAGGTACCCATTTACAGCTGGGTAGACTTGTCAGTACTGTGACTCAAACCCGGGACCTTTGCTGCGGGAGACCAGAACTCTAACCACTGTCAATAGGACGCCCCATCCGTACGATGATTTAATACAATTAAAATTAACTAAATTAAAATATATTTCTCATGGTCCGCATAACAGGATAAATCATTTCACATATTTCAAATTTGCGCGTGATCATTAAACACTCTCAGACGGAAGTGACAGCTCGTGACCATGAGACACCGTCGCGTGACAGTTAACGGTTTTGTATAAAGTGTTCGCGGAAATAAATTACACACAGAAACATCACAAACACAATATGCACCACACGCTGCACATGCACGCAATATACAACAAAACAATTTTCACAACACATATACACTACATGAAACACTGCTACACACAGCACATATACACAACACTACTACTACTACTACACACACACACACAACACTACACGCAGTACATAAATATAATATACAACACTAAAGCAGTATATATTTGTAGCAAAAGGTTTTCCTAGAATAATAATAGTGGTAGAGCAGAAGTAGAATCTCTCTCCAGAAAGTATGAAGTTCCAGTGCCCGAGAAGTACACTGGTATCACAAATGAGTTACAGCTGTGAATACTCTGAGCAGGACAATAGATTTAAGCTTCAGAAGTATAAGTTCCTACTTTCGCTATAGTAACCCTATGTGATAATATAATTAAATTTGAAAAGGTAACTCAAAATTTAACAGTTAAAAAATTTAACAAGTCTAATGAGTACAATTTCCCAATTTATTATGTACATCTATACATTCTTGTAATGAGAAATGGGTGTTGGAAGATGGTAAAATGAATGATTATTTATAGTTACAAATTAAAATAAGTAATAGAAAAAGTCTTGGATTTATCTTCCACTGAAATTACAACAAAAGGATTGTCACATTATCTCTTGCCATCTAGTTGTAATCATTAGACAGTCGTTTTAGAAACTGCTCACAGTGTTTGTTGGATGGATACACATATAACTCATCTTATGTTATTAGCCACGTCTGCTCGAGGTTCCTGAGACACACTTGAATACGGAAGACTTTCCTTTAGCCCGCCCTATAACTATGGGGGACTAAGGTGTTGAAGATTGGTTGACCTCTAGGCTTCAGTTAGCTGGATCAATGCAGGTGAAAAAAAATAATAACTTTTCTTGCAAATACTGTCTTCCAGTTTCTCACTCTGGCTTTTTGATTTGGTGTGTGTGATTTCCAATGCGCCGCTCTGTCCTTATATTTCAGTCTCTCGCCCGTACGAGAAAGCACCTCTAAAAATCCCAAAAGATTTTCGTTTAATCTCTCGGTTTGAGGCGATTTGAAGCAATCTGTGCTTTTCCTGTACTTGTTTTTTTCTTCTGTTCACTGCACACTTATATCCTTCCTTCCTTCCTAGGTATCATTTCCTTTTCCCCATATGAGGCTTTTATTCTATCCAATTTATATTTAAATCCGTTTAGGCATGTAGTTATAATACATTTTTAAAGATTATTAGCTAACTTTTAGCAGATGTGATGAAGGTGAAAAATATTAATTATCTCTAAAACTATTTATATTTGAATAATATCCTTTTGGATATAATTCCTAAATTATCTCCTTTGTTGAATTATTTTTATTTAATTGTATTCCAACCAGGCGTTCTCTTGTACTTAATAATTTAATGTCCAGTAAATGCAAAATGTTAAAGTCCGCCATACATTCCTATATACAGTAGACATTCAAAAATCCGGCAACCTCCGGACCTGAGGAGTGCCGGATTTTTGAAAATGCCGGATTTTTTATGATTATATATTCTGTATATATTTAACAGAAAATGTCTACCTGTACACTTTATCTGCGATCGACAATGCACGATGTTTACGTTTTACACCACTTCTTTTATTTGCTGAATCCATAATGGGGCTAAACAGCAGCAAATAAATGATAAAATGAGAAGGAATGAGCAGGAATGCCTGTTAACACGTGCAAGCAAGACCCAACAGCTGCATCAAAACATAAAAAAGTCAATTTACCTTGCTTTCATGAAATACACAGAAATATCACGCCTCCCGACATGTGGGAAACACTAGAGGTATTATCTCGAATAAACGAAATATCCATTAAGAGGACTACACATCCCTGACAGAACAAAAAATAGCGGAGATCCCCTCTTCAACGAGGCATCTCTTTCGCCATTCAAATCGCTCACTCCACTAGTGGTGGGCGGAAACCGATCGACCAAAAAGCAAGACCAGTCATGCGCAGTCCAGCGCAAAATGACCACAGCTCAAAAACTCAACTGCATTCAATACCAACGCGAGAAGACAAATGCTTACCGAGAAAAGTAACTATAAATTTCAAGCAGTTGTTGCCCTTGCGTTATAAAATAGATATTGTAATAAAACGATGTTGCGAGAATTTATCACGCAACATATCACCACCTCCTCCCGATAAAAAAAAAATGTGGAACATATTTTTTTTTTTAAATATCAAAGAGCATGCGATAAGCGGCTCAAAACGCACGAATTATGCGCTGATAATTAACTAAATTGCCAAACAATAGGCTAATTATAGAGTGTCTGGTGAGGATATACCTCAACAGAAAAATAAATATGTCTCAAAAAATATTCACATCGGGGAGGTGTCACCAACACACATCACGTTAGCATGTAAACACAATATACGTATGCAAGTTACCATAATCATCATTAAACAGCATACTCTAATATTGTCTTTAAAAATGGATGTACAAATCTGATAGGAAAATTTAAATAGTACATTATTTGACATGTAATGACATAAGTACATAGTAAAGTTAAACTACATGACGATCCAGGACATATGCTCTGGTATTCCGAGGGTAAGTACACAATCTAGAACTCGTCATGCTTGATACTAGTAAGGTAAGTCCTCAGCTCAACAATGACATTCTGAGAAAGTACAAGCAATATAATGCTAATTAATAACTAATATGCTTCATAAGGTACAATACATTATTAATAATTGTGGCTGTTTAGTAAACTAACGGCCCTTATATTAACTACTCAGTCCTCCTCTATCATCTTAAAAAACGAACAGAAGAAGATGACAACAAAGCACGATAGTGTGTACATATAAAGTGAGTACAGATGTGCTAATCTATTGTAGTAATATAGGTGTGTTATGACTCTGTAATATATAGGAATATAGGACAGAAGTATTAGTTAGAGTCATGTGGGCATCTAGACAAAATGTCAGCCATCACATTATCCGCACCACGGATAGCTCGTACCGTGAAGTGAAAAGGTTGAAGAGCTATAGCATATCGAGTGGATCTCGAACTCTTCAAATTCTTAGTCTGAATAGCTGTAAGAGCTTTCTGATCAGTCTCTAGAATGAAATGTGCGCCCAGGAGGAATCTTTGTAGCTTTAGAATTGACCAAACCATCGCTAACAACTCACGGTCTAAAACCGAGTAGTTCCTCTCTGCCGCATTTAGTTTTCTAGAAATGTACATAACAGGATGCAGAGTATTTGCATATTCTTGCATCAGTGCTGCTCCAATCCCAGTGGATGAAGCATCACTCCGAAGAACAAAAGTCCTATCAAGAGTAGGTAATCTTAAGATGGGAGGAGAAGAAAATATATTCTTGATTTGGTCTAATGAAGATTGGCATTCTTCAGACCAACGGACCAGATTAGGCGAACCTTTCTTCAACAATGTTGAGAGAGGTGCCATGATCGAAGATAAATTTGGAATAAATCTCCCATAAAATTGAATTAAACCTAAGAGACTCCTAACTTGTTTCTTCGTTTTAGGAACAGAGATGTTCAGTATTTTTGAAGTATTGTGGTCTTCTGTCTTCAAGAGACCATGACCAACACGATGACCCAGGAAAGAGATTTCACCAAAACCAACAAAAGCTTTAGAAGGTTTCGCTGTCAAATTATTCTCACGTAGAGTGGACAGTAAGTCATATAACCCTAAATAGTGATCTTCCCAGGTATCACTGAAGAGACAGATGTCATCTAAGTATGCGATGACATCCGAACGATGTGACAGAATTCGACGCATCATGCGAACGAAAGTTGCAGGGGCGTTCATGAGACCAAAAGGCATAACATTCCATTGAAATAGACCCCTAGGTGTAGAAAAAGCAGTAAGAGGTTTGGCATGCTCTGCTAAAGGCACTTGCCAATAACCTTTAGACAAGTCAAGTTTAGTGAAGAATCTAGAATTAGAAAGTCTAATCAGTAGATCTTCTAACAAAGGCATCGGTTCAGCATCGAACTTTGTGACCTGATTCAATTTGCGATAATCAACACAAATTCGTATGTTCTTATCCTTCTTCCGGACAATAACCATGGAAGAAGAATATGGTGAAGTCGATGGTTCAATTATATTTAATTGAATCATTTCATCCAATTCCTTTTCCACTTGCGACTGAAAGTGTATAGGAATAGGATACGGCCTAACCCTAATTGGATTATTGTCGGTAAGAATTATGTCATGTTCTATGACATCTGTGTGTGTCCAGGAATGTCAGTGAGAACATCCTGAAATGTTTGTAACATCGACGAGACTTGTCGATGTTCGTCACCAGAAAGATTAGGAGAAACAGAAACGTTTTTCCAAGATTCCGTGGAATGTAATGGAACCACTGGAAGGGGAAGATTGACATCAGAGAAGGTAGCTTCCTCATCCTGTATGACAGACAGGGATGAATAATGACCGTGAGGTGCAGGAGCATCATCCGTTGCCTGGAAAATAGGCAGCAAATAGTCCGGACGTTCGTGAAATTCCGAAAGCATGTTTATGTGGAAAGTTTTATGCTTTCCATCAATATCGACCACATAGTCAACATCGGAAATCCGAGAGACTATTGCATACGGACCTTTCCATGCAATAAGAAGTCTATTTTCCCTACTGGGGAGTAGGACGAATGCTTTGTCACCTGGACAAAGTTGTCGTAGACATCTATTCTTGTTAGCAAACTGTCTTGCCTTCTCTTTAGCAATTTCTGATGAAGCAGTTGCTAGCTTACATGCCTCAATGATCTTTTGTCTAAGAGCAATGACATACTCATATGAGGATTGAGTTTCATCGCTAATATCATCGGCAGTGATGAGATCGTGTAATAAAGACATAGGGCCGCGTGGACGCGCGCCAAAGACAAGTTCGAAGGGAGAAAATCCTGTGTGTTCATTAGGGACTTCTCTATAGGCAAAGAGAGCCGCGGGTAAAACCCTGTCCCAATCTTGAGGATGATCTTCAGTTATCTTACCAAGCAAAGTCTTGAGCGTTCTATTCAGACGCTCAACTAACCCATTAGACATAGGATGGTAGATACTACTGAGAGATCGTTCAATATGTAAGGTAGACATTACCTGTGACATAGTGTCAGATATGAGTTGAGTGCCATGGTCTGATAATATTTCTCTGGGGAACCCCAAGCGAGAAAATATCAACCAAAGAGCATCTGCGATATCTGTAGTAGATATGCTCTTAAGAGGAATAGCCTCTGGCCAACGTGTGCACATATCGACACATGTAAGGATAAACTGATGTCCTCTGGCCGACTTGACCTTAAAAGGGCCAATAATATCTATGGCCATTTTCTGAAACGGCCGAATAGGAATGTCAGCAGCCTGGATAGGCGCAGCATGTCGTGGTCCTCTAGATTTGACCTCCTGACATACCTTGCATGATCGGCAGTAAATACGAATGTCCTTATTGACAAAAGGCCAAAAGAAAGCCGCAAGGACTCTCGACTTCGTACGGGAAAAACCCATATGTCCAGCACATTGCGAGTCATGAGCATGTTGTAATATTTGCACTCTCATGCTCTTGGGAACAAGAATTTGCGAATGTGCCGACGTAGTCGAATCTTGTACCATACGTACAAGTACGCCGTTTCTCATTGCAATCCAAGATTTTCTATTTGTATCCTGATTCGGATCACCTTTCTTCGCAAGAACGAAGAATTTTTTTAAAGAAGGATCTTCTTCTTGCAATTTTATGAAAGAGTCACGAGTGATCACTAAGTGACTATCTTGGCTATCAACTTCATTATCACTATTCAGTGAAGTTTCGGGTGTTTGTAGAGCTTGTGCTCTTGTAACTACTGCATTTGTAGCTTGCATGTTATTATCTTCCCAAGCAGCAATCTGCTGTGGGGTACACTCCCTAACTCCGTGAATACGACCAATAATAAGGTCCGCAATAGGATTAGGTAAGAGACAAGCATGCACATCTCCAGTAAAGAAAGGAGTGGCAATGCGAATTACAGCAGTAGGATATTTTTCTAGAGTGCCGCCAAATGTGACACATTTAATAACCCTTCCTGTAGCACAAGATGGATCTACAAGCGATTGTCTAACACCAATAGTGGTGCATCCGGAATCGAAAAGTAGTGAGACCGGAGTATCATTAACAAGACCCTTATGTAGAATTAAAGAACCCCTCCCGTCATGCGCAACAGCAGCAGGAAGAGCGGGAAGTGGGTGACCACAACTCAAAGTAGTTATGGTACCGGTTCGAATAAAGTACTGCATTGGGGGCATTTGTTTGCTCTCTCAAAGTCAAAAGCAGAACCAGTGACAGCGTCAAAGTTTTTATTATCAACAACATGATTACAGGCTCCCTCAGTTTCCTGTTGTACAGCATTAGCCTGCTGATATCTCTTTTTTTTGTGTTGAGATCTACCCCGACTATTATTACCTCTGAAGTTATCAGAGTTATTATTATCTCTGCAGTTATTATTGTCTCTATTGTAATTGTTATCCTGGTTCGAATTCCAGTTTCCACGATTACTATCATGTTCACATTGATGCGAACATCTATTTGTTTGGTTCTGAGGTCTTCGGCAGGAATAACCTCTATTACCATATCCTCTTTTGAAATGCTTATAATTATTAGGATGATAGTAACGACCACTATCAGGTTGTCTCCAATTCTTCGAAGAAGAATCACCATGAAATTGGTTTCCATGATTTTGACAGAAATTACCGCTGCTCTTTCTATCAAAATTTTGTTGGAATCTACGAGCAAAGTTTTGACCATACGGAGCTGCCGAAGCAACTGGTAAACCTTCTTTCACCTTAGAGTTACCCATGGTTATGTGTGGGTGTGCAGTTACGTATTGGCAACAGAAATCTTCCATTTCTTTTATTGTTTTAGGTTTACGTTCATGAAGGAAAGCAAGGAAAGACTCATTGACAGACGACATGACTTTGTCTCTAAGTATTAAGTCCATAAGTCCTTCATAAGTTTTTTCCGTCTTAGATAGTTCAACCCATCGTGAGAAAGTAATGCGTATTCTTGCAATAAACTCGGAGAATTCAACTCCATTTTCAGGTAACATGTTTTTAAATTGTAGACGATAGCCGTCTTCGTTAAGCTGATATTTCTTTAACAGAGCGGCCCTGACAACCTCATAATTGTTCTTGTCAGGTTCATCCACCATATTTAATATACTTAGAGCTTTACCTGTCAGTATCCCTGATAACTGATAAACATATTTTGCTTTGTCTATGTTATGAGCTGTACATGCTTGTTCAAATCTGTCCAGATAGAACATTATGTCATCACTGGAAGGACTAAAAGTTGGTAACTTAATCTTAAAAGTATCATTATTAGCCTTACCAGAAGATGAACCCTTGTTTGAATCATTACCATTACTCATGTTCATCAATTTCAATTTTTCCAACTCTAAAGCTAAGACCTTTTCTTCATGTTCCATTTTTGCTTTCTCTTTCCTCTCATCAGATTCTCTCTGTAATCTTCTCTCCTCAGCCTGAGCCTCTATTTGAAGTCTTTCAGCTCTTTTTCAAGTCTTTTATTTTCAGCCTCTTTTTCAAGTCTTTTATTTTCAGCCTCTTTTTCAAGTCTTTTATTTTCAGCCTCTTTTTCAAGTCTTTTATTCTCAGCCTCTTTTTCAAGTCTTTTATTTTCAGCCTCTAGCTGGAGTTTTCTTTCCTCAGCTTCTGATTCCCTTTTTTGTTTTTTTTCCATTTCCATTTGGAATCTTTTTTCATCCACCTGCATCTGCAGTTTCTTTTGTTCAGCTTCCATATGCAGTTTCTTTTGTTCAGCTTCCATTGCTTTATCATATCGAGCAGTTGCAAATTCTTCTAACTTATCACCAGTCTTCCCAAGCAATTTACCCTGCTCAATAAAGTGCTCAAATGTAGACATGTTGTCTAACATATGCGTCCAAAACCTGAAATAATTAACTAATTTATTTCAAACCTAAGTGTAACAAGTCTTAATTAAGCACTTGTATATTCACATCACCTTATATTATCCCAGTCTCTGTGGGAAACAAGTCTCCAATCAAAGAACTTGTATATGAAATATCACCAATCAATTCTTGATCATAAGTGCACTTCTCATTCAATAGTGCACAACACTATTCATCATTCATTTATCATCAGTGTAGTAGTAACAGTGCATTAGCATAGCCCATTAACTAATTACTATAACTGTAAACAATGACTATGTAAACACATGCAGAATGTAAACATTGAAAATGTAAACAATGCAAACAATGTAAACAATAACAATGTAAACAATAACAAAGATCAGCAACAATACAAAAACGTTCGCAGAAATCAACTAAAAATAAAGCAGAAATTAATGAAATATCACAAAAAATGTGACGATATCTACGATAGAATTAAACAAAATACATGACACCACAGTGTATAAACAAAAATGTTGTATGAAACTAAATTATAGACAAGAGTAGGCTAACAAATACAAACAAATCAAAACAAAACTAAAGAATGCGAAATAATAACGAAAACAATATTAAAACATGTCATCACAGCTAACATAAATAGCAACAGAAGTCGCTTAGCAAATTCCAGTATCGGAAATTTGCAAACCCTACAGAAAACGCTCACAATAGACGACCTCTATGACGTGGCATAATCTAACGGAGACACCACCCAACCGAGAACCCGCTGAAATATAAACATATAAATATACAAATAACATATAGACATATAACATATAGAATGAGATGATACACAGAAGACTCAGCAGAAGTATAAGGGCACAGTTTACATACAAACAGGCCACTTAACTTATAGGCTTCCAATCGTCGAACAGCAGAAAAAAACGGATGTCAATCAACGTCCTAAAGAGCGAAGCTCCAACGATGATGGCACATCTGAACTGCTTCCACTGCTAACACGATGGTACTTGAGCTTCTGAAATACTGTATGTTGAGTTGTTTCGGCACTTGACCTTCTAATCCAAAAGTAAGTTGATGGAAATCGGTACTTGGCCTTCTTCAGAAAACAACCCGTTTCAACCGGCACTTGACCTTCACAAAAAACGACAGCACTGGAACCTTGACAGCAGCAACTTGCTTGACTTGCGTAAAAGATAACAGCAGTCCGAGTTATCCGGCAACATGTAACAACGCCGGGTACTGTCAAATTCTTGTTTCCGTCAAAAAGTTGAAATTTTGACTTTTACCGGGCAACGCCGAGTACTTTGAAAATGGTGAAGATGTTGACTGTATTGAAGAATGTTAATTTCTTGAAGGATGCTGATGAATTCTTGTTGAAAATGAAGTGGGTAAGGGACCCCGTGTTTGCTGGTACCAGAATCAAACCAGCTTATGGCCACCAAATGATGCGTGATGCCATATGATGATGGATGGTATCCGCATGTCTGGTTTTGTGTAGTGTGCAGATGTGTTCAGTCAAAACAATGTTCATACAAAAATAACAGGGCAATCCACATAGGACGTCAGTAAACTCACGACGTATAAAGTCAATGATTCTTGAAACAGCCGTTGACGTTTTTCTTCATTATTTATTGTGGACGCCACAGTGACAAAATGGTTACGCGAATATGTAGACACATCAAACAGTCATTATCACAGCAACATTCAATACAGCAATAGACGGTAGACAGCATTACAATGATGAGTCAGATGCATGTTATATTTCATAGTGCTGTAAATGTAGTCAGGTGAAAAACTCCATCCTTTTCTATAACAGCCAGGAGATAACCAGATGTATGAGATCAGTTCACTCTCCTTAATCTGACTTCAGCAAGACAGACACGTCTGCCGAAGTATAAATAATGTCCTCAAAAATATCCTCTAGATAACAAAGGTTTTTCAAACCTAGTTCAGGTAACCAAGTAGCAAGTAATAGTCCTTGGGACCTGCATCAACCGATGCAGCACAATACAGCGACATGTGAGCTGGGAAAACATCTCGTGACGACGACTTTCGAAGACAGGCTATGAACCAGAAATCGCTCACGACCAAAAATCGATAGAGTTAATGAAAAAGTCAATTTACCTTGCTTTCATGAAATACACAGAAATATCACGCCTCCCGACATGTGGGGAACACTAGAGGTATTATCTCGAATAAACGAAATATCCATTAAGAGGACTACACATCCCTGACAGAACAAAAAATAGCGGAGATCCCCTCTTCAACGAGGCATCTCTTTCGCCATTCAAATCGCTCACTCCACTAGTGGTGGGCGGAAACCGATCGACCAAAAAGCAAGACCAGTCATGCGCAGTCCGGCGCGAAAAATGACCACAGCTCAAAAACTCAACTGCATTCAATACCAACGCGAGAAGACAAATGCTTACCGAGAAAAGTAACTATAAATTTCAAGCAGTTGTTGCCCTTGCGTTATAAAATAGATATTGTAATAAAACGATGTTGCGAGAATTTATCACGCAACACTGCTCCAGAAAACAGTTGCGCGCCAACGCGGTAAATTTAAAAATGCGCTCGGAAATCTGAAGGAAGCGGATTATCGATGGCCGGATTTTTGAATGTTAACTGTAGCTATATCCTCATTATTCCGTAATATTGTCTAGCTTAACCGTAATTCACATTTCCCGTCTTCAAACTTCAAAGAAAGACCGCCTCGCTGTCCTTGCACTGGTGTGTGTGTGTGTGCGCCGTGGGCGTGTGTCGCGCTACAACCAAGCAAGTGTTATCAAATCTCGCTACAATATTCACAACATGACACACTAGTTTTGTTACCATTTCAAATAAGAAATGAGTTAACCTCAAATTGAAAAGCCCATGGACTACAAGTGGTTTGGCCATCTCATGAGAATGGAGTTGGATAAATTACCCCTACTCGACTACAACACTAGAAGATCTGGGTTCAGAGCACGAGGAAGACCAAAAGGCAGATGGATAGACAACATTACAGACAGACTACAACAAGACTACAACAAGACAGACTCATAGCAGCCAAGGCGACACACGTGGCCAGTGAACACAAACTTCAGCTCTACACTAATGCTTCAAGGCAATTGTGGAAGGGAAAAGTCAGTAAGTAAGATGCACGCAAAGCTGCACAAATTAATTGTGGAAGGGAAAAGTCAGTAAGATGCACGCAAAGCTGCACAAATCAATTGTGGAAGGGAAAAGTCAGTAAGTAAGATGCCCGCAAAGCTGCACAAATCAATTGTGGAAGGGAAAAGTCAGTAAGTAAGATGCACGCAAAGCTGCACAAATCAATTGTGGAAGGGAAAAGTCAGTAAGTAAGATGCACGCAAAGTTGCACAAATTAATTGTGGAAGGGGAAAGTCAGTAAGTAAGATGCACGCAAAGCTGCACAAATCAATTGTGGAAGGGAAAAGTCAGTAAGTAAGATGCCCACAAAGCTGCACAAATCAATTGTGGAAGGGAAAAGTCAGTAAGTAAGATGCACACAAAGCTGCACAAATCAATTGCTTACAGCTTAATCGCACGAGTGCCGGTATACAGAAAGACAATTAAGAGAAAGGGTAGATTTTTTTAATGGCCTACGTGCCGAATTTTCAACACTTTTAAAGCCAAAGTTTTCTCGTCTGTTTATCTGCCCATTTCAATGTCTGGATGGCTCATAGATTATTCGATCATTTAAAATAAATTGGTGGATAGACCGAATGTTACATTGATTGCCTGGTAGTTTATTTGATATTTAAATACCATTTTATTATAACTCTTGTCTGGGACATTTGGCTAGAACGTGTGTCTAATATGTTTATTAAACCAGAAACAGTAGACAATGCCAACCTGTTAAACCACTGGCCCCTTTGGCTGGATGTTCACGACCGCTAGACAAAGAGATAAATGAACACTCTCTTTATCAGGTCTGTTTTGCACTAAAGTCTGAATCAAAGCCAAAGACAAAACAAAGAAGGCATTTGAGTGTATATAACAGAGGAATCCTCAAACCTTTTACTTATGTGTATGTTGTTCTGGATCGTTTTGAAAATATATTGCTATTACCAACTTGACAAATGTTGGGTATTTTATTTACTTTAAAAAAAATGTAAATCCATTTCATCCACAGCATCCGATTGGCACAGTGGTTAGAGCACTGGTCTCTCGCGACAAAGGTGCAGGGTTCTAATCACGATATCTACACGCTCCAGTCTACCCAGCTGTAAATGGGTACCTGACTTTTGAGTTAGGGAAAGAAAGGCAGCGAGGAAGGGAACTGGTCATTCCACCTCTCGAAGCTGGAACTAGTATGGTGAAGTCTCTAAAACTTCACTCCCCTGCGGCAGTATCGGCTATGAGACTACCTTTACCATTTCATCCAGTAGTTTTGAAGATAGCGTACAGAGGAACATTGCATATAAATAATATCAATTATCTTTCTATTATGTGTATTTTATTCCATCATTCTGATGTTATCGTACATAAGAACAAGTACCGTACTACATATTAGCTGATTATTTTGTATACTGTAGTATCTAATATTTTATACATGGACTGTCTTCCATGTCTTATCACCTTCACGTGTAACATTTCCATCATTCACTTACGATTATTCACTTACACATAATATGTTTCCGTTACTTTCATGTTTGGGAATTTCTCCTGTATTCCAGATACAATGTTACAATTTCAATGGTACATTCTGGTAAAATTCTTCAAAATTTCTTAGCTCAGGATGTCACGATGCCGTATTTTATTTATTTATTTGTTGTAGTCTTTATTGCATTTTCCACGACTTCAATTATTGTAGCGAAAGGTTTTTCTAGTATGATAATAGTGGTAGGGGAGAAGTAGAATCTCTCTCCAGAAAGGGTGAAGTTCCAGTGCCCGGGAAGTACACTGGTATCACAAGTGAGTTACAGCTGTGAATACTCTGAGCTGGACAATAGATTTAGGCTTCAGAAGTATAAGTTGCTACTTTCGCTATCGTAACCCTATGTGATAATATAATTAAATTTGAAAAGGTAACTCAAAATTTAACAGTTAAAAATTTAACAAGTCAAATGAGTACAATTTCATAATTTATTATGTACATCTATATATTCTTGTAATGAGAAATGGGTGTTGGAAGATGGAAAAATGTATGATTATTTACAGTTACAAATCAAAATAAACAAGCAAAAAAGTCTTAGATTTATCTTCCACTGAAATTATAAAACAAGTTTGTCACATTATCTATTGCCATTTAGTTGTCATCATTAAACAGTCGTTTTTAGAAACTGCTCACAGGATTAGGTGGATTGTATACACATAACTCATCTGAAATTAGTTCGAGGTTCCCGAGACACACTTGAATGCGGAAGACTTTCCTTCAGCCCGCCCTATAACTACGGGGGACTAAGGTGTTGAGGATTGGTTGATCTCTAGGCTTCAGTTAGCAGGATCAACGGTCTTCAAGTCTTTAGTTTCTCGATCAGGAATGATCATAATCTTGATCAGCAATGATCATAAACATTGATCATAAAAACCTGGAACAAGAAGTAATAGGTGGCCATGGTGTTCCAACAATCTCACCACCCACTGCTGTTCATGATGCGACCATGTCTTCAGTGTTTGTATATACATGAATGAATCATGGTAGTATGTTACAGAGATAGCATGATAAGATAATGTCTACTGTGCAGAATTAACAAAATACATGAATAAATCACATGTTATGATACATGGGTACGATATAACCTTTGCCTTCAACTTATGGATGTCAAGTCACTTATGTACTTGCTGGTATGTCGTAAGCTTCCAAGCAAGAACTAGCCATGATATATTTGGCTAACCAATGAATGGTTATGCTTCCTGACAATGCCGGTGAAGGTTATCTCTGGTTAGCGTCATTCCCTTTTTATCATGTCTGATACAATAAAATCTGAAATAAAATCTGAAATAAAATGATATTATTCATACATATATCTTTAATAAACTTACATACCCTCTTAGGATTTATAAGCTCACGGTGAGACTATTTTGGTTGAAGTTAATCTGCCCTGCATGCAGCGTGAAAAATAACTTTTCTTGCAGATACTGTCTTCCAGTTTCTCACTCTGGCTTCTGGATTTGGTGTGTGTGATTTTCAACGCGCCCCTCTGTCCTTATATTTCAGTCTCTCGCCCGTACGAGAAAGCATCTCTAAAAGTCCCAAAAGATTTTCGTTTCATCTCCTGGTTTGAGGCGATTTGAAGCAATCTGTGCTTTTCCTGTACTTGTTTTCTCTTCTGTTCACTACACACTTATATCCATCCTTCCTTCCTATGTATCATTTCCTTTTCCCCATATGAGGCTTTCATTCTATCCAATTTATATTTAAATCCGTTTAGGCATGTAGTTATAATAAATTTTTAAAGATTATTAGCTAACTTTTAACAGATGTGATGAAGGTGAAAAAATATTAATTATCTTTAAAACTATTTATATTGGAATAATATCCTTTTGAATATAATTCATAGTCCATCTCCTTTAGTGAACTATTATTGTTTAATTGTATTCCAACCAGGCGTTCTCTTGTAGTTAATAATTTAATGTCCAGTAAATGCAAACTTTGAAAATCCGCAATACATTCATATTAGCTATTTCCTCATTCTTGCAATACCGTTCCAGCTAAACGTAATTTACATTTCCGCTGTCTTCAAACTTCAAAGCAAGATCCGCCGAGTGTTATTACTGCGTTGTGTGTGTGTGTGTGTGTGTGTGTGTGTGTGCGTTGCGTTACACATTTTTTCCACAGCAAAGCAAGAGGTACAAAATCTCGCTACAGAGCCCTCTTCTTTAAAACAGTGCCTGCACGGTTAACTTTTTGGTAACTCATGCTGCAGTTCCTCCTTATTTTTCTGTTTCTCTATATCTCCTTTGATAGAATGACGACTTAAAAAATCGGGTCCAAGATTGTCCCGTCCTGGAATGTATCTCACATTGAACGAATATGGAGATAACAGTAAACTTCACCTTAAAAGTCGTGAATTTAATTTTTTTTAGACACTGCTAAAAACATCAAAGGCTGGTGATCACTTTCCACAATGAAGTGTTTCCGTAAAGAAAAGAGGCAAATTTATTGATCGACCAGACCAAAGCGAGGCATTCACGTTCAACGGTAGAATAATTTCTTTCAGCTGTATTGAACTTTCTACTGGCAAAAGCTACTGGTAGAAGCATATGTGGCGGTGTGTCTGCACGCTGTAGTAATGTTGCTCCGATGCCTACATTGCTAGCATCCGTTCTTAGTACGAATTCTTGTGTGAGATCGGGAAGGGCAAAGATAGGTTTATTTGTCAGCTTATTCTTTAACTCTGTATAAGCTTGTTCACACTCCGCGGTCCATTGTATTTTATCCGGCTGACATTTTTTTGTTAAGTCGGTTAATGGCGCGCATAATGAGTTAAAATGAAGTATATATTTCTGATAAAACCCGCACATTGACACAAAGGATCTTACATCCTTCTTAGTTTGTGGTCTTGGTGCTTTTCTCATTTTCTCTACATTCTTTGGGTCCGGAGACATTTGCCCTGTAGAGATAGTGTGACCTAAAAATTCCAATGTCTCACATCCAATATGACACTTAGTTGGACGTGCTGTCAATCCCGTTTCTCTCAGTCTATCCAACAACATGGAGAGTGCTACTACGTGTTCCTCGAATGTAGTGGTAGCAATCAGAATATCATCCATGAAGTTGGTGATATGAGGATTTTGTAATGGTTCCAACAATTTCCTCATCATTCTGGTGAAGATACTTGGAGCATTCTTTAAACCAAATGGGAGTACATTGAACTCGTAATGTCCATCCGGTGTACTAAAGGCTAACAGTTTCATAACTTCTGGTTTCACTGGTATTTGGTAGTATCCCTTGCTTAGATCTACTTTTGAAAAATACCAAGCCTTACTCAATGTAGCAAACAACTGATTGGTGTCAGGTAATGGGTCTACCTGAGATTCAGTGATAGCATTTAGTTTCCATAGTCAATGCATAACCTGTGTTTACCACTAGGCTTCCTTAATAGCACCACACTTGAGCTGTAGGGAGATTCAGACTTTGAAATAATTTTCTCCTTTAAGAGATAGTCAATCTCATCCTTAAGTGCTTATGCATGCTATTGTTCAGTCCATGTCCGCAACAATGCTTTCAGTAGACCGTGTATGGAGACGGCTAAACAACAACGTTGCCGGACCCACACCTATTTCTATTGTAAGGGGCAGTATACCGAAGTGGAGTATGCATCCATCAATTGTTTGGTACAGCCCTGGTTCCTACCTCCTATAGTTCTGGTTGGTCTCTGCAGCTTTTTTGAATACTGGTTGCTGACTAACAAAAGGTTCCAGATGATCCAGGCCATGGTGTTCCGACAAATATCTAGTCGGGGTGGGATGTCTTATGTCCCCTCTCTATACAATACGGAGAGTTGTCATGGTTACTGGTGTAACAGTAGACTTGTTGTGATTTTGTTTTCTCCTTATCACCGAATCTACCTGTTGTTTTCTCTTGTGAGTTTTCTTAATGGGCCTACGTCCGAAACAATGCTTTCCTAGGTCCTGTAACTGGTCTACACTTCTGAATGAGGTTACCTGGTTACATTCTGAACAGGATTTCACATACCAACTTATGTCTTCAATTATTCCTGGACCAGTAATATCGCAATGCTATCTTTTGACAAGTTGCCCCTTTTCCTCCGTGACCCCTGCCTGATGTAGCATGCTCTTGCTCCATAATTTCCTCCCTGTAGAATTTCGGCACTACCAGCTGTCCATGCCCTTTAGGTCCTTTTCTAGCTTGTCTGTAGAGTAGGCCATTTTCTATGTAGAAGTCTCCTTTCTCTGGAGGGTTATGGGCCTTTGGCAATTTGCCAAAACAAGGCTTCAATGTGCTGTCTGCTGTTTGAGCCTTTTTCATCTTTATAGGATGAATGTTTATTGGATCTCCCTCCTCCTTTTTGGTGCTCGACCTGGTATGGTTTGCTGCCATGACAACAGGTTTTATTGGGTCACACAAAAAGACATATTTACATCCTATTACCAGCGGGTATATATGATCATCACTCACTGCTGCTGGATCACTCCTTCGACATAGCGAGTTCTCACGTTGATCCTTGCTATGGGAAGTGTCATGGTGATGGTTCCCTGCATTGCCCCTTGTATGTCCACTGTTTCTGTGGTAAGTTGATCAGGGTGCACTAAGGTTGCACTCACGACTGAGTCGAATTCCAATCCGGAATCATGTAAGCACTGAATTTTAGTGCCATTACATGTCACTTCCTCACAGACAGGGGGATGATGGAGGTCACTCTGACTAACTGCCAGTTCCTTCCTTCCCTTGTTCCCTGTTGTAAGACATGCAGCGTGATAAGGAGGATTTTCTGTCTGCATTCTGCAGTATTGTGGTTACTCATTTGGCAAGATTTACACCACTGTCCTTCCTTTCTTGAAGGTCTATAATCTGATCCTAGACGAGTTTTGTCTTTATAATCAGTTCTGTGTTTGTTCTTGTTGGAATTGTCCGTATGTTCATAGGTGGTATAGTTTTGTGAAGGTTTGAAGTTCTCCCCCCTGCTTCTTCTTATTTCCTGATACTTCTGACTGAGCTGCTTGATATCTTTCAGCCATGGTTAAAATATCTTCCAATCTCTCTGCTCCTTGCTCCATAAGAAACGTTCTCATTTCTTGAGGCATGGATTCTTTCAGTTGTTCCATCATGACCATTTCTTTTATATCTTGACATTTTCCTAAGCTAATCCATTTTGTCAGATAAGTTTCCAATCTTGCAGAAAACTGGTGATAGTTTTCTCCTGAAAGTAGCTTAGCAGTTCGGAATCTCTTTCTATAAGATTCAGAATTCTTTTCGTACCTGACCAGTAAAGCTTGTTTTAAGATTTCATAATCTTCCTGGTCTTCTTTTGAGAGTTTTAAATAAACATCGTATGAAACTCCCCTCAACCCCTGAGATAGCTTAAGGCTCCATTTTTCCTTTTCCAATCCATAGGTAGAGGCCAGTCTCTCATATCTATCCAGGTACTACTCAATGGCGTCCTCTTTTTCAATAAATGGATCCAGGTGGAAACTCATGGCTCCATTTGCCGTGCTATGGTTGGAGCTCTCAGAGTGAGGTGAGCTAGCACCATGATTGCTAGCTGCTCCCTAGAGTTCAAGTTCCTTTAAACTTAACTCATGAGCTCTTTGTAACCTTCTTTCTTCAGCTTCGGCCTCAACTTCCAATCTTTTGGCTTCTCTTTCTGCTTCTAACCTTTTGGCTTCTCTCTCTGCTTCTAATTTCTTAATCCTCTGCTTTCATTCTTTTGGCTTCTCTCTCTGCTTCCATTCTTTTAGCTTCAGCCTCAACTTCCATTCTTTTAGTCTCTCTTTCAGCTTCAGCTTCCATTCTTTTAGTCTCTCTATCTAAATATTTATCCACTTCAGTTGTGATATGTCGAATTAGAGCATCTCCTGTCATACCCAAGTCTTTTCCTTCCTGCATAATAACAGCTCTAAACTTCACCAATTTAGCCATGATGCTTACTTACCAGAGGGTATATAATTGTATCTTCACTAACCAACTAACTTAATCAAAATCAATTAATTACTTTGAACAAGACAAATCCTTAAAACCTTGAGAGCGTTTCCTATTTACTTCATACTCAATGGTACTACTATTACGAAAAAAATTTCTAAGTTTTAGAATTTTTTCAAAAAAATTTATTTTAACAAACTATTTGTGGCTCAAGATAGAAGAATGCATAGATAGAGGCTCAAGATACAAAATATTATACCGGACGAGCGCCCAATGTAGCGAACGGTTTTTCTAGTATGATAATAGTGGTAAAGGAGAAGTAGAATCTCTCTCCAGAAAGGGTGAAGTTCCAGTGCCCGGGAAGTACACTGGTATCACAAGTGAGTTACAGCTGTGAATACAGCTGGACAATAGATTTAGGCTTCAGAAGTATAAGTTGCTACTTTCGCTATCGTAACCCTATGTGATAATATAATTAAATTTGAAAAGGTAACTCAAAATTTAACAGTTAAAAATTTAACAAGTCAAATGAGTACAATTTCATAATTTATTATGTACATCTATATATTCTTGTAATGAGAAATGGGTGTTGGAAGATGGAAAAATGTATGATTATTTACAGTTACAAATCAAAATAAACAAGCAAAAAAGTCTTGGATTTATCTTCCACTGAAATTATAAAACAAGTTTGTCACATTATCTATTGCCATCTAGTTGTCATCATTAAACAGTCGTTTTTAGAAACTGCTCACAGGATTTGGTGGATTGTATACACATAACTCATCTGAAATTAGTTCGAGGTTCTTGAGACACACTTAAATGCGGAAGACTTTCCTTCAGCCCGCCCTATAACTATGGGGGACTAAGGTGTTGAGGATTGGTTGATCTCTAGGCTTCAGTTAGCAGGATCAACGGTCTTCAAGTCTTTAGTTTCTCGATCAGGAATGATCATAATCTTGATCAGCAATGATCATAAACATTGATCATAAAAACCTGGAACAAGAAGTAATAGGTGGCCATGGTGTTCCAACAATCTCACCACCCACTGCTGTTCATGATGCGACCATGTCTTCAGTGTTTATATATACATGAATGAATCATGGTAGTATGTTACAGAGATAGCATGATAAGATAATGTATACTGTGCAGAATTAACAAAATACATGAATAAATCACATGTTATGATACATGGGTACGATATAACCTTTGCCTTCAACTTATGGATGTCAAGTCACTTATGTACTTGCTGGTATGTTGTAAGCTTCCAAGCAAGAACTAGCCATGATATATTTGGCTAACCAATGAATGGTTATGCTTCCTGACAATGCCGGTGAAGGTTATCTCTGGTTAGCGTCATTCCCTTTTTATCATGTCTGATACAATAAAATCTGAAATAAAATCTGAAATAAAATGATATTATTCATACATATATCTTTAATAAACTTACATACCCTCTTAGGATTTATAAGCTCACGGTGAGACTATTTTGATTGAAGTTAATCTGCCCTGCATGCAGCGTGAAAAATAACTTTTCTTGCAGATACTGTCTTCCAGTTTCTCACTCTGGCTTCTGGATTTGGTGTGTGTGATTTTCAACGCGCCCCTGTGTCCTTATATTTCAGTCTCTCGCCCGTACGAGAAAGCACCTCTAAAAGTCCCAAAAGATTTTCGTTTCATCTCCTGGTTTGAGGCGATTTGAAGCAATCTGTGCTTTTCCTGTACTTGTTTTCTCTTCTGTTCACTACACACTTATATCCATCCTTCCTTCCTATGTATCATTTCCTTTTCCTCATATGAGGCTTTCATTCTATCCAATTTATATTTAAATCCGTTTAGGCATGTAGTTATAATAAATTTTTAAAGATTATTAGCTAACTTTTAGCAGATGTGATGAAGGTGAAAAAATATTAATTATCTTTAAAACTATTTATATTGGAATTATATCCTTTTGGATATAATTCATAGTCCATCTCCTTTAGTGAACTATTATTGTTTAACTGTATTCCAACCAGGCGTTCTCTTGTAGTTAATAATTTAATGTCCAGTAAATGCAAACTTTGAAAGTCCGCCATACATTCCTTTTAGCTATTTCCTCATTCTTGCAATACCGTTCCAGCTAAACGTAATTCACATTTCCGCTGTCTTCAAACTTCAAAGCAAGATCCGCCGAGTGTTATTACTGCGCTGTGTGTGTGTGTGTGTGCGTCGCGTTACACATTTTTTTCCACAACAAAGCAAGAGGTACAAAATCTCGCTACAATTATGATATCTGCATACATATTCTCATGTTTCAGGCTACTCTTTATTGAGTTTGCAAGGAGTTTTCCTCGGGCTTTTTGTCATAAATCTGCCATGAAGATAACATCGTGGTAATAATTGGACAGGACATTTGCTGTCTGACAATCTGTTTCTGTTCGTTATGGCCTTTTTTCATAGCAGGTAGCGTCATCTGTTTAGTTATGCCTTTTATATCCTTTAACTAATGTTTTTTATTATTATCGTTAATCTTATTCCCTACATCTGTAACAACTGGCTTTTTAGGACTGAGCGATTAACTGAAATGTTCCCAGATTATTTCTCATCTCACTTCCATTTTATTTTATTTCATTCATTTCTTATTATCTTATATACATTTTCCTCTGTTCTATTTATTCTGTATTTTATAAAGGTTTTTTTTTTTTTTGTGGTTTTAATTTATTTATTTTTGTTTGTTTGTTTGTGTTTGTTAATTAGTTGTTTTTTTTTTTTTTAGCTTCTCAGTGTATTTAAATGTGCGACACTGTGCTGGGTTCTTGTTACACTAAGTATTTTTATTTTAAATTGTTAGTGTTTTCTGGATTTACGTGTTTTGTCAAATTTGATTGTGGTGTATAAACAGCTTATTTTGATAATCAAGCGTGGTCAAAGTGGAAATTAAGCCAGGTCAAAGTGGAAGATTTACTTCAGGTAGCTCAAGGGAAATAAGTCAAACTATGTTAGTTGTAATGGTTAAAGTGCAGCTGGGTTGCTTATTAAATACAGAATCATTTTAGTAAATTACTGGAGGTTTTTTCAGCTTAGAACAGGGGTCGGCAGCCGGTAGATTTTGATCAACTGGTAGATCGCAAGGCAGATCTCTAGATGAAGGAGTGGGGAAACACGAATTTTAACCTAGATAAATGTCGGTCAAGCCCTCTTCCATCGACACTTAAAAGGACGGTGTTTCTCATGTTTAAATGTACTTTCATCACATTCCCAGTGGTGACAGACGAATTTCAGCGTCCCTGAACTGTTAGATGATATGGTAGACCCTGGGGGGAGCATGAGAGCCATCATTCATTTATGTTGCAAATTTAATCGCCAACGTGGGTCCCACGTTTTCTCATTAGTATGCACCATGGCAGAGTGGAGCTTTCACCACGTTTGCTCATTAATATGTAAACAGTTATCATGCGTGCAGCCAGGACATCGCTTTGTCTTAATGTTGAGTTTGGCCACACCTACTGCCAATCTCTAGAGCGATTTAAATCAAGCATTTCTCTACACCTTTCTGGCACCCCGCCTAGTAGGAGTTGCCAAAGCTTATCGGGAGAGCGGTATCCTCAAAGGCAGTGGTGGTCCCCAGAACGGACGAAGCAGTTTCACGCCTTCGTTTAGCATCTCAGTGCGAAACAGAGAAGAGTGCGGAAAGTGATGGCGGTCGAACAGAGACGGGGAAAGTCTAAGCGGTAGATAATTGGGTAATGGTGGCAGGAATGGCGGCGCAGAAACGCAGAATTCCCCTGATATCAAATAAGTTGTGACATTTCACGTGTCCCCCTGATCCTTCAATTTTTTAATTATATATTGAGACCACTGAAGAATGCGTTTATCATTTGCGCCAGAGAGTCTGAATAATAGTACTAGCTTATAGAACAAGATTTCCTGTGCATATCTTCTATATTGGAGACTAAATTAGTTCTGTTTGGCCAGTGGTAATATATTAGTTTCAAGTGGTCCAGTGGTCTAGTTCTTTCATTTTATTTCACTGGATTTTGTGTTAATTTAAAACTATTAAATAAACCCATCAAAAAAGTTTCCAGTTGTAAATTAAATGATATATCTATACGTTATTTCCCAATATAATAGATGCTTAAATTTATTTAGAAGCCGAAAAGGGATTTATAACGAATTAATACAGTTTAGTTCTTTATATACGTGTGTTTTTTAACTATAAGACTCGCGGAGTTTTTCTTAAATAAATATAACTAAATACGCTAGTGTTTAACAATAGTTTTAACTGTAATTTTAGCCCGCGTCAGAATATGATTAGTATTGAGTGTATGATTTCACGTTTTTCTATTTTTTTTTCCACATAGGATGATCATATACCTTTGCGTCCCAGCAATTATAGAGTCAACCAGACTCGGTTCTTCTATTATCCAGACTTTTTATGAACCTTTTAAATATAATCTTCTTGTGGCGACCCTGTGCGGTCTCGCTCTCTAAAGTTACATGAGATAAAGCAGCCCAAGAACATTTAAAACTCATATAGCAATAAATTATGTAAATTAAACTGGAGAAAAACAATTGCCAGAAGCGATATCAAATCCAGGAGACCACTACCTTCTCATAACTATACCTGTGACCGTGCCATCCCATAGAAACTTTAGATAATAATCAAAAAGAAACACTAATGCTTCACCTTCCAGCGATTACGGGAAAATTTGCTAAACGCCAAACCCGCTAGTCGGGGACTGGAAAACGAAGGAAAAGTCACATACATTTTGTTGAGCAATTACTTGCCTGTTTGTGTTATTCTATGGAGTGCCAGATTCAACGATCGGTAAGTGAGAATGTGTGTGTGACTGATGTTATGGCCATCGCTAGCGTGCATGAATGAACGAGATATATTAGCAAAACCTATAATTCTCTTTACTTTGTAAATATCCTTATACTTATAGTTCCAAAGGTTGTTATTGCCGGGAGTTGTAGTGAGGATAAGCTCTCACTGCAGATAAAATACTTCTATGGCACGCGCCTCAAACAGCCTCTGACAACCAAGTCCAGCTCCCGGCCTTCACGTGTGGCTCAATTTGAGCCCGGCGGAACTGTTTCCACTGACGGGAGAAGGGGCAAAGGCGAGCGACTGGCGCCTTAAAACCAGCAGCTTCGGGCAGTTAGGGCTCGTGATCCTTGGTTGGTAGCTTATCTAAGAGAAGGAACTCTGAATTCAAACCACCGCTGCCTTGCGGGAATATCCATTTGTGGAATTGGCTTCGGGAGTAAACCCTGAGGATAAATCCGGAGTCGGAGTCCCTAAGGCAGTCTAATGTCGATTCGACATTATTCTGGCAACTCCTGCGACATGGCTGGTACCAAACTGTATCGGCTACTGCCGTTCCTTTGGATCTACCGGCTGTGTGGAGAGGTGGAACATGCTGCATGGGCAACAGCTTGATCTCCATATAACTGTGCCCAAGCTCGCGCCCTGGAGAGGACACTCCAGCTTCACCCTATAGGTGTCGGCAAAACACGGGAAGTAGCAGTTACCGGTTATAAGCATTTTGCCCAATTGGCGTAGGGCATGGCGCCAGGGGCTACTTCCGACAGTGGGAGAGGTTCTAGGATCTCACTGGACAGCTACCGCCCGCTTCAAGCTGGGCAGCCTCCAGTCAATAAGGTGTTGTCCCGCCACTGTCTGCTTTCCCCATTGGGTGCATGGGGATTAGGGTCAAACCCGAACTGTGGACAGAAAATTTTGCACCAAGCAATTATCGAAAAAATAGAAATAAGCAAACTCTCAGATTGGGATGCTGGAACGTCCGGACTATGTTGACTGGACTATCCGAAAACCTACAGGATGTAAACGATGTAAGGAAGACAGCCATAATTAATGATGAGCTTAAACGACTTCAGGTGGATATAGCTGCACTTCAGGAAACGCACCTGGCGGGCTCTGGAACGGTGAGCGAGAAGTACTACACATTTTATTGGCAAGGGAAAGATCTTAATAAAGCTAGAGAACACGGAGTAGGTTTTGCGGTCAAAAAATCGCTAACTTACATGGTTGAACCAGGCGAGAATGGATCAGAACGCCTGTTAACGCTCCGCCTGCAAACTAGCACAGGTCCCATCACCCTTGTCAGTGTGTATGCTCCTACTCTGTACTCTGCCTCAGAAGCTAAAGATGAGTTCTACGATAATCTAGCAGCAGTAATCAAAAGCATACCTAGGCAAGAACAGCTTGTTCTCCTTGGTGACTTTAACGCTAGAGTGGGTGCCGATAATGTTTCATGGCCTTCATGTCTGGGCAGGTTTGGTATTGGCAAGATGAATGAAAATGGACAACGGCTCTTAGAGTTGTGCGTCCACCATGACCTCTGCGTGACCAACACCTACTTTCAGACAAAACCCCAGCATAAGGTGTCATGGAGACACCCACGATCCAAGCACTGGCACCAACTTGACCTGATTCTCGTCAGAAGGCCACTCCTCAGGTCTGTGCTCTCCACGCGCTCGTACCATAGTGCAGACTGTGATACAGATCACTCCTTGGTTTGCTGCAAAATCAGAGCACAACCAAGAAAACTCTATTGTGTCAGACATGAAGGGAAACCACGCATTGATACCAGCAAGATATCAAACCCTTTCATGATCGCTCAATTCACTGCGACCTTCGAGAAAGGGCTCAGTAGCCCTCAGCATGGTGATACTATTACAGAGAACTGGGAGCATCTACGGAACACCATTCAAAGTACTGCACTTGCCACCTTTGGTAAGAAAACAGCAAAGTCAAATGACTGGTTTGATGCTTCATCAGATGTGATGGCACCTGTCATTGAAGCTAAGCGCAGTGCTATGAATGAATACAAACGTTCACCGAGTGCCAGAACCCTACAGATCCTGAGGGCTACGAGAAGCAAAGTTCAACAAACTGCTCGACGCTGTGCAAATGACTACTGGCTCCAGCTCAGTGAGAGCATCCAGATCGCAGCGCAAACAGGCAACATTAGACAAATGTATGACGGTATAAAGAAAGCACTTGGCCCCCATAAAAGTAAGACGGCACCGCTAAAAACCATCAGCGGAGAGAAGCTAACCGATAAGGGTAAGCAGATGGAGAGGTGGGTCGAGCACTACTCTGAGCTTTACGCTAGAGACAATACCGTTACGCCTGCAGCCCTTGATTCTGTCAATAGTCTGCCAACTATGGAGGAGCTGGATGCCGAACCAACATTAGAGGAACTCAGTAAGGCCATTGATAGCTTGGCCTCTGGCAAAGCACCAGGCAGTGATGGGATTCCTCCTGATTTAATCAAATGCTGTAAGAGCACGCTATTACATCCCCTGCATAGGATGCTGTGCCAGTGCTGGGAAGAGACAATTATTCCTCAAGACATGCGAGATGCCAAGATTGTAACACTGTATAAAAAAAAGGAGACAGAAGTGATTGCAATAACTACAGAGGCATCTCTCTTCTTAGTATTGTTGGTAAGGTTTTTGCCAAAGTCATCTTAATGCGACTACACAAGTTAGCTGAGCGCATATATCCAGAGGCACAGTGTGGATTCCGAGCTGGCAGATCAACAACAGACATGATCTTCTCTCTCCGCCAGCTTCAGGAAAAATCAAGAGAGCAGAAAAGACCATTATATATCGCCTTTATAGATCTCACAAAAGCATTCGACCTAGTTAGTAGGGATGGACTCTTTAAAATCCTCCTGAAAATAGGCTGCCCTTCTAAAATGCTGGAAATGATAAAGTCATTCCATGACGACATGAACGGAACAGTCCAATATGCTGGAAGCACGTCACAGCCCTTTGATATACGAAGTGGCGTTAAACAAGGCTGTGTTCTGGCTCCGACCCTCTTCGGAATCTTCTTTGCCTTACTCTTGAAACACGCATTCAGAGATGCAACTGAAGGAATATGCCTTCACACTAGGTCAGATGGCCGTCTGTTTAATCTTTCAAGGCTGAAGGCAAAAACAAAAATCAGAAGGGTCACTATAAGAGACTTGTTGTTCGCTGATGATGCTGCAGCCGTCACTCAAAGCCAACAGGAGCTTCAGAGCTTGATGAATCGCTTCACTAAAGCATGCAAGGACTTTGGCCTCACAATAAGTCTAAAGAAAACGAATGTGCAGAGTCAGGATGTGGGTGCTGCACCAGTTATCACTATCGATAACTATGAATTGGCAGTGGTGCACCACTTCACATACCTAGGGTCTACCATCAATGACAAACTCTCACTGGATACAGAAATCGGCAGCCGCATTGGCAAAGCTGCAGCTACCTTTGCCCGCCTCACATCGCGTGTTTGGGGAAACTCTAAACTCACAATGAAGACCAAAGCTGCGGTATATAATGCCTGCGTCACCAGCACACTCCTATATGGCAGCGAGACCTGGACGACCTATGCTAAGCAAGAAAGAAGGCTTAATACCTTCCATTTGCGGTGTCTACGCCGCATCCTCGGCATCTCGTGGAAAGATAAAGTGACAAATGTCGAGGTGTTGTCACGTGCTGGCCTTCAAAGTATGTATACGCTGCTTAGACAGCGCAGACTTCGCTGGCTTGGCCATGTTCGCCGCATGGAAGATGGTCGCATCCCAAAAGATATCTTCTACGGACAATTAGCAGATGGCAAGAGAACAGTTGGGCGACAACAGCTGAGGTTCAAAGATGTATGCAAGAGAGATATGAGGGTGCTGGACATGGATCCAGCAACGTGGGAGGATGAAGCTGCCGATCGCAATAAGTGGCGATGCTATTTACGGCACCACATCAGATTGGGCGAAGAGAGGCTCACACAAGAAGCAGAGGTGAGGAGAAAACGTCGAAAGGAGCACCAGGAAAATAAGCAGCTGAGGGCTGCCACCTCAGGGGCGCATTCCCATAGTCAGTTATGACTGAAGGGGCTATTATTTTTATCCTTATACTGTATTCCTTGTATTGTTCTCTTTAAGTTGGGTTGCTTACCTTTTCTTATTTCCCCTCCCTTAATCTGCTTAGTCAAGGGATAACTTGGAGAATACTAGGACTCTGTTCCTACACCCCATACTAAATATTGTAAACCCCCCCCCCCCCCCCCCATCAGAATAAATTAATCTATCTTTTTGGGTTAAAGTATCTCTTTCTGATAACCACTTGTCTTTGGACTGGGTTTTTTTTGTCTATACAAGCGGGAAGGGCATATTAGGATTCTACTCTTCAAACACCCCACTTCCCCCCCCCCCCCACTTTGTTATTTGTATTTTTTCTGTAACTATGATCTTTGAATGTACCATGCTAAATGTTGTGATTTTGGTTTAATGATAATAAACACCATAAACCTTAAATTACTGTGTTTGCCGACCCATTACCCATATCTGTTATATATAGTTTGTATTTATGTCCGTGTCTTTGTAGCACCAAATTGGTGTGTGTACATGAGTGTTGAGTAACTGGCAAAGATTGTTTAGCCAGGAGAGGTTTAGGAGTCTACAGATAAATAAAATTGTCGTAAGATAGGCAGATCGGAGAAATTACCCGATTTCAGAGACTGTCCTTACTCTTTTCAGCACTCTTGTGAATCAACTATCCATTTCTTAACCCTTACTATCACAGAGCCTTCACTATCATTTTACACTCGGACGGGACCACTATTTCTTAGACCTATCTCAAAAATAAAATTACGACAATAAATGGGTTTTTCGCCGCGATTTTTAGTCTGATCTAGAAATTAGTACCACTAAACGGGTAGCCCAGTAGGATATGATCTTATGTCTGGGTCTAACTCTAGATAGAGTGTGAGTGAGTTGTCTTTGTGAAGATAGGGAGTAAAAATAATTTTACCCCTAGACAACGCTTTTAGTACTTGGTGTCGACCACACAAAATAAATATAGGATTGTTTTCTTTCTACGGCAGCAGAGAATTACGGAAATCAAAACAATTGGTTATTTTAATTATTCTCTGGCAGAGAAAATTGGGAAATTTTTTTTTAAAAAGATTTCTGGGATCGCGTGATTGTGAAACAGTCACAAAGATTTTGAAGTTAGCAGAGTTGAGCAAAGCTAAGGACGCCTTATTCTGATTTTTTTAAAGTCTAGTTAATAACGTCTCTTCTCAAATTGACTTCGGAGGGCGGAGTTTTTGTGGTGGAGATATTTTTAAGGAAAATTTTTTTTTTCTACTTAAATATTAATTAAATAAATATAAAATTTGTTTTATATATATAAATTTTCTCTACTGATAGTAATAGTAGATTTTTTCTAGTTGTTTGACCTACAATTTAATGTGGCATAGTCGCCTGCATTAAGAGTCTTAATTGACAGATAATAGCAGCGTTAGGTTAGCAAATCAATAAAGGTAGGAGGTATCTCAGGTAATTTATATTTTGTGTTTTCTCGTGAGCAGTGTAGAGTTTGTTTTTCCCCTTCTTTTTTTCGTCGTCTTATTCTCTCGTCTTAGTAGCATCCATGCCTTTGACATGGCAGAGAGAGTTCAGTTGAGACAGGAGGCAAAGGAGACAGGATTACAGGGAAATACCGCGAACGCGTTTGTCAACAGGGAACTTGACAGGTATGACGCGGAGAAGAAGGAAGAGAAAGAGATACAGGAAAGAGAGAAGGCTGAGAAGAAGGAAGAGAAAGAGAGGGCAGAAGCTAGGGAGAAAGAAGCGGAAGAACGTCAATTGGAACAGAAGAAAATTGAGGCAGAGATGGAAGTCCGCAGGGCAAATGAGAGAGAGGGAGAGACAGCATGAATTAGCGCTTAAGGCTTTAGAGAGTCGGGGTGCTTCTACTTCCAATAATAGAGAGCCATCTTCACCCCAGTCTCAGTTAACGGATCTCTCCAGCACTCAATCTGCCCAATTAACAGCGATGTCTTTTGTCTTAGAGTCTTTCCCGAGCCCCAATGAGAAAATTGACACCTTCCTAGAGAGATTCGAGAGGATGGCAAATCTGTATGGGTTAGAGAGTTCCCGGTGGTGCCTAAAACTTTCTCACGCATTAAAATGTAATGCTTATGATGTGTACGTTAAGCTGGGAAGCTGCCAAAATGACTACGACACGATAAAGAACGCCTTGCTAGAGCGGTTTGAGATGATTGCCCGAAAATTTCTGCAAATGTTCAGAAACAGCCGAAAGGAGAACACGGAGACATTTCCCCAGTTCTCTTCACGTTGAACGGGCTATTTGATAAAGTGCCTTGAATTATCAGAATTACCTCTTACATATGAGGGACTACTTAAACTTGTTCTTGTGGAACAGATAAAATCAACTTTATCAAACGAAACCCGTAGATTTTTGGCTGAGCAGGGCGCAGTCAAGCTTGAGGACATCCTCAATAAGGCCGAACGCTATGCAAACGCAATGGCTGAACTTCCCAGCACTAAACAAATACCCACAGATGAGCCATCTCGAAAACAAAATCTAGAACAGTCATCCTATTCTTCTAATTCCTCCCAGCACTATAACCAACGAGAAACTAATACCCAGAGACCTCCCCAAGAGAAATCGAAATTCTACAAAACCAGATATCCTTCAAACAACAATCCTGATCAACCCACCAGGCCTACATTGCAGCGCGGCCACCAAGGTCAAGGCAAGAGAAAGACCCCTACAGCAGGGACGTCTGATCAGAGCAAGCACTCCGGGCCAAACCGCATTTGATGCTTGCATACAGCCTCGCAAAGAAGAGTCAATGTCAGTGATTCTCAACCTGAGGGGGACAGATCCTTAACGCGAGGAACTGTAATTTTGAACGGTACCTCAACAACTTGTCTTTTTGACACTGGATTATCTTTTGACTGTATTTTCGCCAGGCACCTTGTCAAACCCGGTCAGGAGACAGAGGGCACCGTCAAACTATGTGGAGTTTTTAAGAGTGACGCACCCAGGACGCTTCCTATCGCACTGGTAGAAATACACTCTGATTTTGTTAGAGGTGTTATTAAAGCGGCCATAATGGATGATCCTATCTACCCAGTTATCCTGGGATGTAGATATGTGTTGGTTTGGAGACCAAAAGAGCCGATTGTGGCAGCGGTAACCACAAGAGGGCAAACCAAAAAGGAGAGGGAGCCTGCGCCAAATTAGTTGCCGAACGAACTGAAGGAGACGCAACAAAAGGACCCTACTCTGGAGCCCTGCTTTAGATAACTGCACATGTCTAAGGACCCCAGACACCACGGAGACATCTTTTCGAAGGATGGCGTATTGTATCGTAGAACGGGTGACCCTGATACAGGGAATAACCAGCTCTTAGTACCGACGCAGTACAGAAGCCAGATCTTAGAAATGGGGCATTCTCTTCCCTTTAGCGGACATATGGGACAAAACGCCACTATTCAGCGAATAAAAACCCACTATTGGTGGCCGGGAATGAACTCTGAGATTATCAGGTACGTGAAATCCTGCGCCCAGTGCCAACGTGTGGCACCCAAGCACTTGACACCCCCAGTATCTATGGGGCAAATGCCAATAGTAGGTACTCCATTCGAACGGGTTGCTGTCGACATCATTGGACCCCTGGAAAGGACCAAAAGAAGGAACAGGTTCATCCTCACCTTAGTCGACACTTGCACAATGTGGGCCGAAGCTATACCCCTAACATGCACGGATTCCAAGCATGTCGCAGAAGCCCTCGTGCAATTTTTTACACGGTAGGGATTCCCTCAACTAGTTTTGATGGATAATGGATCCCAATTCCGTAGCCTGTTAATGGAGGAGATCTTTAAGATCTTGAGGGCCAAACACATCCACATAAGTCCCTACCATCCGGCCGGAAATTGGCTCGTGGAGCGTTTTAATGTCAGCCTCACCATGATGTTACGTAAGCTGGCTCAAGAGAAACCGGAAGATTGGGACCTATATATATGTGCTGCCTTATTCGCCTACAGAGAGGTTCCCCAAGCATCTACGGGATTCCCGCCAGCCACACTTTTATTCGGCAGACCTATTAAGGGGCCACTAGAAGCCTTACTTCGGTCCCTGACAGACCAAAAGGCTGACGAGACAGTCGTCTCTGCAAGCAAATATGTATCTGAGCTCACGGAAAGGCTACAGCTAGGATGGGATCTAGCTACAACCAACCTTAAGAAAGCACGCGCAAAACATGCTAAAAGATACGATAAAGCTGCAAAAGAGAGATAACTCCAACCAGGGGAGAAAGTTTTGTTGCTACTTCCAACCGGAAACAATAAACTTCGCATCGGATGGCAAGGGCCGTTTACCGTCCTTAAAAAGATCTCACGCACCAATTACAAGATCTCGATAAAAGGAAAGGAGAAGGTCTTTCACATAAATCTGCTTAAGAAATATTTGGAAAGGTCAGTGCCGTCCTCCGAGCATCTCCTGGCGGTCGCCATAGCAACGGAAGACGAGGAAGATGATGATGGTTGCATGGAGTATCCATTGCACCAAACATAATCCTTTAAAGATGTCAAATTTGGCGACAATCTCTCAGATGGACAACAGACAGAAACCAGGGCGCTACTGAAACAATACGCTCTTTCTTGCCGACTGGAAAGAGTGCATTCTCCAACGCATTGGTATATTTTTGTCCACCACGTCAGTACACTCACAGGGGGGGGGGGGTGACCACGGGATGCATCTTGACCTCACTTGCACCATTTGTCATCTGCCATCTGGAGCACACACCTCTTGCTCGCTTGACGCTGGACATCTTACGCTGGGTCCCAGCGCAGGGAAAAAAGACTCGTGGGTGTAAGCTCATGCGTTTACTGGTTCAAACTCCTGCCCGTCTATAAATATACTGGCTTGTGGCATCATCAAGTCAATGTCTTCTGTCATGCTCGCCCAGGTGAGTTGGGGTTCTTCTAGCGTCGCCTCTTCCTCCATCTGATACGCCTCTGTCATATCGGGGTACTCTTTATCTTCGGACTCAGTTTGCTTCGGCTCATCAATTGTTGGTGTTGACACGCTCCTGGGGGAGGGTTCTGATGTCGACGCCTTGGGTGATGGGGGCAAGGTTTTTTTGCTGGGGGAGTTTAACCTCACCTCCTTCGTCTTTACAGCCCTTGTTGACTGCAATAGCATCCTCTTCCTGTTCTTCGCGTTCCTTCTAGACAGCACATCTGTAAATTCTGCCTCTGTGTTCTTCTCACTTTCAGACTCCGATTCAGTATTTTCTGGGGCGGGGGAGTCAATTGCCCTACTCTGCTCCGCTGGAGTTTTGTCTGCCACTGCCTCTTCTTCTCTTGTTTGTTTGGCTTGAGTGGGGGCCGCCCGTTTCTTTGGGCACTGGCTGACCCAGTGCGTATCAAGCCCACATATCGCACATTCAATTCTGCGCCCGGGCAGGGCCACCCACACTCGCTGTATTCTGTCATCCGTCATCTTCAAGTGCGCGAAGTGCGGTACCTGTTGTTTGGATGGCCTGTAGGAAAAGTTCCACATGTCGTATGCCGTCTTAATTCTGCTGACTTCAGCATTCTTATCTCCGGTCACTTCCGCAGCGATCCTCCTCACCGCCTCTGCTTTCATTGTTGGCGGTATCCAGTGTAGGATACCCTTGGACGTTTCTTTGTCCAGGTGCTCGATATGCACGGTCATCTGTGGATTGGACCACTCTAGCTTTTTGCCATGTAGGCCTTGATAGTGCTTAATCTGCGCTGCCGCAGTTAAAGTGGCGTACCACCTAAAGGGTCCAGAAAACCTGTATAGTGTGGCAATGCCACTCAGTCCCACTTCTGCAGGCCCTGCCAGGATACTCGCTAACAACGAATAAGATGCTCTATTGGCCTGTGGGCCGGTAACAGTGATTATCAGTGTCCCTGGTTTGTGAAGGACTCCTCCTTCCAAATCTTCATCTGTATTTATTTCAATAACTGGCACAATAGGTGCTGACATTTTTTCTTACCTCTTGGTTATAAAACCAAATTAGTACAAACAAAAGTCACAAGCTTAGCCTAGCTAACAGCTAAGCTAACACTAATGTCCGGGAAAGAACAGCAAAACGGAGGAGTCAAGGGCTTTTGTTCAATAGTAGTCGTAGCGCCAGGTTGCTCCAAACCTAAACTAAAGATTTTTTTTTTTTTTTTTTTTTTTTTTTTTTTTTTTTAAAAACCTTTATTGGGTCTAAGATTTTAAACAACATCAATGTTATATACAAGAATGACATTTGTAAGATATGACATCCCCCCCCCCCCCCCCATATCCCCAAATAAGCAGTGCAACATATCACAAAGCAATATTTACATTATAATATTAAAAGATAAATGGCAAAAGGTACAAACCCTGTCCTTCCCACTTCCCTCCCAATTTAAAACATTTTGTGAAACCAAACCCCTATTTCCAAACAAATCTTAACACAAATTCCGTCAATATTATAACATACATAATAGGCAAACCATAGTTGATGGTAGATGAAAGTATGAATGAGTGATGGTACAATGGGTATTTATAGTATGAACACAGCAAATTATCAAAGTTACATTGCCTTCTGTAAAGACTCAGGGTCACAGAAGGCGTGATGCATAATATTTAAAGTATATTATTCAAACAAAAAACTTATTTATTTTAAACTTGTCTTGTTATGTCATCTGTTATTTGTTCATATATTTATGAAAATATTCTACTGTCGTAATGTATGCCGTCATGTACTGCCCTATTCCTACATATCCATACTAAATATCTAAATTCAGCTAAAAGAGTTAATAATTTAAGTTCTGTCTGTCTCTGTAACGAAGGTAAAGTATTTAACATGACCGCTTGGTACATGTTAAGTGATTGCGGTGTTTTGGAAGCTATCAGTGTTCTTAGTTTGTTTAGTGTGGGGGCCACTGTTTTACATGTGTAAAACAGGTGGTCCTCTGTTTCTATTGTGTTGCTACTGCACAGTTTACACTTTGGGGGCGCTTTGCCAGCTTTTTTTGCCGATCGCTCACTCACAATAGGTGTTAAACTGTACAGTAACCTGTATGTGACTTGTTTGGCTTGTGGCTTAACGTCTAATGCATGAATGTTTGTGAAGCTTTGCGTGTAGTCTGTTATGAAAAGGTTGTACCCTCGTTTAATCCGTGTACCTAAATAAGGTTCTTGTGCCCCTACTAAAAGTTTGTATATTAGTTTAGTGTCTTGTTTTACTAGATGTTCGTTTCCTTTTAAGTTTTGTAAGCATATCTTATAAAAGAGTGGTGGGGTACCAAAGAAATGGGGTTGATTATTTTCTAATTTATGTAACTTAATTAACCTTAATCCTATATAATAATGTGCTAAAGGGTACATCCTTGAATTTTTTATAACCTCCCCTATATACTTAATCCTTAAAGCTTTAATTTTAGTGTTAATGTCCTGTAGGGCTATCCCCCCTTTGTTCTTAGGTTGTATTAAAGTTAAAAGCTTTATACCTCTAATCGTATTCCTAAAAATAAAATCCCTAATCAGTACATTTATTTTAGTTACAATTGATTTTGGCATGATTTGGACATTTGCTGTATAAATTATTTTTGGCATAATGAAACAGTTCACTATGACGCTTCTCCCAAAAATGGTAGTTGTCTTATATTTATACCTTTCTAACATGTTTTGGATTTTATCTAATAATTTTACCCACGTTTCTGTATTGGGGTCATGAGGGTTGCAGGAATAATGTAATCCATATATTTTGATTCTGTTAACTTGCGTTAACTGAAAGGGGAAATCTGTTTTATTTGCCCATCTGCCTAATCCCATTATACTAGATTTCTGAACATTTAGTTTGGATTCGTTAGCGTATCCAAACTCTGTAAAGACTTCCAATATGTTTTTTATAGAATCTATTGTTCCTGGGAGAAATATAGTATCATCAGCGTACGCCAACAATTTCCTTTCTCCTCTACCAGGAACAAAGGTTCCCGTGATGTTTACGTCCTGCCTTATTTTTTCTAGAACTGGTTCTAGTGTTAGTACGTATAAAAGGGGCGATAAACAACAACCCTGTCTCACTGACCTTGACAGCCTTATTGGTTCACTTAAACTATGGTTAATTAATATTCTACTGTGTGGTTTCTTGTATAATATTTCTACCCATGTTCTGAAGTATTCCCCTATGTTGTTTGCTTGTAAAGTTTTATGTAAGAAGGAATGCGATACTCTGTCAAAGGCTTTCTCCTGATCTAGTGATAATGTTGCACTTTGACACTGTCTATCATGCGTGTATGTAATCAAATCTCTTATAAAATGTGTATGTCTACAAATGTTTCTACCATGGACACTACATTGTTGATCTGTATGTATCATTTTTTTCCATAAATGGTTTGAGCTTCAGAGTGAGAGCTTTGGCCAGAATTTTATAATCAGTATTTAACAGTGAAATAGGCCTGTAATTTTTGATTGACTTTTTGTCAGCATTGTCTTTAGGTATTAACGTAATAAAGGATTCGTTCAAACTATTTGGAAGCTCTCCTTTCTGGAAGGCTTCTTCAAATACTTTAATTAATAAAGGGCCTAAAATCGGGAAAAAGAAAAAGTAAAATTCTGCAGTCAACCCGTCTGGCCCGGGTGATTTATTTTTTTGGAAAGTACTGATAGCTTCCCTTAAATTTTCCAAAGTTAAAGTTTCATCTAATTTCCTGCTCTCATCTTCACTCAAACGCTTTGTATAGTGTAGGAATTTATCCTGTGTGTTTGCATTAGTTTCCTGCTTAGTGTATAATTGTGTGTAGTATTCTAAAAAGGCTTGTCTAATATTAGTGTCTTCTGTCTGATGTTGACCGTTCATATCTAATATTTCATATACCTGTCTACTGCGTTGAACGTTTTGCTCTATCTCTAAGTATTGTCTGCTGGGTATCTCTTGTGTAATAGTATTTAATTTAGTCCTGAGTAATGCCCCCTGGTATGTGTGTTGTTTGTAAATGTCTAATTGCTCTTCTAAAAAATGAATGTGTGGGTTATTTTTATCTATCTGTTTAGTTAAGCTAATGGCATCTTCTAATAAATTTTGTTCTCTCTTAAAAGCCCTGTGTATGGTTGTAGCTAGAATCTGTGACCTATCTCTTATTGTGTTTTTTAGCAGGTCCCAATATTCTGCGATGTTATTTTTGGGAATGTCCTGCGTGTAACCCTGAATGAGCTGTGTTATTTTGTCTGTAAAGAAAGTATTTTTTTAGCAAATTGTTGTTGAATTTCCAGTGCGGGGATCTCTTTAATTCTGTATGTGTGTGTCCCGTACTTAGAACTGTGTATACTGCCTGATGGTCTGTGTATTTAAGCGTACTTTTAATGTGATGAGTTTTGTGTATGCTGTAACTGTTTGTTGCGTATATTCTGTCCAGTCTAGAAGCTCGTCTAAAATATGGGTTTCTCATGTCATGAAATGTGAAAGCTTGTGTTTGCGGTTGTAGTTTTCTGTAAACGTCTACTAGGTTATGTTTGTCAATCATGGATTGTAAACGTCGTATTAATAGGGATGTTTCAATTTTCTTTTTTTTTTTTGTAATTCGGGGCCAAAGGAACTCCTGTCTAAATCTGTCAAAACACAGTTAAAATCTCCTCCTATCACTAATTTGGTTCCTTTGTAGTACCTATCTATAGTGTCGTACAGTCTGTCATAAAAACTAGGCCGGTTGGTTTCCGTCGCTGGAGCGTATATATTTATGAGTGTGTGCGTGTCATGTTTGTTGTGTTTGTTTTGTATTTGAATTATGACAGTTCTGCCACAACTGTCTGTTCTATAATGTACTGTGTCCCAATCTTCATTAATTTGTAAGATGGCGACACTACTATGCCTGGGGCCTAGGGCGAACCAGCCATGTTTAAGTCCTAATCTAGTTACAATCTGACTCGCCTGTAGGTCGGTCGTAACCCCTGTCTGTTGCAAGAACAAAAAATCAGGTTTATCTTTTTTAATAAGTTTGATAATGTGCTCCAGCTTATCCCTCAAACCATTGATATTGAGGGATATTAGAACAAGGCTGCTTGACAAAGTGGTATCTGAGGGTTGGCCACTTGTTGCAAACTGTCTACCTGGCAAAGTGGCAGAGTGGCCACTTGCCATATCTAAACTACAAGGCAATGTAGTGGTCTGGGGCTGGCTACATGCCATAGATGGATTACTCGGTAGCAAAGTACTATCTAAAGATTTATCACATGTTGTAATGGGTGTATCTGTTTCACGTAGTTTACTCGACAGAGCGGTGCATAAGGGCTGACCGTTATCTGTCATTACTAAACCACTCAACACATTCATGTTTGCACTTCTTGACAAAGCGGTGCATAAGGGCTGACCGTTGTCTGTAAAATGACTACTCGACACATTAGTGACTGGTCGCTGGCTAAAGGTCGTTGTGCCCTGCTGATTAGGGCCCAACGCAGGCAACGCTGCGTTGTCAGTCCCTCTCGCCCTGACAGGGGGGAGGGTTGGTTGCCTAATTAAAACTGTGCGCATTTAAGGGTGCGTGCAGTGTTAGTTTTGTGTATAAAAACAAAAACATCAAAGAACTACCTACATTAAACACAACTCTTAAATAATAATAATAATAATAATACACACTTCCTAAACTATAGGTGTTTACATGTTTTACTTTTAAAATTACATCACTATGAAATAAAGGAAAAAAGTTCATTTCTCCGGACACCGGCAGCTCACTGTCTATTCTTGTTGTAGGTGCAACCAAGGCTTTCCTATACTTGGGAACTGGACAGGTCTGTTTGCACTGGGCCTCAGTGCACGGGGAAAGAACTTCTAGTAGTAAAATCATTCACTCACATGTTCAAAAGGCTTGTCCATCTATGAAGATATCTGCTTGGGACAACATGGCCTCCATGTCGTCCTCTTCTGTAGTTGCCGCCCAACAGGAGGGGGCTTGCGTATTGAATGGCGTCGGCGCCTCTAGAACCTCATGTCTTGTTGGTGATGATCTTCTGCTGTTAGGTGCTGACATCACATGCTCATCGGCGACAGGTGTCGACAAGTTCTCTCTCGGGGAGGGCTCTGGTGTAGGCGCCCTGGGTGATGGTGGCAAGTCTCTTCGGCTAGGGGAGCGCTTGCTCGGCGACTTACTGTCACTACGTTTTACTTCTTTTGACCTCACAGGCTCTGTTGCCTGGAGCAGGAATCTTTTTCTATTGATTTCTTTTTTTTCTTTCTTGTTATTTATAATTTTTGTATATTCATCACCTTCACTGGCATCTGGGCCATCCGGGGTAGGGAGCTCGTCTGCCCTGCTTTGCTCTGCTGGTGTTTTTTCGACAGCTTTTCTTCCTCCCTCGTTTTCTTGACCTGGTGGGGTGGCGCCCGCTTCCTAGGGCATTGGCTGACCCAGTGGTAATCCTGCCCACACACCGCACACTGTATTCTTCTTCCGGGCAAGGACACCCATATTCTTAGTACTTTGTCTTCGGCTGCTTTCAAGTGCACAAAGTGCGGTATCCTATGTTCGGATGGTCGGTATTGGAAATTCCACATGTCGTGGGCATTTTTGATCCTGTACACTTCTACGTCTTTATCTCCCGACACTTCCGCCGCTATTCTTTTTACTGCCTCGGGTTTCATCGTGGGCGGCATCCAATGTAGCACACCTTTGGATCTTTCTTTGTCATGATGCTCAATCTGAATGCTCATCTGAGGGTTGGTCCACTCCAATCTTTTTCCGTGCAGGTCCTTGTAGTACTTCAGCTGAGCTGCTGCTGTTAACGTGGCATACCACTTATAAGGGCCCGCGAAGCGGTACAATGTGGCGATGCCACTCAGGCCGACGCCGGCTGGTCCAGCTAATATGCTGGCTATTAAAGAATACGATGCCTTGTTGGCCTGCGGCCCTGAGATCGTAATTACCAGTGTCCCTGGTCTATGTAGCATGCCTCCCTCTAAGTCTTCGTTTAGATCAATTAAAATCACGGGCACGATAGGTGCGGACATTCTTATTTCTATCTTTCTTGGTACTTAAACCAAATTGGATTAAACAAATTCACAAGGCTAGCCTAAGCTAACAGCTAAGGCTAACACCACAAACCTGAGAAGTTACAGCAGGAGGTAAAAACACGTCTTCACGTCTCAAAGGGGTAAAGATAACACCTTCGTTGGACACTAGCTTTGAGATAACTGTCTCAAGCTCTGACTGGTTACTAAGATGCATCAGTCTTTATACTGGTCTGGTGCTATGGCTCGCCAGAGGAAGTATTTCTTATTGGAGTTAAGACCGGAAACTTTCTAATGATTGGTCTTGGGGGCTAGTGGACTGTTGAAATAATCTTTAACCTAACTAACTACGAATCCTCTAGTCTGAAATTATTGTTTCTATGTGATGATGACCAACCATTGTTTAAAGTTCTCTCTAATCTAAATGTTTTCCGGTCTGACTTGTATGGAGGCCACACAAGGTTTGATGACATTATGGGTTCATATGTGTCATGACTGATGATGTCATTGATTCTTGACTAGTAGTTTATTTATCTAACTAGTCATTCATAAAATACTTTACTATAAGGCTAACAGTTGTAGCTACTTAATAGTCTACCCTGTTACATAACGTAGTAATACAAAAAATAACTTCAGAAGACAAGCAAGAAAAAATAACATTCAGAAGACAAGGAAGAAAAAATAACATTCAGAAGACAAGCAAGACAAAATAACATTCAGAAGACAAGCAAGAAAAAAGAATGACAGAGAGAAAGAGATAAAGAGTGAGGAAAAACAAGAAGTAAATAAAAGATAGGTAACAAAACATGTCAATGATCTAACTATCAGCATTATCTTTATATTTTAGCTCCATGTGGAATACTGGCCTTCAACAAATAAACTCCAAACCGTACTGTACTGTGCCATCTACTCAAGGTGTTTCCATGCCTTTCTTATACCCTTTGTGCCTTGCACAAGTTCTCTTCCCCATGTGGTACTCGTCTCCCTTTGAAGAGACAAAGAGTTTTGTCAGAAGCAGATAAAGGAACAGATGGGAGGCAGTGAATCCAGGCCACCGTGGGGAACGATGCATGTTACTAGCGCAGCCGACGAGAACAAGTGGTAATCTTCAGGGGCCACAACAGATTTGGATACTATCTATTCAATAAAGGTAGCTAGGGATAGGAACTGATGTATGTAACTGTGTCGCCGATACATTCCTGTGCTCTGTTTCTACTCTAATTTCAAAACTCTAATTCACAAACATCAGAATTTTTATTTATTTATTTATTTGTTCACTTCAGTTTGCGTTGCCAGAAATCAATATCCCCATCTTCAGATCTCCTGACATTCTTCAACCTTGACCTCCTCATCCAAGTGACATACATTTCAAACATCTCAGTTTTCCTTCCTGCTGTCTCTCCTATTCCTCTCAGCGTTTTTTCATACACAACATGAATAAGTCGCACTGATATGCTGACTGGTATGTCTATAAATTCCTCTAATCCCTGATGGTCTTCGTTATTGATTACTTACTCTTAAAATCCTCAAGGAGCATGGGCCTTCAACAAACGTAAGCCTAACCCTACTGTTTCGCGCCATTAGCACAACGATTTTCCTTGTCTTCCTCGTAATATTTTTTTTACCTCGTTCTACCGGCACATGTCTGGCTAGAGAGAGAGAGAGAGAGAGAGAGAGAGAGAGAGAGAGAGATGTTCAACACTTTCTAGAAAGGAGATAGTGAGATTGAACCATGGAATGAATAAATAGCGGAAAGAGTTAAAAATAATACAAAGATGTTTTTAAACCAAACATTAAACAATGCAGAGATAATGAAAGATGGGTAGAGAGATTGAATGAATAAACATATCAGAAGAACAAGGTTGTCGGCTATGATGATAGGAAACTCTTTACAGAGCGATACAACAGGAAGCAATTTGATCATCAGAAGATGTCCCCCGTCCGACAAGTGTTTCGGCCCTACATACTCCTTTACACTCTAAGGAAGGGGGGGGGGGAGGGGGCCCACTTGGGTGATGACTCCCAAGCGTCTCAGCCTTCTGTTGTCTTGTATAGAAAATGAACCCATTTCACTTATGGTAGCAACTTTAATCCACAACTCCGCCTGCCGTGGAGGCAATTGTGAAAGTAACAAAGAGAAGACAAATTATTCCGTTCGCTCCGTAGCACATCACAACTACGGACACACACTGAGTCACCTGCGCGAAGCCGACGAGACTTGACACTGCGCGCTCGCCACTGAAATTCTTCCTGACACCCCTTATAGTATACATCGCCTGTCGCCTCTCAGCCACAGCCCTTTCACGAGTACGCCTAAAAACTCAGCGTATTGTGGACTTAGAAAAATTCCTGGTGTTTTCTGTACTGCAGCGTTTATTGTCACGATTTCCATTGCCCATTGCGGTTGTTCCACAGCCAGCCTGATGCCTTTTCGGCAGTTTCACTAAGCCTCTTCAGTGCCCTTGTTCTAGACTGTCCCCTCAGCCCCAACAGTTTCAATAGATCATACCCTGATGCAGCCACAAGCCCTCTTGCGCCCACTTCAACAGCCATGGCCCTTGCAGTGAACCCATCGTGTCTCAGTTCCGCGGCCAGATCACTATACTTGGCCGCTTTGAACGAATGTTGCTCGTCTAATCTGGATTCAAATGGCACGGTCAGTTCAATCAGTATGACCTGAAGCGTTGCTGAAGAATGAAGCACTATATCAGGCCGTCTCCACGATTTTCTGATACTCTCTGGATATGCCCCTCATCCAGGTAGGTCTACCGCCATCTCCCAGTCGTTTGCACAGTCAAGAAGAGATGGTAAACTGCTACCAGGTTTACTCGGTTTGGGGTGTGCTGACTTTCCTGTCCTCAGAAAGTATGTATTTGCGGTGCTCGGCCCGGGTTTTCTATTCGCCTTCATCCTTGCCAGATCTATTGTCGCAGCAAGCTCATTTAGCACTTTGTTATGGTGCCAAGTGTATCGCCCTTGCCCTAATGAAACCTTACACGGTGAGAGCACGTGTTCGAGTGTCTGCCTCCCCTTGCACAGGGGGCACTGCACATCATCCGACTTTCCCCATTTCACAAGGTTGGTGGCCGACGGCAGCAGGTCATACATTGATCTAACAACGAAGCTGAGCCTAAGAAGTGCCATATGCCATATATCATTCCATGTCAAGGACCTCTGCAGGGCTCCTTCCCAGGTAGTCCATTGGCCTTGTTGGACCTGCTGCACTGCTTTTTGCAACCTCTTATCATTCTCAGCTCCTCATATCTCCTGAACTACCATGTCTCTGCGCTCACTGCTTGATGCCTTGGACCACCAGCGGATGTCTCCATGACCAAATCCCCGTCTATTCGTTTGTGTGTATCCGATTACCTCCCTCAGTTTGAGTGACTCTTGGGCAGCATCAACAGCTTCTTCCACTCTCCACTTCCTTCCCGTTTTCAGTGTGGGCCGAATGGACTTAACCACGTCATCAGCTGACTCGCGTAGCATCATTGCAAGCCTTGCCTTTCCAACTCCGCACTCTTCAACTACTGACTTGAAAGAGAGCAGAAGTTTTGACTTTTTACAGTACAGTGCTACATCTGACAGACCTGGTGGTACCCTAGCCATTTTCTCATGAACTTGTTGACTTTCTGCTCTACAGCTTCCACTGTACTTGTGCTTATTTCATATATAAGCAGTGGCCACAGCAACTTCGGTATCAACATGAACTGGAGGCACCACAGTTTGAACTTTCCCAGGAGTCTGCTTTGGTCTATGATCTGTGTAGTGAAATCTGTGAGAACTAACGCTTAATTCCACAGCACGTTCAATTTGCATACCGAAGTAAGGGCCTAAACGATTTGCCGCGGTTTAACATTAATACCATGACGGGCGTTCGAAAGACCCCCTTTTTCTCGACCCGCGTTCTGGACATATATTCACACGCTGGTTTTAGCAGACGATATATATATATACACACACGCAATGTGACGTGGCGCCGTAAGGTTAACGTCCGATAAGGTAGTTTAAAATAAAAGGAAAATTAAGGTTAACGTCCTATTTGTTTTTGAAAATGCCGTACTGAATTAAATAGGAGAGGGGAAGGAGTCCTTAATTTGAATATTTGAGGTCAGTTTTATTTGAAAAGGAACGCTATTCATTAAACAGTCTCTGATTGGCTGTAGTATAATAGACAAACGGTTGTATAAAACCAATTAGTAGTTGGTATTCGGGGCCACTTGTTAACTAAAATTTATACACTAAAGAAGTTGTTATAGACAAGGCAAGAGTACTGTCTTGGTTGCTAATTCTGCACAAGCAGCGATTTGGATTATGCCATATACCGCAATATTCAACTGTTTAGTGTGTAGATTTCTTTGATTGCGGTAAATATTGAAACCTTTATATTAACATTTATATTGTCATTTTTATCATTATTATGTATGCATTATTGAAGTTGTATGAACCTTAAAGGGGAAACATTTATCTGGAGGGAAGGCAACATCACTCTGTGTTGTTTCACAGCGTTGTTAGGAACTGTATTAACCTGGTATAGAAAAGCCAGACAGGCTTTCGGCCATATGGGGAGAAAAGAAAATTAAATATTTATGATGAAAAGAAAAAGTTGTGTTATGACATAAGACCAGGAAGATTACTGGCCGTCTACATCAGCAAGTCACCGTGATTGTACATGACTTGATAGTATTAATGTAAAATGTTTCCTTTATCAAGGAAATGTCAAACGGGGTTTGAAAGTTATTTATCCAGAAGGGGGTACCAACCAAATTGAGAACGTTAACTAATTGTTTAGTTACCATACTGATGTCTGATGATATTGCCATGTTAGAATAATGAAAGAGAGAGATTATTAGATGCTGAGTGGGACACATTTGTATTGTTCCAGAGTTTCATCTACGAGTGAAAGTGAGCCCAGGTGACCTAACACCTGTCCTTAAGTTCTGCAGTGAGGCCTAAATACTGAGTGTCTACACAGTGATTTACCTATAGAAGCAGAATCGTGTCTTGGCAGTGGAGACTGGCGTTTTATACATACTTCAAACAGCCTGGTTCCAGAGACCTCAGATAAGAATTGTCTGGGAAATTGATATCACAAACACTCCACTCTCTCAGTTTTCCCATAAGATAGGGTATCAGACAGTGAGGAACAAAAACGTTCAATAAACTTGTACCCTTTTCTAGGAGCAAGAAATACTTGACATTTTTCCAGCTTGAAACATATAAATAATTGTGGGATAAAACAGACTCAATGACAGTTGTAAAATAATTGGTTGTAAATAATTTCATTATCATGTTGAGTTGATTATTCCTGTGTCAGAAGAATAACTAGATACAGGAAAATAAATTATAAAAAAATAAGTTACATTCCAAACTTTACTCAGTGACTTGTTTAATCATTGTTTATTAGTAATAGGTGTAATTGTTGTCTTGTTCATACATTTCATCACATTGCATATACCCTAGACACTTGCTAGACAACATACACACACCAATACACTTCAGTAGGAGAAGATGTATAATCGGGTGAGGGCGTGGTGGAAGCAGACAGGTACCCTGTAAACTTATTTATATTTAATAAACCTCAGGGACTTGCATAGCTGACCTCACACCAGATACCATTAATATAATATTGAAACCAATACTAACAACTAATTCACCACATTAATTGGGACGCTCTTCCGGGATTAAAAGGTTCTTAGTACCCTACATTAAGTGAGTCACTAGTCCCAGTATTTGTAAAATATAATAGTAAAAATAATCTGAGAGTGGTTTGAGATATCATTGCCCTTTGTCTTGTGTTTAGAGTTGATTAATTAGTTAAGGTAGTGGATAGTATTTCATATTGTTAACTATAAAATGGCGGATATGGCTAAATACAGATCTGCTGCTGTGCAGACTGCAAAGGAAATGAATTTAGATGGGCAAGCTCTGATTCAGTATGTGACATCAGAGTGCGATAAGTATATGGAAAGGGAAGATAAGAGATTAGCTGAGGAGAAGAGAATTATGTTAGAGGATGCTAGGGAGCTTAAGAAATTAGAGGCTGATAGGGAGGCTGAGATCAAGAGGCTGCAGTTAGAAGAAAGGAGACTTGAGGCTGAGAGAGAAGATAAAAGACTCCAAAGGGAACATGAACTACGACTAAGGGAGTTGGAGTTACAAGGCCATGCTCCTGATAATGGAAGTAGCTCATCCACCTCCGACTCTGCTGCAGGCCAGGTTGCCTCAACCTCAGCCATGGGGTTCCAGTTGGACCCATTTGTAGAAAAAGATGATGATATTGAGTCATTTTTATCTAGATTTGAAAGGTTAGCTACTATGTATGGACTAGAGAAAGAGAGATGGAGTATGAAGGTATCTCAGGGGCTTAGGGGAACCTCTTATGAGGTCTTCGCCAAACTGAGCAAGGATGATCAAGATGACTACGACATTCTTAAGCAAGCTCTTCTAGTTAGATATGAGAAAAAAACAGTGAATTTTACAGAAAGAAATTTAGGGATGCCAAACTGTTGACTGGAGAGACTTACCACCAGTTCTCTGCACGCATAGAGACATACTGGAGAAATGGACTCTCTGGGGAAAACCCAAGATCTTAAGGAAATGGTCCTTATAGAGCAATTAAGAGAGTCCATGGCTCCAGACCTGAGAAAGTTTCTCATGGAACAAGGTGCAGAGAGGCCTGGGGAGATCTTAAATGTGGCTGAGAGATATCAGGCAGCCCAGTCTGAGATAGCAAGTTTAAAGAAGAAGCCTATAGACCATAATAAAGCTCCACAAAACCAAAATCAACCTAAATTTGAGCACAGAGATAAATTTAACAAGGGTAAAGCCTATTATGATAAAGCCAAGTTTGACCAACGAGATAGAAACTCGCAATTGAATGATAAGAAACATTTTCCTCAGGGAAATAAATGGTGTAAGTGGTGCAAGAAAAATAATCATGACACCACAATGTGTACTCGAAAACCTCCTAACTTTGCTGCAATGAAAACGGGGAGAAAGGGACAAAAGGTTAAACCTAGTGGACAGCAGGAACCTTACCACCCCCCAGTTTGTGAGGATGTTGTATGTAATGGTGTCACCATTAGGTGCCTTTACGATACAGGTTTAGATTATGACTCAGTCGTGAGCTCTCACCTGGTGCGAGCAGATCAATACACCACAGAAACAGTGGAGATCCAAGCCGCAACCAAGGACGTAGCAACCATGACACTTCCCATTGCTAGAATCTGTGTAAAAACTCGCTATGTGGAAGGAGTAATCAAGGCAGCCGTGATAAACGAACCCATCTATCCTCTGATATTGGGGTGTCGTTATGTATTCTTGGGGAATCCCAGGAAACCTGTGATCATGGCAACAGTGCAGACCAGGTCACAGTCACGAAAGGAGGAGGATGAACCCATAAATACTCATCCAGAGGAGATGAGGAAGGCACAGGCGGAAGATAGGTCACTCAACCCGTGCTTTAAGAAATTACCTAAGTGCCATACACCTCCTACGAAAGGAGACTACTATATGAAGAATAAACTGTTGTATAGGAAGGCCGGAACTGGATCCAATGGTCATGGCCAGCTAGTTCTTCCTACTTCATATAGGAATAAAGTGTTGGAACTAGGGCACGCGATTCCTTTCAGTGGTCATATGGGGATCAGTGCAACAGGACAGCGTATAGCTTGTCATTACTTCTGGCCAGGGATAACTGAAGATATAAAAAGATATGTGAAATCCTGTCCAGAGTGTCAAAGGGTAGCTCCAAAGCATTGGACTGCTCCTGCAACTCTAGGGGAGATGCCCATAGTGGGAACCCCTTTTGAGAGGGTTGCAGTGGATATTGTGGGACCTCTCACTCGAACCAAGAGGAGGAACAGTTATATTCTCACTCTGGTGGACACTTGTTCGATGTGGGGAGAGGCTGTAGCCCTGTCATCTATAGATTCAAAGCATGTGGCAGAGGCATTACTCACCATATTCACAAGGTTAGGTTTCCCGCACCAAATCTTGACTGATAACGGCTCTCAGTTCAAGGGGAAACTAACGGAAGAAGTTTTCAGGCTCTTCCAGGCCAAGCACTTTCATTGTAGCCCGTACCATCCCCAAGGGAACGGCCAGGTGGAGAGGTTCAATGGGACTCTCATTTCTATCCTGAGAAAGCTGGCACATGAGAAACCTGATACATGGGACCAATTTTTGCCCGCTGCGTTGTTTGCGTATCGGGAAGTTCCACATAATTCAACCGGGATGGCACCCGCAACCCTGTTATTTGGGAGGCCAATAAAAGGTCCATTAGAAGCCTTGTTAAGGACATGGACTGATGAGAAGGCAGAAGAAACTGTTACCTCATCTTATAACTATGTGAACGAACTGACCACTCGTCTTAAAACTGGATGGAAACTGGCAAATGACAATCTCAGACAAGCCAGGAAGAAACATGCTGCTTACTTTAACAAGAAAGCTAAGGATAGAGAGCTTAATGTGGGAGAGAAGGTGCTCCTTCTTCTACCCGGCAGCAGTAACAAGTTACAAATTGGATGGCAAGGGCCATACACTGTTCTAGAAAGGATATCTAGAACTAATTATAAAATCGACAAAAAAGGTAAGGAGAAAAATTTATCACGTGAATCTCCTAAAGCAAAACCTGGAAAGAGAGATCCAGGATGAGACACATCTCATGACCTTGTCGATAGCCACAGGAATGAAAAAGGAACCACTCGCCTCTCACGAGTATCCCTTAAAAACAGAGGAAACACAGGCACAGGTGAAGATCAGTAAGCACCTGACTAAAGCCCAGAGGGTGCAGGTTCAAAAGGTTCTGGTTGAACATACAGACGTGCTAACAGATAAGCCGGGGCATACCAATCTATTAGAGTATGACATGAAAGTAATAGACCCAACACCCATCTGTATGAGGGCCTATTCCATTCCTTTCGCTAAGGAGAAAGCTTTGAAGGAGGAAATTGAGTATCTGTTGAAGGAAGGAATCATTTCTCACAGTGAATCTCCTTACAGTTCCAGTGTGGTTTTACTAAGGAAACCTTCTGGAGAACACCGTCTGTGTATAGATTTCAGAAAACTGAATGCTGTCACAGAAAATCAGGTGGATCCATTGCCGGATACCAATCAGCTGTTTGCCAGGCTGAATAAGGCAAAATATTTTTCTAAGGTGGATCTGAGCAAAGGCTATTACCAAATTCCAGTGAAGCCTGAGGTTCGACCTTATCTGGCATTTAGCACCTCGGAAGGCCATTATGAATTCAACATGTTACCATTTGGCTTGAAAAACGCCCCGAGTGTGTTTTCCAGAATGATGCGCAAGTTATTGGATCCCCTGAATAACCCATGTATAACCAATTTCATGGACGACATTCTTATTGCTACTGAGACATTCGAAGAACACATAAACTCTCTGAATATGCTATTTGATAGGCTCAGGGAAGCAAATTTGACGGCTAGACCAACCAAATGTAGTGTGGGGTGTAAAGAACTCGAATTCTTGGGACATACAGTGTATCAGGGAAACATGACCCCTGACCCCAAGAACCTGGAGAAATTACAAAAAGCACCGAGGCCACAAACCAAAAAAGATGTGAGGTCTTTTGTATCTTTATGTGGATTTTATCAAAAATACATAAAGAACTTTAACTCTATTTGTGCACCGCTGACAGACTTAACTAGAAAAGGTCAACCTGAAAAAATCATTTGGTCAGCGCAGTGTGAATTGGCATACCAAGAGTTAAAAGATAAACTCACTAGCAAGCCGATATTGAAATTGCCTGATCTAAGTCAGGAATTTGTGGTGAGAACGGATGCGAGTAACATAGGATTAGGGGCCACTTTGTTACAGAGGTCCACCTCACAGGATGGAGAACTGAACCCAGTTGCTTACGCTAGCCGCAAGTTAAACAAAGCGGAAAAAAATTACTCAACAAGTGAAAAAGAGTGTTTAGCATTGATCTGGGCCATAAAAAAGTTCCAAATTTATCTTTATGGTAGGTCATTTGTGGTGCAAACAGATCACCAGCCTTTAGTGTTCTTATCTCAGGCCAAGCATGAAAATGCACGTTTATTAAGGTGGTCTTTATTGATCCAACCTTATACATTTTCCATCGAATATATCCCCGGTTCGGAAAACGTGGGAGCGGATTTCCTGAGTAGACATCCTTGTGAGGCAAATCAGGAAAAACCTAGGGAATAGTACTTTGTTTACGCTAATTGTCTCACAGATAATAACTTGCAGTGAATGCATGTTTTAGGAAAGGATGTGTGTAGTGAAATCTGTGAGAACTAACGCTTAATTCCACAGCACGTTCAATTTGCATACCGAAGTAAGGGCCTAAACGATTTGCCGCGGTTTAACATTAATACCATGACGGGCGTTCGAAAGACCCCCTTTTTCTCGACCCGCGTTCTGGACATATATTCACACGCTGGTTTTAGCAGACGATATATATATATATACACACACGCAATGTGACGTGGCGCCGTAAGGTTAACGTCCGATAAGGTAGTTTAAAATAAAAGGAAAATTAAGGTTAACGTCCTATTTGTTTTTGAAAATGCCGTACTGAATTAAATAGGAGAGGGGAAGGAGTCCTTAATTTGAATATTTGAGGTCAGTTTTATTTGAAAAGGAACGCTATTCATTAAACAGTCTCTGATTGGCTGTAGTATAATAGACAAACGGTTGTATAAAACCAATTAGTAGTTGGTATTCGGGGCCACTTGTTAACTAAAATTTATACACTAAAGAAGTTGTTATAGACAAGGCAAGAGTACTGTCTTGGTTGCTAATTCTGCACAAGCAGCGATTTGGATTATGCCATATACCGCAATATTCAACTGTTTAGTGTGTAGATTTCTTTGATTGCGGTAAATATTGAAACCTTTATATTAACATTTATATTGTCATTTTTATCATTATTATGTATGCATTATTGAAGTTGTATGAACCTTAAAGGGGAAACATTTATCTGGAGGGAAGGCAACATCACTCTGTGTTGTTTCACAGCGTTGTTAGGAACTGTATTAACCTGGTATAGAAAAGCCAGACAGGCTTTCGGCCATATGGGGAGAAAAGAAAATTAAATATTTATGATGAAAAGAAAAAGTTGTGTTATGACATAAGACCAGGAAGATTACTGGCCGTCTACATCAGCAAGTCACCGTGATTGTACATGACTTGATAGTATTAATGTAAAATGTTTCCTTTATCAAGGAAATGTCAAACGGGGTTTGAAAGTTATTTATCCAGAAGGGGGTACCAACCAAATTGAGAACGTTAACTAATTGTTTAGTTACCATACTGATGTCTGATGATATTGCCATGTTAGAATAATGAAAGAGAGAGATTATTAGATGCTGAGTGGGACACATTTGTATTGTTCCAGAGTTTCATCTACGAGTGAAAGTGAGCCCAGGTGACCTAACACCTGTCCTTAAGTTCTGCAGTGAGGCCTAAATACTGAGTGTCTACACAGTGATTTACCTATAGAAGCAGAATCGTGTCTTGGCAGTGGAGACTGGCGTTTTATACATACTTCAAACAGCCTGGTTCCAGATACCTCAGATAAGAATTGTCTGGGAAATTGATATCACAAACACTCCACTCTCTCAGTTTTCCCATAAGATAGGGTATCAGACAGTGAGGAACAAAAACGTTCAATAAACTTGTACCCTTTTCTAGGAGCAAGAAATACTTGACATTTTTCCAGCTTGAAACATATAAATAATTGTGGGATAAAACAGACTCAATGACAGTTGTAAAATAATTGGTTGTAAATAATTTCATTATCATGTTGAGTTGATTATTCCTGTGTCAGAAGAATAACTAGATACAGGAAAATAAATTATAAAAAAAATAAGTTACATTCCAAACTTTACTCAGTGACTTGTTTAATCATTGTTTATTAGTAATAGGTGTAATTGTTGTCTTGTTCATACATTTCATCACATTGCATATACCCTAGACACTTGCTAGACAACATACACACACCAATACACTTCAGTAGGAGAAGATGTATAATCGGGTGAGGTCGTGGTGGAAGCAGACAGGTACCCTGTAAACTTATTTATATTTAATAAACCTCAGGGACTTGCATAGCTGACCTCACACCAGATACCATTAATATAATATTGAAACCAATACTAACAACTAATTCACCACAATCTGTAGCCCTCTGTCTGCCATTTCTATTGTCTGTTGCACTGCCTTCGAGTCTTTTAATGAGGCATCGTACACCCTGCCAAGACTTTTAACAGGTTCCTCGATGACAGTAGGGATTCTTTGGTTGGAAACCATGAATATGTCCTCTGCTATCTTCCCTTTCCCGATTGATAGGCTTCTCGACTTCTTGGGTTTGAAGCTCATTCTGCACCAGCTGACTAGTTCATCCAGGCGTTCTAACGTCCTCCGGGCCTGATGTTCATCTGATGTCAGAATTGTTGTGTCATCCATGAATGCTTTGAGCGGTGGCATGTGACACATTCCACCAAGCTTTGGACCTACAGCCATTTCTTCAGCCGCATTGAGGATTACCTGCATAGCCATCACGAATAGTATCGGAGAGATGGTACACCCCATCGCAATTCCAACTTCAAGGCCAATCCACTTCGTTGTGTACTCTCTGGTTGAAAATCTGGCAGCAAACCCTGCGAAATACAGCTTCAGCATTGCTGCAATCTCTTGTAGAACATGATACATTTCTAGGGCCTGCCACAACATCTGGTGTGGAACGGATCCATAAGCATTCGCTAGATCCAACCATATTACATGGAGGTTTGTTCTATCAGACTTTGCCTTTTGGATTGCTTCCCAGATCATTGTGGCATGCTCTAGACATCCTGGTGTACCTGGGATACCTCCTTTCTGAATGGTAGTGTCAATGTCCCCATTTGCCAGGAGGTATGTAGTGAGTCTTTTCGCCATCACTGAGAAGAATATCTTCCCTTCCACATTGAGTAGTGAGATTGGCCTGAACTGACTGATGTATGTGGAATTTTGCTCCTTCGGGATGTAGACTCCGTTCGCCTTTCTCCATTCCTTGCTTACAAGCTGGGTTTTCCACGCATTCTTCAGTAAACGGAGCAGTCGTTTGAGCACTTCAGGGTATCTCTTATACATCACATATGGAACACCATTAGGACCTGGAGCTGACTTGCACCGAGCTTTCTGGACAATGCTTTCTACCTCTTGCACCGTTGGGGGCTTGGTGTTAAATTCAGCTCCTGGCTTACTCGGCCATTTAAGGCCTGCCATGCTGCTGAGCGGCTCATCTCTGCGACCATCTGAATATGTCATTCTAATGTTTTTTCCAGGTCTTTTTTCTGGATATTTAGCGTACCCGACCGTGGCTGCTCAAACAGTTCTTTGGCAAACTTGAAGGGCTCCCTGAAGAATCTTTCCCTATCCCTTCAAGTCTTCCTTCTCTTCCTGCACAACCTTTCTGCTCTGCAAAGGGCATTATGTTGGCCTTTCAGGTGCTCCCAAACCTGTCGTAACCCTTCCTTCTCTGTGGCAACTGCGTTCTTGAAAAGTTTTCTGGCATGCTTCTTCTGTTTCCTGATTTCTTCTATTTTAATTTGTCTTCTACGTTTTCGTGGTGGGTTACTTTCCCTTGCCTCCCTCACTCCGAACACTTTGCGACAGTGCAGATATATTATGTCGCCGAAGATTTCCAGCTTCTTCTCCAAAGTTAGCTGCTTCAGGTTGTTATCCAACTCTTTTGCCAAGGCTTCGTCCAGCTGTTCCCAAAGCTCTTTTGCACTGGCAGGTGGAAACTTGATTGCATCTCTCTTCCCGTCCAAGAAGGGTGTGAGATCATCATCAGGCAGATCAACTTGAATGTACTCAGCACTGTGGATTGACTCCTGGCTGCGCTGTTGATCTTCCCCAGATGACCTCCCACACCCCTTTTTCGTTCGTGGATTTTCATTCCTCTCTGAGTAGAGAATTCCCTACCACAGGCACATGGAAATTCCAGCCGTTGTTCAGAGCTCGAAGTCCGTGTAAATCTAGATTGCATGGTATATAGTATGCTCTTTATCAACCTTTTGTTACCTGTCTTTGTCTTGCTCTATCTTTCAAGGGCCACTTCAGTAACTCTACGATAAATTTTGCTGGCAGTCATTTTTCGCAACGCCAGCTAGCACTCATAGAAGAGAATATATGCTTTTACGCTTAACATGTACAATATAATGTTTACACAAAGCCTGGTAGTGCACACTTAAGTGGAGTGCAAATTTTTCAGGGGCAGAACCTTGACTCTATTTAATTAGATTTCAGGCATATTTAGCTGAGCAAATGATGACTGCCATTTTTTTTTTCTTTCGCAAAACAAGTACTGATGGATTTCTATATATTATATATATATATATATAGGATATACCATATATATAGAACATATCTGATAAATACATATATAATATAATTTTTGTTTTCGTGGCACCAGTTTCATATATATATCGTCTCTGTGAGCAATGGTGACGATTTACCCATATATATATTCATCCTATAATATATGATATACCTCTGGGCTATACTTTTTCATCTCCACATTATTATCCACAATTTTGAATTTTTTTTTGTTTTTGCTTTCTTTTCTCTTTAATTGCTTTTACTCCTCATTTGTTCATCTGTGGAACATGTTTGGACCTTCATTCCAAAGGTGAAAATACATACACTTTTTATGTTTTCTTTTCTGCCATAGCACTAGAAATTGTCGTCATGCTCTTTTCAAGGGACTGTACTTACGCTAATTTTTCTTTACTTTGACTCACACTTAAGTGTGCAAATTAGGGCAGAACCTGCATATTTAATTAGAAATTTCCTTTTTATCTAGCAATTCGTGTTCTTCTTTTTTGATTTCAAAGTTACTGTATATTATATATGACAATATAAATATCATATATATATATATATATGTAAGGTCTCTCTTTTATAAAATACAAATAAACTTTTTTCTCTTTCTTAAAAAAATCACTATTTCTCAATAGTTTTTTTTTTTTTTTGCTTTTTGTTTCTTTTCACTACTTAAAATATTTACTTTCTTCAACCCAGAAACAGAAGCCGATTTGCATAGCAACATATGGTGGCTTGTTTGGACCGGGTGATACACCTGTCTCGTTATCTCATGCTTCTCTCCTCCTTTTTTCTCTCTCCTATCCTTATAAAGTAAAATCTCTGCCTTTTCAATAACTGTTATATTTGCTTGCCTCTCTAGTTAAATGCCCATTCCTCCACAGTTACTTTTCCTGATAGCCTCCCAGCTTCCCACAATAATTTATTAAACATCTTATAACATTGTGTTCTCTCTTATCATTGATGATATATCCCTTCTGTGCAAGTCTTTTCCGCTCTTATCTTATTTGGTAATCTCTCTCATGTCATCTCTCTCTCTCAAGCCTATACTTGATTTTCCCTTTCTAAAACAAAAATGGCCCCATCTAATCCAATGCCATATCCAAAATCTAACGTATGAGAGATTTCATGATTCTTCTCATTATCGAAGTTCTTCTTCTTTCTCGTTCGTCCTGAGAAGGACGTTGGTTGCGTTGTATCCGTTTACAGCGGAGCTGCGATATTTGCGCCTTTCGGCCGACACATCCGACTTCAGCACAGCATTCTTTGGGACCGAGTTTGCCTTCCCTCTTCGATCCCTACTCTCTCAGCCAGACTGCAGCGATGTAGCCTGTTTCCAGGACCACCACTTGGAGGTGGAGTAGGGTCTTGGTCAGCTCTGGTTCGCTGACCCTGACGCAAGCAGTCAAGCTATGAGTTGCTGACTGCATTCATCTCGTTAGCTGCGTCTTCGGTCCCATTATCGAAGTGAAAATGCCGTCATCTCGTCAATGACTTCTCATTTCATTCATAAATTGTGTTTCCCCACCTGGATGTCCCAATCGGGGTTTTTTTTTCATTGCAACCATGTACAAGCTGAACATTGTATGTGTATTCTTCCGCCCTCTCCCCTATTCACTCACGAGAGCTAAGTTTTGAAAGAATGTTCTCCACTGTGAGCAACACGTGGAGTTTGGAGTCTGACACAGCGGTCTTCGGAAATGGTTTTCTAAATGCCAGTTTTCTTATTGTGTAAAAGCTGAGACAATGTTTATTTAATAACAGTATGTTAACATAAGTGCTAGAATATGCTGTAATTATGTCGTGCCAACAAGTTGCGGCAAATACGATACAACGCCGTGTTTGACTTTGTCTTTACCTGAATACATTTAAAAGTACAGTCTGCGGGAAATATCCATGTATTTGTATAGCACACCCAAGTGCTGCAGCATTGTACCCAAACAGTGGGTTAATAAAAAGAAGCTTATACCACTTACTAGGTGTGTAAGATGACGTTCACCCAATCGTTTATTTTTCTTTCCTTCGTTTTACAACCTTCCTTTTCGTCCGCATCTACCATAATTATCTTTTCGTTTTTTTTTTTCATATCTACGGGCTTGTGCTTCTAAAGTAGGTAACAACGCCTCATATGGGAGTGCTAGCTCAACGGCATTTGGTATCTATAAAGTAGGAAATTTGACGCTTACATCGCGGTTCGTTTTCAATACATTCAGAGATTAACAGTCGCTTGCCGACGCTTTATTATAAATACGGAATTACAGGTAGGGCGAAGCGTTAGGTTTGTGATGAGACATCATGCTACTTTGTCTACCTCGCACCCATTAGCCGCTTATCTCCCGACCAGACGTTGCAAAAACAGATACAATGCCTTACCATAAACTGGGGATGTAATCAATTACGCGGTCAATGTGTAAGACAAAGTGCTACAATTAGCGAACCCCAATAAAAGCTCAGCTTTTCGTTATGGCAAATATTACCCAGTAAAATAATACGAGGTATTTGCGTGGGCTAGAATATTAGGTACAAGAACGAAAGTGTTAGTGGACCATGCACTTGTTCTTCCAGCCACGCAGAGACAAAAGAACTCAACAATATATACCACAAGTTTCTTGAGCCAGAAGTGATAGCTTAATATGTAGTTTTTTTTCAAAAGTAAAGATATACAACCTGAATAGCCTAGTCTAGTCACTGTGACAAAAAAAAATTTCACAAGAAAACTGAACTAGGATTGTGTACCTTTAGCAAGTATCATTAGATCCATCTTGTGGTGGCTGGATTGACCTCGACCATAGAGGATGATGATAGCACGATATATATATATATATATATATATATATATATATATATATATATATATATATATATATATATATATATATATATATATATATATATATATAAATATAGATATATATATATATATATATAGGGAATTCAATACCAACAGAAAAAGAACAAATGAAGAGATGGGCTGAGCACTTCATGGATGTGCTAAACAGACCACCACCAACAGTAACACCTGATTTTAATAATGAAACACCCACAACCACCTTGCCAATAACTTGCAATGAATTCACGCTGGACGAGATCAAACAAGCCGTTAAAAGATTAAAAAATTTTAAAGCTGCTGGAGTTGACGAAATTTGAGGGGAAATGATTAAAGCAGTTAATGACAACAACCTCTTGAGAATTTTAGATATTATAAATGAAGTATGGAGAGAAGAACAACCACCACAACAATGGAAAGACAGTATTATTGTAAAGTTAACTAAGAAAGGTGATCTATCAGACTGTAATAACTGGCGTGGTATATCTCTATTATCAGTACCTGGAAAATTATTATGTTGCATGATGTTAGAAAGACTCAAATTGCATGCTGACGAAAAGATCAGAGAAGAACAAGCGGGTTTCAGGCCGAAACGATCATGTATTGATCAAATATTCACACTAAGAACAATTATAGAAGAATCAGTGGAAAGGCAATCGCCACTTATTATCACCTTCGTCGATTTTCAAAAAGCCTTTGATAGTCTACACCGCCCATCATTGTGGAAGATACTTACAATCTATGGTTTTCCAACAAAATATGTGAATATAATCAAAGCGCTATATGACAATGCAAGATGTTGTGTTAGAACAAATAAAGGGAATACAGAATGATATACAGTAGAAACAGGGGTGAAACAAGGCTGTATTATGTCACCACTACTTTTTGGAATAGCTATTGATTGGGTTATGAGAAACTATACCCACAATGAACAATTAGGTATAAAATGGACAAATGGAAAATTCCTGGGGGACCTGGATTTCGCAGATGATGTAGCATTCTTAAGTTCAACACCCAGACAATCCCAAGAAGCAGTAAATAATTTGTGTCATCTCTAGGTTAAAATAGGTCTCCAAATAAATGCCTCTAAAACTAAAGCTATGAACTTTTCTAACGAGACCTTTGATATCATCTTGAACGGGGAAAAACTACAGAAAATTGAAAGTTTCAATTATTTAGGCAGTAAAATGACTCAGGATGGTGACACAACAAGAGAAATCCATACTAGAATTGCTTTGGCAGCTAGCGCCTTCAATAGATTATCTAACATTTGGAAATTACGATCATTGAATAGACAAACCAAGCTTCGTCTGTTTAATTCAAATGTTATCTCAGTGTTAACATACGGCTGTGAGAGTTGGAAAATAACAAAATCATTGGAGAACAAGCTGAATACATTCGAGAACAAATGTCTTAGAAAACTCATGAACATCAGTTGGAAAGAATTCAAGACTAATCGACAAATAAGAGAAGACTCTAGGCAGAAATATGCCTCCGACTATATAAGGAAAAGACGATGGTCATATATCGGTCATGTCCTACGAATGCAAAACAACAGAATACCACTACAGGCGCTCACTTGGGTTCCTGAGGGTAAGAGGAAAAAAAGGAAGACCAAAAGAAACACTCAGAAGAACAATAATAAGAGAAGGAAGAACGTTGGGCCTAAATAATGTGCAAGAGCTAAGAGGAGTGGCGTCACAACGAACAACCTGGAGAGCACTGGTTTCTGCCTTATGCGCCGTGTTTGGTGCTTAAAGAATTTATTATTATTATTATTATAATATATCTATATATATATATATTATATATTATATATTATATAATATATATTTTTTGATAATTTGTTTATATATTTAATATTATATATTATTTTATATTTGTTGTATGCATATAATATATATAATTATTAGTTGTTGTTGTATAAATAAAATTATGATTTTATGCGATACCCAGCCGTAATGAAGTTAATACGTAAAACTTTTTTTAATTAAAATTTGAATTGGGATCTGTTCTTTATTATTAATCCAAATTAATGTTTTTACTACCCCCGTGATCCAATAGTGTAGAAGGTTTGTGTGCACTGATAATTTTAGCGTTTGTAAGTATATTGAAGTGACTTGGGCAAACAGGTGATTAAGCCCAGTGTGCTTGTTTGGAATAATGAATATAATGTAGGTTGCTTCCAGAAAAATGTCCCCAACCTTGTGTGTAGGTTATTGGTCCCAATTATATGTAATATATGTTTTGCCTATTTTTTGTGTAGCTAATGTCTAGGGTATTTGGCCCCTGTATGTGGGATTAAACTTCAATTTAATTAAGAGAATTAAAGTGGTTTTAAACAAGTTATGTTATTGGTTAATTTGTTTTTGTATTGGGTTATAACTGTTTGGTTTTTAAAATATAAGTAGACAATGGGGTTTGAGTTTTTTGGTAGTTGTTTAAAACTGTAATAGTTTTTGGTGAATTTTTTTAATATAAATTTTGGAGGATTGTTTATTAGTATCTTTGGATGTTAAATTTATGAGCATGAAGTTGATTTGTTAGTGGAGAACTTTTTTAATTGGTATAAAGATTTTTTGAATTCTCCGGCTAACAAGGGAAATTTTATTTTAGGAAATTAGTACTGATTATTTATGTAATGGGCATATCTTGTTATATGAGGATGGGTTGAGATGAAAATTGTACAGTAGGTAAATTAAAACAAGGTTCCTTAATTCAGAGTTGATTAGGAATGTAGAGTTTGCAAAGTGTTTTGTATTATGGGGGGATTTTTGGGGTCTATGTCGTAGGATTTGGACGAGGTATTGTTTAGTTTATGGGGTGGCGACTAGAACCAATTATAGAAATATTGGCACGTTTTGTTTGTCTCCTCAGTGGGTATGCCTTTGAATTTTGTTGTTATTAGGTTTATAAAAGTTGAAATTGTAACTATGTAGTTAGATATTGGAGGAGTATAATTGATAATGTTTTAGTGAATTTGGGGGTTTTGTGCAGGCAGTTGATATTGATGGGATTTGAATTTTTATACACGTTGCCGCAAGTATAAGTCACTGAAAAAATTTGTTTTCAGTTTTGCGGGTATGGTTAAATTGTTTTGGGTTGGTTAGTTATTTGGGAATGGTTTTGCTGGATACTTTTTGTGAATATTATATTGTTATGGTGGGGTGATGGGAGGGTTTCCCCATGGATATAATGCTAGTTGATGTTGCACTTGGTTTTTAATTTTTGATGAAATATTATCCTAAGTGGTAATAAAGAAAATGATTTTGGAATATTAAGGATGAATTGGGGGTAATTTTATTTAGTTGATTTTGAATAAAGTTTAAATGGAGGTTTGTTTATTGTGTTATTTATTAAGGGATTTATCCCAAAAACTTTGGGAATTTAATAAATGGATTTAATTGGAGTCCCTAATATTGGGGAGGTCGACAGGTTCGGAAGTAGTGCTAGAGGAAGATAGAATTTTTGACATGGTGAGGTATCCATTGATAGTTTTAAATACAGGAATTTTTAAATATTTTGAAATAATAAGTACATCTGTATTCGTATAGTAATTTATTTTTGTTGTGGGATTAGAGGGAAATTTGTGTGATTTTTATTAAAGTTTGTTATACGGAGAACAATACATTTTGTAGGTTATGTTTTAATGTCCGGTGGTACTTTATTTGATTTGGACACCACATATTGTTTAATTGATTTTATTATTATGGGAATGGGGGTTGATGATGGAAATAAAATTGGTGGATTAGGAAAATTGGGGTACTTGTGAGGTGGTGTAAGGTTTGGTTCTATTGAAGTATTATGATTATGTTGGTGAGGATAGTAGTGATAAGGCGTTTTGGGGTTTGCAATTTTGATAATGGTTGTATAATAATTCTGATTATAAACATTTAGTTGGTTGTTTAACCCTGAAGAGTGTTTGTGATTAGTAAAATTCCGATTATTATGAATATTTTGACAGGTTGTTATTGAAATAGTGTTACGATATGGTTATGTTTTTAGTGTGTGTGGTTAAATTTATGTATACCATGGGAGGGTGTTTAGATGGTAAGTTGAGTTTTTGTAAAGGATTTTTTTAGGAGTTGTTTTTTGGTTTGGGGTTCCCCCCATAGGGTTATTAGGATAGGGATTGAATGCAAATGTGGGAGATGGGTAATTTGGATGCAAACCGCATTTGATAGAATTATTGTTGAATGATTGGATTTTGGTTGGGTTAGAAGGATTTGATATGAAGTTTTGGGGTTTGGTTTTGGGCTGGTATTATTTTAGTCCTATTTTAGATAATGTTTTTGTGGTTTTATATTTGAAACCAAAGTATGATGAGTTTAAGGTTGATAGGTAGGGTAGATTTAGGGGTTTGTGTATTTTGTGTATTTATGAGGGGTATGTTTATAGTGGTTGAGGAAGGGTGGTATTGTTATGGAAGGGTATGTTTCATTTAGGGTTTGTGATTATGTTATAGGTTAATTTTGTATTAATAAAATTATATTGGTTTTTTGTTTTTATGAAGATGTGTGTATGGAGAAGTTTAAGGTTCATGGGTGGGGATGTGGAATTGTTGGGGGTTTATGTGTTATTTGATTGTTTTGGTTGTGTTTGTTGTGGGTTAGATTTTTTTTTTTTTGGTTTTTTTATATGTTTTGTTTGTTGTTATTTTGTATTTGTTTTATTTTGTGTATGGGTTATGTTTTTGGATTATGGTTTTTATGTTGTAATGTTTTTGTGTTTTTTTGTTGGTGGTAGTATGTATGTGTTTGGTGTATACGTTTTATGTAATTTTGGGTATGTGTTGATTTTATGTATGTTATTTTGTTTATATTTGTTTGTATTGTGGTTGTTTTGTATTTGGGTATTTTAGTATATATATTTTTATTATTGGGTATTTTGTATTTTGGTTTTTTTTTTTATTATTTGTTTTGGTGTATTTTTATGTATAATTATAATATTGTATACTGGGATTATATTTTTTTTTTTTTATTTTTTTGTTGTATTGAAGTCCAGCGTGAATTCATTGCAAGTTATTGGCAAGGTGGTTGTGGGTGTTTTATTATTAAAATCAGGTGTTACTGTTGGTGGTGGTCTGTTTACCACATACAAGAAGTGCTCAGCCCATCTCTTCATTTGTTATATATATATATATATATATATATATATATATATATCTATATATATATATGTATATATATATATATATATATATATATATATATATATATATATTTATATTTATATTTATATTTATTTATATATTTATATATTTATATATCTTGGGCCACTCAAATGGAGGCTATATTCACCAACTAATTCTCCGCCTAACGACAATTTGGTGAAATCATATAATAGGTGGGGGAAATGAATTTTTCTGCATCAGAAATCAATTCGCCCTCTTTTAGCATTGTTATAATATGTGGGTGATCTCCATCCAGGGTCCGTACAAGACTTCCCCTTGGACTGGGTGGGGTCGGGTGACTACCAATGTCACCAGTGCCCTTATAATGCTAAATTAATAGCCATATTGTGAAGCGCTGTGAGCATTTTCCTAATTGCTCACTCGTCCAGTCCCCACTTTTCTTCAGTTAACATTTTGTTTTGGTTTCAACTCTGGCGGGTTATTTTCAATGCTAATGTTGGCCAGATCCCGAAAAGCGGCTTCAAACTGAGCCTGAGATGACTGGTCTCGGTTTATATTTTCTCTGGGTGTCATACTGGTATGAAAACTGGTTATGAAAAGGGGTTTTCCTATTCACTGTGTCTACCGTATCTTGTTTAATTTTTCTGTTAGTTTCAGGCCTACTTTCACCGTAGTACTTGGGTAGGTCCTGTGGATTGGCCCAACGTGTGGGCTTTCCTTTTTTATTTTTAGACCCATGTGTTTCAGAATGCTTGGCGGGCATCTGATTATTAGTTTTCCACCCTCTGGAATTTTCCTTGCTGCACTGGTCGCAGGCCTCAACAAATTTTTCAATGTCTTCAGCTATGCCTTGCCAGAAATATGCAACAGATGTCCTTTGGCGTGTGGTATCCATCTTCTGGTGTCCACCATCTGGTACAACATGTGCTTGTGCCATCACTTGTTTCCTATAACTCCTGGGCAGCACTAGCTGTCCCTCCCTTTTGGATCCTGCTCTAGATTTCTTGTAGAGCAGTCCCTCCTTCACATAGAACTGTCCACTCTTAGGGTGTGCATGGCTGTTTGGCAATTTGCCAAAGCAAGGTTTTTATGATTTGTCCTTTGCCTAGGCCTTTCTCATCTGTTTAGGATGAATGTTTAATGGTGGTGTTTCCTTCTTTCTAGGGGTCGACCTGACCTGGAGCGTGGCCATTACCACAGGTTTTACAGGGCTTCCTAGAAAAACATACTTACTTCCTAACACCAGCGGGTAGTTAGGGTCGTCACACACGGCTGCTCTAATCACTCCTTCCACGTACCTTGTCTTTACATTGATCTCGGCTACTGGAAGTGTTATGGTGGCTATTCCCCTTACGGTCCCTTGTATCTCCACTTTCTCTGTGGTATACTGTTCAGGGTGCACCAGGGTTGCACTCACAACCGAGTCATAATCCAAACCGGAATCGTAAAGGCACCTGACCTTGGCACCATTACATATCACTTCTTCACAGATGGGGGATGTTGAAGATTAATACGATTCTCTGTCAGTTTCTTCCTCCCCTTGTCCACTGTTATCATGCATGCCACGTGATATGGAGGAACATTCCTACCATAGTCAATAGTATTATGATTATGCATCCTACATATTTTACAATACTTCCTTCCGACCTGTAGGATTGCCTTTCATTGTATTGCGGGTTTCTGTCACGTTGTTCGTACCTTGGCATATCCCAATATGGTTTATTCTTGTTGAACTTATCTCTAGTATCAAATTTATCCTGATTTTGATCTTGGGGGTCTTTATCATGATCTACCTGTCTCTTCTTAGCTCTCGCCAACTCTGACTGAGCTGCTAGATATCTTTCAGCTACCTTTAAAATATCCACCAGTCTCTCTGCACCCTGTTCTGTGAGAAACTTTCTCAAGTCTGGAGCCATGGACTCCCTAACCTGCTCCATCATAATCATTTCCTTTAAATCTTGGGTTTTTTACCCAGAGCAGTCCATTTCTCCAGATAGGTCTCTAGGCGGGCCGAGAACTGGTGGTAGGTCTCCCCAGTGAGTAATTTAGCATGTCTAAATTTCTTCCTATAAAATTCGCTATTCTTTTCGTATCTGACCAATAGTGCTTGATTAAGAATGTCATAATCGTCTTGGTCATCTTTACTGAGCTTGGAAAATACCTCATATGAATTTCCCCTAAGTCCCTGGGATACCTTAAGGCTCCACTTCTTTTTCTCTAACCCATACGTTGTAGCTAAGCTTTCAAAACGGCTTAAAAAGGACTCAATATCATCATCCTTCTCAATAAAAGGATCCACCTTAGTCGTAACTCATGTTCCCTTTGGAGTCTTTTATCTTCTTTCTCAGCCTCAAGCTGTAATCTTTTTTCCTCATTTTCAGCCTCACGTCTCCTCTCCTCCAACTGCAGCCTCTTAATCTCAGCCTCCCTATCAGCCTCTAATTTCTTAAGTTCTCTAGCATCTTCTAACTGAATTCTCTTCTCCTCCGTCAATCTATCAGCTTCTAATTTCTTGGCCTCCCTAGCATCTTCCATTTCTCAGGCTATAAATTTATCAACTTCTGCTGTAACATAATCAATTAAACTTTGTCCCTCCTTACCCATTTCCTTCGCAGCCTGCACAGCAGAAGATCTGTACTTGGCCAATTCTGCCATCTTAATATTCTACCAAATGTTATTTAAATAAACCAAAATAATCGAATTAATCTCTAATTAACAGGAAAACAATTAGCAATGCCAACTCACTAAATCCTCCACTTATTTACTTATTATAACTTTAGAAATCCCGGAGCGAGCGACCCACTATATGTGGTGGGTTGATATAAATAAGTTATATATTATGTGTAGCATGAGTGAAGTCAGCTACGCAAACCCCTGAGGACGTATAATTCTGAATATAATGTCAGGGAACCTGTCCTGCTTCCACCAATGACCCCAACCTGCTATGTATATTTTCCCAATTATATGTTCTGATGTATGGATGTTGTGTAGCTAGATGTCTAGGGTATATGCAATGTATGTGAATAAACTAACAACAACCACACTTTAAAGTTAATTAACAAGTAATTAAACAACTCACTATTGAATTTTGGTCTGATAACTTTTTTTACAATGTATTAAGTATAAGTGATTTGATTCAAAGAAAATTAAACGTCAAAGATTAATTAAATATATTTACCCAAATACAAGTTTAACTAATAGAGTCTATTATATCTTGATCTTGAAGCTTATATGACTGGAAGTGTTCTTAGTGTAGTACCTTCCTCTAAGAATAAGCACATATTTGAGGGATCAACAATGTCATCATTATATTTAGGAATCTGTTTAATATAATAATCGTGGAGGATCAGTCAGTGAACTAACAAGGTCCCTATAACACAGGGCTTATCTCAGATAATAGTCGAAAATTCTGCGATGTCCTGCACATGAATCTACACTCTCACAGCAAGGTACAGCTTATGGATGTTTGATTCTGTAAGGCACTCAGATATATAGCCTCACCCTGGTACTTTTCTCGAACATACACGTGACTGGCACACTTCAGGTTATTACAGAAACCCGTAATATTGAAATATCTCACTATGTAAATTAAACACAGGCCATTAATGGTAACATAGATCGCCTGATGAAATCAGAACTGCGAAGGCATATGAGCACAAATCTTCTGAATTTTCTATAACTTTACACGTGGAATTATAAGTTTAAAGTGGCGAGGAACGCTTGTGTCTCTGTGTATTTATTCCTTCTTCTTAGTTATTCTAAGCAACCAATCCGGTTTCAGCTGCTCCTACGCGTCTTTTTCGAAAAGTTAACCTAATATTTTTCAAATCAGGAGACACCCCTTGCTGTCCCCTCAATATGGCCAGCATCAGTAAAGATGCCCTATACACGTCTATATATGGTTTCATTCTACAATATTGCTCTTATTCTCTAAGTCATTTTAATACAAAAAGATAATATTTACTTCGTCTACCGTCTGTCCTCTGATACATAAGATTTCACACTTCTGTCTATTATTTTTACCATTTTCGTTTTTCCTCTATATTTATGCAATTACTATATCTTTCTTTCTACCGTACGATAAGATATTAGACCAAAGAATATGATATGTCTAACAACAATTATTACAATTTTAATCGTCCCTTATTCTATAATTTTATCTATCGTTCGATTTGGACAGTTAGTTTCAGTTACGAAATGCAGACGATAGTTTAAAAAGGACTCCTTACCATTCCCCCCCCCCCCTTTCTCACTTTTTCTACGAAAACCACAACAAGACGGTAACACACGTTCAAATTTTTGACCCAATATGCAAATATTTCTAGCCCCCTATCGTACGTTTTGGGTAGGGCGTGCAAGCCTGTGACGTCACTGTTACCGCCTATTTAGCAGTAACCTCTTCTGTATTGGGTAGCACCCCTAAATGACTGGAAACCAACTTGACTGTAAACCACCAACTGATAAGACAATACTTTGTGTGTGGGGAGGCGTAGGTGTGCCGTTGTATCTGTGTTAGGTATGTATTAGTGAGTGTGTGCTAGAACAGTCACTCGCAACACAGGTACGCACATAGAAGTCAAATGTCACTGTGTCTACACTCCACCCAGGCTAATCATAGAAGTAGGTCGAAAACTGCTTAATACCAAATGTAACCGGTGGATATAGATACCACCACGGTTTTCTACGCTAAGTCTAAATGTTATAGTTATTATACACCCACTGTTGCAAGTGTAGTGGTTCGGTCTATATCATCGCCACACAGGCTACTCATACATCTGTAATTCTCATCACGCAGACGTTGCGGGAATCATAACCCGTACTACTGGCTACCACTGATAACACAATCACTGATACTACAAAGTTGTGTGTTGATGTGATAAGTGATGTGACGAAGTGAGTGTGTATTTGGAACAGTCACTCACAGTAACGTACACCACGAGTCATGGAATGGTGTAACGGCAGACGACAGTTAATAACAGTTTATTTACATCACCACACGTTAACATTGAATACACACATAGTCAAATTACAGGTCATAGCAATACAATACTCCACTTCTCAGCTACTCCACTTCCCAGCATCATCCAAGATACTCTTAAACATTCATTAGCAGATATATATCAAGGCCTAAAGTCCTCACGACTCATCTCTGCGCTATAAGACTGCACACAGCAGTTAACATAAATAAAGGCTTAAAGTCCTCACGACTCAATTCTGCGCTATAATACTGCACACAGCAGTTAACATAAATAAAGGCCTAAAGTCCTCACGACTCAATTCTGCGCTATAATACTGTACACAGCAGTTCACATAAATAATGGCCTAAAGTCCTCACGACTCAATTCTGCGCTATAATACTGCACACAGCAGTTAACATAAATAAAGGCCTAAAGTCCTCATGACTCATATCTGCGCTATAATACTGCACACAGCAGTTAACATAAATAAAGGCCTAAAGTACTCACCTAATATCTATGGCCTACACTAATCTTAGCCTACACAAATTTTTACTGCAGTTTATCAGATATGCTGTACACACAGCGAAAATATAAGTCGACATTTTTCTCAAGCACTACGTAGGCATACACTTTGGAAAACACAGGGACTGCGACCAACTCGGTCAACGTCCACAACTCGACTCCCTTTAAATCACACACTCGTCCCGCCAAAAAAAACCCAATCACGAGACTCCGCTGTTTAGAACACCGCTCAAAACAGTACAGAATAAATACATCTCAGCATTTGAGATAACAGCGTTCACACGCTTTTTCTGTACTCTGACACTCATAATAGAAGGAGATATTTCTATTATAAAGTTAACAAGCCTCCGCTTAATCGAGCGTACAAGCGCTGCAACCCACAATTTAACTTGTCCAAAAAACATTCCAAAGATCACTTCCCTTCCATAAGATCTACTCGTAACAGTTTCATTGGCATTAATTCTTACTATCGTTTTTGGTACGTTAACCCTTGTAAGACCGAGTTATAAAATCTAATATTTCTAGCGGCGCGAACAACAATGACTCCACACAACTTCCTTATGTTATCTATATATATTATTTGAATTTATAAAAGTGGTTACTCGTCTTAAAATTGGGGAAAATTTGGCGAGAACATATGTGAGCGTGTTGTACATACAGATATTATTTTATGACATTATATATATATATATGATGGGGCCGAAAAGGAGACGCCCGCCCCCTTCCTGTTTTTGGTCAGATATTTCGCCCATGTATTTTAGAAGTGCGCAAAGCATGCTGAGATGTAAATTCTTCAAGATTGATGAAAAGGCCATAATAATGCCTTAAAATTAAGTTGTGGTGTAGAATTGTGTTTTTGCTCTAGAAATAGTTGTGTATATTTCTGTTTTCGGCCCTTCTAAAGCAAATAATCGCGAGTGTTGTTTATGCGGCCATATTAATACGCCTAGCGCGCAGTAAAGTGAGTGATTCGACCTGGGCATGTATAAAGGAATACCGAGTCAACAGCGACCTTTCCTAGTATCAGCCCACACGAGAGATCAAACGACGAGGTGACCGGTGTAGGTAGCAGATGGACCAGAGCACGTGAGTTGTAATTCTTAAGCGCAGTTTGTAGAATTTAGCATTCGTGTTCTATAAGTCTGAAATTATATTCAGCGCGTGAGTTAATTTAAATTAGCTTTAGTATTCTGTAGTTTTATTATTAGTATTCAGCGTGTCTGTTCTAATGTTTAAATGAAAAAGTGAATGTGTTTCCAGGACCTGATAATTTAGTCTTGAAATATAATTGAGTAGAAATAATGTGTGGATATATTTCACTAGTGTTAAGACCAAATCACATATGTAAGAGTTTAGTATTAAGTATTCCATTCATCAGAGAAGGGCAAATTTAGTAAGAGTGTTTTATACATGAAACTGGATAGAGAAGCATCTATTACTTGAATTTAGATGATATTGACTTGTTAGCAAAATATCAAGATGGCGGCCACGTGGTCATGAAAGGCGGCGCGGTGAATAAAGAAGGCGCCAAGGTGTCTGCGGTAACACTCTTAGCTTGTTATAAGCCTGTATGTTACGCTATGTTATATTGTGTGAATTGACACGTGGGTGGAAGCAGATTAAGATAATTTTCCCCAGTAAAGGAAAGAGATAGTTTTCGTGTTAATTCCAGTTTTGTTAAAGTCAAGAATAATTATATTTTATTCTTTATTGTAAGAGTAATTTAGTGTATTTTGCGTTTATTGATTATTCGACTGTAGATCTTTAGTGGTTTACTTTGATATGTATTTAGATTTCTGGAGAGCGTGCGTAAGCCGTAAGGCACGTTGAGACAGGTGTTTCTCTGTTTGCTCCCGGCGGAGCATGGAAACACCAATGCAGCTGGTGTCCATCACAAAGCCGACAAGAAGCATTTGTATGCTATGGCAGTGATTTGTTTCGGTAACGATGTGTTTCATGTGATGAGTTCCCAATCTCATCAGGGGTCGTATACGACACGCTTGTTATCAGGCGCACCAGTCGTCATTTACGACATGTTCAGAGGGCAGTGACGAATATTGAGATGGATCAGTTCGAGGTGGTGGTTTACTCTTATTACTGAGACTATTTGATGTACATGTAGTTGAAGAATATTATTTTATGTCCATGTTATTATTATTTAATTATGGTTATGTGTAGAATGGTTTGAGAGCACGTGGGCTCACTTGGAGATATATATTTCTCTTCTCCGCTCCTGAGGGAGCATGGGGCCACCAGTGTGGTTTCATCCGTATGAAGCATTCAGATGCTCGCACAGTAGTGGTTTCGGTAGCAATCTATGTTACATGGCGAGATTGCCAGCCCCACGCACAACACCTTACTAGTCGCATTGGATGACACGCATGAGTGCGTGCGTGTGTGATAGTTGAGGGTGTCAGGTAGTACACGTGGAAGGACTGTTTGGCAGGTGAGAGTATCATTATTTAACTATGATTTTAACTAGTTCGTTGCTTTGTTTGCGTTTCAGGATTATTAGGAACTGAGCACATGCTGGGTGTTTTGTTTTGTTTTGTTTGCTAGTTTATTTGTTTAATGTTTGCTTCAGTGGGCTCTTAGTCACTGAATGGGTTGTAAAAATAAATACAGCCCCTGCCTCAGAATCAAGAGTTTTTATTGTTGTTCGGGTCGGTGCGAGTGTGAAAAGAGAGTGATCAAATATCACAATATAATCATCATCATCATCTCGCCCACCCTATCACACATATATATATATATATATATATATATATATATATATATATATATATATATATATATATATATATGTATATGTATATGTATATGTATATGTATATGTATATGTATATGTATATATATATGTATATATATATATATATATATATATATATATATATATATATATATATATATATATATATATATATATATATATATATATATATATATATATATATATATATATATATATATATATATATATATATATATATATATATATATATATATATATATATATATATATATATATATATATATATATATATATATATATATTCACCCGTGTGTTACTGGGGCCCGAAAGGGGAGCAAAGAATAGTAACTCTGTACCCTACCACGCATGTAGTAAAAAGCGACAAAGGAGGGTTGGGCATGAGGATGGTTACCCCATCCCGTAAAAAACTTTTTACCACAAAAACTTCAACAGACATGGACAAGTCAATAATATATACATTGTTATATGTCAGCAGGTTGTTTCAGATTGAGAGAATGTTTTTATATTATATTATGATTCAGGCACACCCTTTCACACTCCTAAAACACACTTTCATCGGATTCGGTGGCCTCAGCTATCTTGTTGATCAGCAAAAAAAAACCAGATGAAGATGGGATCGTGGGGGAAAACTGGAGGTCTCTTGATTTGTACAAAAATTACGGGAGAAGCTACCTTTAATACCTCTCTTTAGTTCCTGATAGTCATTTCTGGTCGTGAATACATCCGACGATTATCACATTTACAACTCACAACTTCCTGAATTTATTACTGATCATATATTCCCGGAAGCTATTACAACATTCCGTCTTTCAGGTGGTGTCTACAATATGTCACCACACGTGGATAATTTCTTGCCCTGTACCAGGGCAAACAAACATGAATCGTGTGACCATCTGGGTTGTGTTCTCTCCATGAGAGAAATTAGGAGATCACAATAGCCAAATCAGCGATAAGCAGCTCGCGGGGCGATCCACGTGTTAATACGGCGCGCCCAAGTCTGGTACACGAGAATGTTGTCAACATGACTGTCGGTCAATATTACATCACCTGTCTACTCTCTCAGCAGGGATGGTCAGGTAAACAGATATGACGAATTATTACAGGAAGAAGTGTACACAATGACTCGCAAAATAAAAATAGCAAATATTGTCCGAGGTAGGAAAATAGAACGTGAAGAGCACAAATTGCATTATAGGATGGCACAAGAAATGAAAAGTTTCGAGGTCATTCTGTGACAAACGCATCCTTTGCTCTAACTCTCTGGCTACTATTCGTGGACCACTACCGCAGACCAAGGGAGATAAACGAAATACTTGGCCATGGACAAAAGAACTTTCCTAGGTTACGGCCACACCGCCTTTGTCAGGCACAAACAAATAAAAACAGTAAAAACACTTCTTGCGTGAAAGCAAGAACTAAGCTGAAAACATGAAAAAAAAAATAAAAAAAATACAAACCGTCTTAATCAGAGTTTCTCAAACGGGGTTCAAGGGAACCGTAGGATCGCTAGGGGTTTCGCAAGAGATCATGACTGAAAAGAAAGTAAACGTCGTTTTTTTTAACTTTCGGGCCCGGCAAGGTTAGTGCTCGCACTGGTGATCAGTGACCGAGAAGCCCTGTATGGCAGTGCGCAATAAGACCGTGTTCACTGGTGTTATTGTTAATCAGAATCGACCTCACTGCACTCCGGGCAAACCCACTGGTGCTCAGTCTCCCTCAGCAAATGTCGAAGAGTACGAATGCTAATTGTATCTGTAGCATGCTGGTTGTGCATACGAAGGATGAATCCCCTCTCACGTCCATTTCTTCTATTTCACTATTGCACCTACCATATTTCATTAGCATCCTCAGAAGTAGAAATTTCTGATCAGACGTGTAGGCCTACTTGGGTAAGGTAAAAACAATCAAGTAGGGAATTTCGAAAAAAGAAAAAAATTCTTCTGCCTACACTAATGACTTGCTTTATAATTGATATCCTTTCATGAGAGGGGGATCGCTACAAAAACAGTAGGCTAGTAAGTTGGATAAAATAAACAGATCCACAGGGAAAAAAATCATTCTCTACTCAAAAGAGCATTGACAATTGTTATTGGATTATTATATTTACAACTTACTGTTAACGTTAGCGTGACCTGTATATATAATGATTTGTTAGCTGGCGTTCCCTGAGACCTGAAAATTACTTCTAGGGTTCTTCCAGGTTAAAATGGTTGAGAATGGCTGGTCTAAAGAGTTGCTTGGTGCTTTTCAGTTTACTTTGCAGAAAATCATTACACATCATTATTTCCTGATAAATTAGCAGGACCTATGTGTGACAGATTATGATAATAGATTTCATATTATCTATCTTCTTTATCTACACTTTCCTTTTTACTGTGCATTCGCCTACGCCTGTTGATTAACCCTAAACCTCTAAATACTCAGATATCTGCCTTTTTCTAATTCAACACGCACAGTTTATTGCTGTTCGTTAATTCCTTTGATGTAGATCACCAGCAGACTTAATTAGCTACGTTACCTGGAGATTTCTCGGCAACGATTGGAAAATCGTTGTAAGAGATTAGACAGAGATCAGAAGAGGAATTATAATTTTAGTACTAGAGCAGATAATAGTGGAATCAAGGTGAGCAACTTTTATTATTTCCCTTGTAAAACTATTCGCTAGTGAATTAATTAAACCACGGTGAGACGTCGAGATCAAAGATATTGTTCGCTGGAATGGGCATACGAAGCAGAAACGTGTAAAACTCACACTGATTAGCGCATTGCCGATGTCTGGTCTAAGCGTGAACGTAGATCCTGGGTTTTCGGCTTTGAATTACGCATAAGCCGAAAACTGAACGTAGAATTTCCCGTAGGAGAGAGGTCTGGTTTTTGGAGGGATAATTAACTATCTCCTTTCATCTTTTAATATATATATATATATTTATATATATTTATATATATTTATATATATATTTATATTTTTATATATACCAGAGCAATCTAACTCAATTCACCCAGTACATCACAGATTCCTTTAGACATACAAGCTTCGATTCTAGAATACTTGTAAAAAGTGAATTCCTAGTAGTCGTTGGAGATAGTCTTAGTAGCTCGGTGTTGAGGTAAATAGTAGTAGTTTGAGTGATTTAATCTTTTTATATCGTCAATCATATTTTACTAGTATTTTTGTGCAGAGTGATTTACTAGTTTAATCGTCATTTTAATTCTCTAAGATTTCCTGTGTTACAGTGGATACCAGCTATAACTTAAATTTAATTTCTGCTAGTAACCAGTCAGAGAATATTTTAACTCACTAAGTAATTGCGAGTCATCATGAGTATTGATGAAATATGTATTTATTTCTAATTCATGATGACTGTTCTTTTAAATGAGTAGAATTTATTTCACTGAAGTTTTCAAACGATAAGACAAGCTCTCAGCTCGTAGTTATAATTTAAAGTTAAATAACCGAAGTGGATGAATATATTATATTTTACGCGGGGTAAGGATAGGATTGTGTATAAATATATTACGTTAATTATTTGTATCCTTTCTCTTTATACAGTATTTGGGTCAAACCCTATAAAACTTACCAGCGGCTTCCATTCCATATGACACTGAGAATACTTCTGATATAATATCGGGTTTTTCCAAAGTGACTTGTCTGGTCTCGTGTTTTACACCCAGTAAGAGACAGAGTCCCAAACCTAAGAAATATTAAGAATAAATGGTAAATAGATTCATAAATATCCAGATTTATTTTCCAAGTGCATATACCTTCAGCCAGTTGAAGTGACAAAATCACGATTGACATTACACATATAACGACCAATGTGTCGTGAAGAAGATTGATCCTGAACAGATTTTATTTACCTGCCACTCGATTTAACTACTGAAGATTCCAAGCCTACTGTACACTGTGAACATTAGACCTCTTAATTATTTCACGACCTGGACAAAAATTGAAGTGACATTTATCAGCATCCTACTGTCAGCAGTATTATTTGATTAATTAGTCTTTGGAGAAACTGGGGCTTGATTCGCCAAGAACACCAACATAGCATGGTCTGGGTGTACCTTAACAATTGTTCCAGATGTTGTTAAAGGAACCTATTTAGGTAAGAGAGAGACTGCTTGGTGATCACAGGTTGTCAGAGCGAGAGAATGCAGGGTGAATAATTCTTTCAGTGAATAACCCATGTACTAACTTTGTATTATTTGCGCAAGTTTTTTCCTAATGCTGTGCCTTTTAGAATAGATTAACGTATATATATATTCTGTTCTTTACTGTAGAGGAAATTTTAGACCATAGCGTATAAACCTTTGACTCTTTTGTGGGTCAATAACTTTCTTTGTAACGGGATCTTGTCTCAACAAAGGGAGAGAGAATTAAACCTATGAATCTAACTCTTTAATTAATTCATTAACTTATGTTTATTTGCATTCGATTTGATATCCACATGATAGTGTTGTTGTAAAGTTCTTTATGATAAATAAAATTTACATAAACTTTATTACGTGTGTCGGTCAGCTTGTCCCAAAAAGAACCCAATTCTATAGATATAGTTTTCATGTCTGTGCGTCTAAGTGTCGTCACGTATCTGTGGGTGTGTAGATGTGAGTGGGTGAATATATCAATATATATTTACAGAAAGGTCTGTCTGATCTAAGAATCTCAGTCGTATTCGATAGGCTGAATTGATTATCTCTCAAATCCAGGGACAGATTTTTACCTTTCACCGTATCACTTGTGAAAAATCTATTTCTTTACCTGATCTCTCACTGAGTTATCACCTATTCTAGTCCTATTCAAGCTGGACCAAATTGATCTTAATTACCCTATAAAAAATATACGACAAGACAGATAGATAAATAAATAGACAGATAGATAAATAGATAGACAGATAGACATATAGATAGACTGATAGACAACAAGATAGACAGATAGAAAAATAGATAGACATATAGATAAATAGATAGACAGATAGATAGACATATAGATAAATAGATAGACAGACAGATAGACAGATAGAAAAATAGATAGACAGATAGAAAGATAGATAGACAGATAGATAAACAAATAGACAGATAAATATATAGATAGATAGACAGATAAACAAATAGATAGACAGATAAAAAGACAGACAGATAAATAGACAGACAGGTAGATAGATAGACAGATAAAAAGATAGAAAGAGATAAATAGATAGACAGATAGATACACAGATAGATAGATTGATAGATAGATTGATAAACAGATAGACAGATAAATAGATTGAAAGATAAATAGATAGACAGATAGATAAATAGATAGACAGATAGATAAATAGATAGACAGATAGACATATAGATAAAAAGATTGACAGATAGAAAAAAGATAGAAAGATAGATAGATAGACAGATAGATAAATAGATACATAGATAGACAGATAGATAGAAAATCAAATCGATAGCCAGATAGATAAATAGAAAGACAGATAGATAGACAGATAGGTAAATAGATTGACAGACAGATAGATAGACAGATAGATGAATAGATAGACAGAAAAATAAATAGACAGATAGATAGACAGACAGACAGATAGATAGATAGATAGATAGATAGATAGATAGATAGATAGATAGATAGATAGATAGATAGACAGATAGATAAATATATAGACAGATAGATAGACAAATAGATAAATACATAGACGGATAGATAAATAGATAGACAGATAGACAGACATATAGATAAATAGATAGACTGAGAGATAGTTAGATAGACAGATATATAAATAGATAGGCAGATAGATAGACAGATAGATAAAAAGATCAACAGATAGATAGACAGATAAATAGATAGACAGATAGATAAATAGATAGAAAGATAGATAGACAGATAGACAGATAGATAAAAAGATCAACAGATAGATAGACAGACAAATAAATAGACAGATAGATAAATAGATAGACAGATAGATACATAGATAGACAGATAGATAAATACATAGACAGATGGATAACTATATAGACAGATATATAGATAGACGAATAGATAAAAAGATAGACAGATACATAGACAGATAGATAAACAGATTGACAGATAGGCAAATAGATAGACATATAGATACAGATATATAAATAGATAGACATATATATAAATAAATAGATAGATAGATAAATAGATAGATAAATAGATAGACAGATAGATAGACAGATAGATAAACACATAGACAGATAGATAGATTGAAAGATAAATAGGTAGACAGATAGATAAATAAATAGACAGATAGATAAATAGATAGACAGATAGATAAATAGATAGACAGATAGATAGACATACAAATAAATAGATAGACAGATAGATAGACATACAAATAAATAGATAGACAGATAGATAATTAGATCAACAGATAGATAGATAGATAGATAGATAGATAGATAGATAGATAGATAGATAGATAGATAGATAGATAGATAGATAGATAGATAGATAGATAGATAGATAGATAGATAGAAAGACAGATAGATTCATAGATAGACAGATAGATAAATACATAGACATTTAGATAAATACATAGACAGATAGATAAATACATAGATATGTAGATAGACAGATAGATAAAAAGTTAGACAGATAGACAGATAGATAGACAGATAGATAGATAGATTGACAGGTAAATAGATAGACAGAAAGATACAGATATATAAATAGATAGACATATAGATAAATAGATAGATAGATAGTCAAAGAGATAAATAGATAGATAAATAGATAGACAGATAGATAGACAGATAGATAAACACATAGAAGATAGATAGATTGAAAGATAAATAGGTAGACAGATAGATAAATAGATAGACAGATAGATAAATAGATAAACAGATAGATAAATAGATAGACAGATAGATAGATAGACATACAGATAAATAGATAGACAGAAAGATAATTAGATCAACAGATAGATAGATAGATAGATAGATAGATAGATAGATAGATAGATAGATAGATAGATAGATAGATAGATAGATAGATAGATAGATAGATAGATAGATAGATAGATAGATAGATAGATAGATAGATAGATAGATAGACTGATAGATAAATAGAAAGACAGATAGATTCATAGATAGACAGATAGATAAATACATAGGCATATAGATAAATACATAGACAGATAGATAAATAGATAGACAGATATATAGATAGACAGATAGTTAAAAAGTTAGACAGATAGACAGATAGATAGACAGATAGATACATAGATTGATAGATAGGTAAATAGATAGACAGAAAGATACAGATATATAAAATGATAGACATATAGATAGATAGATAGATAGATAGATAGATAGATAGATAGATAGATAGATAGATAGATAGATAGATAGATAGATAGATAGATAGATAGATAGATAGATAAATAGATAGACTGATAGATGGACAGATAGATAAATAGTTTGACAGACAGATTAATAGATAGATAAATAGATAGACAGTTAGATAAATAGACAGACGGACTGATAGATGCATGGATGGGTGGATAGATGGATGGATAGATAGATAGATGGATGGATAGATAGATTGACAGATAGATAAATAGACAGATAGATAAATAGATATACAGATAGATAAAAAATAGACAGATAAATAGATAGATAGATAGATAGATAGATAGATAAATAGGTAGACAGATATATAAATAGATAGACAGATAAATAGATAGACAGACAGATAAATAGATAATTAGATACATAAATAGATGGACAGATAGATAGACAGGCAGATAAATAGATAGACAGATAGATAAATAGATAGACAGGTAGATAGATAAATAGATAGACAGATAGATAGGCAGATAGATAAATAAATAGACAGATAGATAGACAGATAGATAAATAGATAGATAGATAGATAGATAGATAGATAGATAGATAGATAGATAGATAGATAGATGGACAGATAGATAGATAGATAGATAGATAGATAGATAGATAGATAGATAGATAGATAGATAGATAGATAGATAGATAGATAGATAGATAGATAGATAGATAGATAGATAGATAGATAGATAGATAGATACTTGCTTATCCTTTACAGGAAGTGGCAATCAAACCCAGCTTTTATTGGCTGTTTGTGATTTTTCTAGGCAATTTTTACGTTCAGTAGTTTGCCATTGCTTTCTGAACGGTACGGCGCTTATACCATTGTTAAAAATCCACACAAAGCGATCTGCAACCAAACCGCCTGTAGCAGGTTTCGAACCTGGTATATCTGGATTATGAAACTGCGTTCATATCTATTAGGCCACAGACGCCGACAGATAGATAGATAGATATATAGATAGACAGATAGATAAATAGATAGACAGATAGATAAATAGACTGATAGATACATAGATAAATAGACAGATAGATAAATAGATAGACAGATAGATAGACAGATAGATAGACAGATAGATAGACAGATAGATAAATAGTTAGACAGATAGATAAATAGATAGCTCGATAGATAGACAGATAGATAAATAGATAGACATATAAATAGATAAACAGACAGACAGATAGATAGATAGATAGATAGATAGATAGATAGATAGATAGATAGATAGATAGATAGATAGATAGATAGATAGATAGATAGATAGATAGATAGATAGATAGACAGACATATAGACAGACAGATAGATAGATAAACAGATAGATAGACAGACGGACTGATGGATGGATGGATGGATGTATAGATAGATAGATAGATAGATAGATAGATAGATAGATAGATAGATAGATAGATAGATAGATAGATAGATAGATAGATAGATAGATAGATAGATAGATAGATAGATAGATAGATAGATAGATAGATAGATAGATAGATAGATGATAGATAGATAGATAGATAGATAGATAGATAGATAGATAGATAGATAGATAGATAGATAGATAGATAGATAGATAGATAGATAGATAGATAGATAGATAGATAGATAGATAGATAGATAGATAGATAGATAGATAGATAGATAGATCCGCTAATGTAAACTTTGGTACTGAGTCTCCGAAGACATACTAATGTCTTAAGATTAATAATATTGTACGCCTTTAGAAATTTGGAAACGACAATAAGTTAAGTTGGTGAAGAGGATAAGTCCTGGTTAACGTTTGCTGAACTAGCTGATCTTTCAGAACTATTACTGCATCTATTTTCAATGTCTTCTGCGTGCTTCATATTTTGTTCCCTAGCCATTTCTTTGTACGCTTTTTAAAATACCGTATACTTCTTTTTCCTTAATGTTGTGTCTGCTGTGATATAGAAATAGTTTCAGTTGAGGATTAAAGATTTAAGTCGCATGCCAAGATTTATACATGGTTAAAGAAGTAAAGCAAAACAGAAGTTGAAGGGATGCACTTCTATCACTATTAGCAAATAAACAAAAAACATCTTTATTAGCTCCCGACGCTACGAATTGCATCAAAGTTAGAACAATGTTCACAATTATTGTGTACAACGACACCAAGTTCTGTGATCCTGTGCGCAATTTTTTTCTTACGTCACTAAATTCTGTGATCCTTCCACAATTTTATGCACAACGTCATCAAGTTATGCGGATCCTTACACAGCTGTAATCTTGTAAAAAAATTGTATAATTCTTTGGGTTTTAATTTTTATGTGGCGGGCCAGTGACAGATCACTCGAGTTCTCTTAATTTTTTTATAGTTTAACTTGTATTATGATAAAGGGTCGAATGCGAATTGTCTGCTCCCTAGTAGAGATGGCTACTGTGTGTGTGTGTGTCGAAACAATGCTTCGAAACAGCATTGAGTCCGAATGATCGACACACAGCTTGCTTGTTGTTTCGAAACAGTTTCAGTTCCTGTCTGCCTTGCTGTTTTGCAGAGACACACTGTCTCACTGTCTCACCTTCCGTGGGCCTTTGTAAAATTTGAGTCAACCGTTCGGAACATTAGTATGGAATATCAAACATGTCATATTTTTCAGGGATGTGTTATGATGACTTGATTTTACAAGTGATATTATTTTTGCTGAGAAGTGGAAATTGTGTCAGTGCTGCAGTTGTCAATGTTTTAGGCACTATGTTAAAGTTGAAAGTGTCCGTGTGTTCGTATAAATGTAATGGACACTTTATTAGCTCTGCTGATATCTGTGTACTCGGTGTGGATTTGAATCATTGTCTACCAAAACTAGCTTACTCTAGTTTGATATCATGTGAATGAAGACTTGTGTAAAAATATTGAATTGTGGTCACACGAAATGCCATAGATTTTCACACACAACAGTAGCGCGCAAAAAAAAAAAAAACAGAGGAGATTCTCACACAGTTCATGTATAGTAATGTATAATGTCTATTAGAGACTTCTTTCTCCCCGATACGGGCAATAGTGCCGTTGTGTCGAAACAGTGTGTCGACACAGTTTAAATCACTGAGCCGACTGTCTCGAAACAGCGGAGCGTGTCGATTTGCCCACCTCTACTCCCTAGGTCACCTGACACCTAGTGAAACAAGTGTGCATAGATTTAGAGCATCAAAATAACGCTCATTTAAAAATTAAATAAAAGTGTTTTTTTTTTAAATAGAACACACGTGCGTGCGCAAGATGAATTGCCTTGCGAACCGCGATGATGGTTGATAGAATTCAGTCAATGCTTTGGATTCCTTCAAGCCTACATCCCAGTGATAACACCTTTTCTCTCATTTGTGGGTTGCCCACATTTTGCGTAACTGTCCGTTTTAACTTAGGAAAGTGATTGATGTGTCTTTAACATTCCGTGATCTCTTACGAACATGACTGACAGGTTGGCTGAGATGGGTCTTTTCTTTTCCTGTTTTATCAGTTAAAATATTATCTACTTCACTGCAAGCAGAAACGAGCAGTAAGCTTTGCTCACCATTCTTTCATTCCTTTTTCCAAACAGTCGCATTCAACCAGAATAAAAGATACAACGTTTATTTTCTTATTGATCTCCTGTTAGACACCCGGATGGGTTCTTGCACAAACACACACATACTAATGCACACTTCTTTTTGGATCCTTAGCTCCTGACTGACAAAGCAGTAAGTGGCCATCACGCCTAGTGGCGTCTTGTAGGGCAGCAACAAACTGTTCCTATTTTACTCGGTCGGTGACCATTCTTCGTGCAGTTCCCCAACTCTGGTTCACGCTTTGCATCTCAGCCGCCACTGTTCTCAGCCAGGTTGTCTTTGGTCTGCATCTCTTTCGCCGTCCTTTTGGGGTCCGTAGCATAGCAGTTCTGGTGATGGTGTCAGAGTACCAAGGCTAACCCAGTTCCAGCGTCTGCCTGTAATGGTGGTGCGCATGCCTTATTGACTGCACCAAAAAGCACACACTCACACACAGACATAATTCATACATAACGGTTTGTGCATGTAATGTTGTGCTCTCTCAAACCTTCAGCCCCTCCGGAAGTATCACCTCTTTTTCTTCATTTTCCTCACCGATCATCTTATTATTTTGATTATTTGGCATATTTTACGCCCTACATTCTTTCTGTGAATACTCCCGGACTGTTTACGTTATGCCAGATGACTTGTGATAATACCACGTTTATTGAACCGGTCAGCGAGCGATATTCTTATCACGAAAAGCCGGCTCGCCACCTTGTGATACAAACGGAAAACGTGAAGAGAGATAGCGACCTCTACGTAATTCATTACTGGGGTCAGCGACAATCAGGCAATTAACACCTGGGTTGCGGTCTGTATGTCTGAGAAAACCATATTGTTTGTCTGAGCGGCCGGCGATCCTTTTGTTTGACTGTCGGGAGAACGCACAATCACAGACGATAATGAGATAATCGTTTCACGGGTCCATCCATATGTGTGATTATCGCAGGTAATCTGTCTGGAGAGTCAATATTTGAAGGTAGCATCTGGACATCAAATAGGTTCCCATATTTGTTGTGAGTTGGCGGAAATATTACCACGTGATTTGAAAGAGGTCACGCGTTGGGATATTAAATGTAATATTTTTATACACGCGGGGGAGATTATGAATTTAAACACCCATACCCACATAGTGCAAAAGAGCTTACGCTTGGATTGAAGTGAGAGCCGGAATAAACACTGAATTTTATTAGAAATTTAGGCGGAAGTATCATCTGTGTTTTGAACTGAGAATGAGAGATATAATCTAGCGAAATCAGAGACACAGAACACAGACAGCTTCGCAACTTCAAACGAGCAACTCCAAAAAGCCAGAGCAAGAATGATCGGACCTAGAATTCCATACTTATAAGTGACAGATCGAGTATTTGGGCAACTCTGAAAACTTAAGAGTAAACCCGCATGTTGAAGTACAAACTCTGAAAACTTAAGGGACCAGGACTTTAAATGTTAGGCCTGGATACCTAAGGAATTGGATCACCCGTCGTAAGAGAAACTTTCCCAGATCAAGTGTTTCGCAGATTCACCCGTCATAAAAGGGACTCAAAATTTCCAGACCACGTGATTCGAGAGCATATAACCTAAATTGCTCGTGTCCTTTCTAAACTGTGCGAGAATATTGTGTATAACCCAATTGGGGTAAGTGTTAAATCTTTATTTTACAAATGTGAATTAACACGTTTTCTTGCTAAGTGGTTATATATGAGGGAGCAACCTCAACATACGAAAATAGTATATCCATAAACCACAACAGCAAGCGCTGGTGATTTCTTCTGGCTAGTCGTGCGGAAAACCGACAGCTGAGGTGACCCCAGACTCCGAATGGAGCAGTGATGACTGATGATTACATCACATGTGCCTAAAGTGTATAATATTTTGTGAGATAAATGCCCTTTGTTAATTGTAACTCAGGCAGCTCATTATTCGCGCCGTCCAGACACACTTTCCCAGTTTAATACCCGGAAGAATATTGGTGATTTTTATTCATCTTCTCTGAGCTGCACTGTGTACTCGCGAATTTAATTCTTCTGAGAGATTAACAATGGTGGGTGCACAGCGAGAATGCGTCTGTTAATTGGCAGCCCACAAATGTACTTAGCAGAGGCATTTGTTTCTCTATTATGTCTAAAACGTTCGTGGAACGAAGCTAGCCGGGAGTGAAACGCAGGGAATCAACATCAACCGCCTAAATCGGACAAGTTGTGCGGAAACGAGCCCTCACCACCTGTAGTGGTATTGATGGTATTGTATGATGGTGTTATTACTACCTGTAACTTGTATGAGGCCAGCTGTGAAGGCTCCTGAGATAAAATGTAGTTGAGAATTATCAGAAGGCCTTTCTTGCTACCACTACGACCTCACACTTAATTTTTTTTTTTCTTAATGAATGTGGCTACGTAAAGTGTCTAGGGTAATGATGTGTAATGTGGTGTGTTAGTTATAAATACACCCACAGACATTTAAGAAGACTAATAAGATTAACAAGTGTTAAAATACACTGAACTAACTCACGTGTATAAAGTTTTTGATATAATTATATTACATTTATTTGTTCTGGATCAAGTTTTATTTTGACCAGAACTTGTTTTAAAAGAAGGATTGAAAATTTATGAAAAAAAAATGCATGGAATGTTACATAATAAATGCAGGAGTGTACATATTTAAGTACTAGACTAGTTAGTTTTATTAAAAAAAAAAAAGTTCGAGTAGTCATCTCTTTGGGAGGATAGTTACTGTTTGTGCTGTTGGGGTGGCCTCATCACACCTGTCTATATTGACTACACATTGTCCAGAAAATGGTGGGAATTTTTATGGGGATATTAGTCACTACCAATAGTTGGTGAATGTCCAGCAGACCAGAGGCTCACTCATCTTTTTTGTAGCTCTGGTGCTGAAAACTTGCGGTCCCACCTCTCCGTGCTGGCGGGCAATAATGGTGGTCTCTGTCACAAGAACTGCACAGATACACTCGAGTAAAGTCACCCACCGAATAGACTCTGCTTTGTTGTCGATAGAAAACTCACAGCTCAGATTATGAATACATAACACAGAATTGCTAGCAAAACTCAGCTGAGCTGCTGGCTATAGTATGGCGTCCCTAAATTTATTCACTGTCTTTCATATGGGAAAACTCCACACTTTAAAATCTGTGTCTAACACTGAACAATTATTGAAGAATGACCCCACTTTCGCGTCTGAGCGCTAATGATATGATTGTCTGTGGCCAATCACTGCCTAGTTGTACTTTAAATTTCAAATTTCTACACTAAAGTCATTTCAGTCATGCTTCAGTCAAGTATGGATGGTTATCTGTTAGTCTGTCCGTCTCTACTTGTGTTTCTAAAAAAATGTGCTTGATTTTTGAAGCAACCTTTCTCTCCCCTTAAAATTTTGTCGTAAAAAGTTATATTTAGACACAGCTACCGCTCAAAAACCCTCTCCTCCATAATAAGTAACTTTGAACACCTGTTCCCAAGGTCGTGTTTTTGTGTGCAAATTGTGACACTTTTAGATTCAATATAGTCTAGCGATGATGTGAACTACACTGTCTTTTGTCATTATCTTCAATATTATCTATCCGTTTGTAAAATTAAGATCATATTATTTCATTGCTCAGAATAGGCCATCCGGCCAGCTAATTTTTATATTCCTAACATTAATATTAAGAAAAATTACTTTTTAAATTTTTGTAATATTCCTAACATCTGCGTTCTTCCGCTCAAATTCAAATCAAGCGCTTGGTATCGCAAAACGTCCAATTCCGTACCTCGTGTCAATTTGGGGGACTTGAATTTTTTTACTTTCATCCATTTCCCCCCCATTGCGTCTCCTTAGCCTTTCCAGTCATATTTTTTTTTTTTTCTTTTGATCCGCCGTTCCCCTCCTGTCTAGCAAGTCAATTTTATGGAGGGTGATGACCCGCGGTCTAGGCGATCATGTACATCAGCAGCCTACGCATTATGTTTTTATCCTTAAATGTTATCTTTTGAGTATTTTACCGTTGTATCTCTGTCAATTTCACTACACATCTCCCCACTTGAAAACATGCCTATGGCAAGTTCCAAAACCAGCGATACACATAGGTAAAATTACTCCTCACGTCTGCCACTACTCTAATTTTGATCACAGGGGTGCCGACTGAGGAAATCTGCACCGACATTCAATTTGCCTGGGATATATTGGATACTGAACTGATAAGGTTGAAGCAATAAAGACCACCTCAGCAATCTTGCGTTTTCATGCTTAGCCTGAGACAAGAACACGAGAGGCTGATGATCCGTCTCCACCACAAATGTCCTACCATATAGATAGATTTGAAACTTCTTTATTGCCCAGATTAATGCTAAACATTCTTTTTCGCTTGTGGAGTATCCTTGTTCCGCCTTATTCAATTTACGGCTTGCATAAGCGACTGGTTTCAGTTCCCCATCAGGTGAAGATGATCTTTGCAACAAAGCCCCTCCGAGTCCCACATTACTTGCATCGGTTCTTAAGACAAAGTCCTGTGTCAAATCAGGCAGTTTGAGAATAGGCTTGCTAGTGAGTTTTTCCTTTAACTCTTGGAACGCTAGTTCACATTGTGCAGTCCAAATAATTTTATCTGGAAGTCCCTTGCGAGTCAGATCAGTCAGAGGAGCACAAATAGCGTTAAAATTCTTGATGTATTTCTGATAAAATCCGCATAACGACACAAATGATCGCACGTCCTTTTTTGTTTGCGGCCTAGGTGCTCTCTGCAGTTTTCCCAAATTCTTAGGATCAGGGGTCATATTACCCTGATATACAGTGTGCCCCAAGAATTCCAACTCTTTGCATCCAATACAACATTTTGTTGGCCTAGCAGTTAAGTTCGCCTCCCGAAGTCTATCAAACAACATCTCCAGAGCTTCAATGTGTTCTTCAAATGTCTCGGTGGCGACGAGAATATCATCCATGAAATTTGTGATACATGGGTTATTCAGGGGGTCCAACAATTTTCGCATCATCCTTGAAAACACACTCGGAGCATTTTTCAGTCCGAATGGTAGCATATTGAATTCATAATGTCCATCCGAAGTGCTAAAAGCCAAATAAGGTCTCACTTCAGGCTTCACTGGGATCTGGTAATAGCCTTTACTAAGATCCACCTTTGAAAAGTATTTTGCCTTGTTCAGTCTGGCAAATAGCTGTTTTGTGTCTGGTAATGGATCCACTTGTCCTTCTGTGACAGCATTCAGTTTCCTGTAATCTATGCACAGTCTGTGTTCCCCAGACGGTTTCCTCAACAAAACGACACTAGAACTAAAAGATGATTCACTGTGCGAAATAATCCCCTCCTTCAATAAATAATCTATTTCTTCCTTTAATGCCTTCTCCTTCGCGAACGGAATAGAATAGGCTCTCATACAGATTGGGTTTGAGTCTACCAGTTTCATGTCATACTGTAGCAAATTTGTATGGCCTGGTTTATCTGTTAATACATCTGTATGTTCCTCCAGAACCTTTTGAACTCTCTCCCTCTGGTTTTTAGTCAGGTGCTTACTGACTTTTACCTGTGCTGCTGTTTCACAAGGATGTAATGGGTATTCATGTGAGGTGAGTGGTTCCTTTTTGCATCTGGGTTGCAATAGCTAAGGTCAATAAGGGGGTGCTTTCCTGGAGTGGTCTGTCCAGATACTTCTTTAACAGGTTTACATGATAAACTTTTTCCTTCCCCTTTTTGTCAATTTTATAGTTTGTTCTAGACACCTTCTCTAGAACCGTATATGGACCTTGCCAACCAATTTGTAATTTATTCTGGCTTCCGGGTAGTAAAAGCAGCACCTTCTCTCCGACTGCCAGTTCCCTGTCCTTTGCCTTCCTATTAAAATATGCTGCATGTTTCTTCCTGGCTTGTTTCAAATTATCATTTGCCAGTTTCCATCCAGCTTTCAAACGAGTGGTCAGTTCGTTCACGTATTGATACGATGAGGTAACAGTCTCTTCCGCCTTCTCATCTGTCCAGGTCCTTAATAGAGTTACATCTGGATCTTTAATTTACCATACTTATTTTTCATGGAACCCATCGGTCCCGTCCATTAGAAGCTCTATAATGAGGACTTTTCTTCCTAGAATCATCACTCACAAATCGACCACTACCAATTTTTTCTCTGGGGTTTGTCTCCCCACTTAAGATTGTTTATGAGAGATCTTCGCTCTCTTGTCTGTTCCTCCAGTTTATATAAGTCTGACCGAGGGATTGTCATCCTATCCTGGGTTAAATTTCTTCTTTGTACTCTTCGCATAGCGGCCATGTTAATCCATTCAAGTGAAGACTGGGTGTGAAAAGGGGGCTCCCATTCCACTTTGTCTACCCGTGTATAATTAGTTTTCCTTTCAGGCCTAAAGTTGCCCCGTGGCGGTTCTAGGTCCTGCACATATTTTCCCTTTGTGGGTGTTCCCTCATGAAATACGCCACATGCTTCTACAAAGTTTTCAACATCGACATTTACGTCGGGCCAATAGTATTTTAGAGCAATCTTTTGGCAGATGGTACCGACTTTCTCATGGTCACCATCTTTTCCAACATGTAAGCTCCTTATCAAATTTGCCCTATATCTCTTGGGAAGAACTAACTGTCCGTGACCAGTGGATCTAGTTCCTGTCTTCCTGTATAATAATCTATTCTTCATGAAATATTCCCCCTTGCTCGGAGGTGTGTGGCATTTGGGCAATTTTTTAAAACAGGGCTGGAGTGTCCTATCCTCAGCCTGCGCCTTCCTCATCTCCTCTGGATGAGCATTTATAGGTTCACCTTCTTCCTCCTTCTTCTGTGACCTGGTCTGCACTGTCGCCATGATCACAGGTTTCTCGGGATTCCCCAAGAAGACGTATCTACACCCCAATATCAGAGGGTAGATTGGTTCATCTATCACTGCTGCTCTGATTTCTCCTTCCACATAGCGAGTTTTCACCGTTATCCTTGCGATGGGAAGTGTCATGAGTGGTATGTCCTTAGTCGCCCCTTGTATTTCCACTGTTTCTGTGGTATACTGACTTGGGTCCACTAGGCTAGACTTCACAACTGAATCATAATCCAAACCTGTATCATAAAGGCACCTTATGGTGACCCCATTACAAATAACATCCTCACAAACTGGGGGGTGATAAGGTTCCTGTTGTCCCTTAGGATTAACCTTTACTCTTTGCGTCCCCGACTTCATTGCAGCAATGTTTGAAGGTTTCCTTCTACAAAATTCGGTGTTATGGTTATCCTTCTTGCACCATTTACACCATCTTTTTCCTTGGTTCAACGGTTTTCTTTCATTGAACTTTTGGTCATTGAACTGTGAGTTTCTGTCGCGATAGTCATTTCTTGGCCGCTCAAAGTTTGTCCTACCCTTATTTCCCTGCTCTCTATTATCAAATTTATTAAATTGCTGTGGAGCTTTAAAATTGTCTATGTGCTTCTTCTTAGCACCACTTACCTCTGCCTGGGCTGCCTGATACCTCTCAGCAACATTTAAAATTTCCCCCAACTTCTCTGCACCTTGTTCCATGAGAAATTTTCTCATGTCTGGAGCCATGGACTCTCTCAATTGCTCAATCATGATCATTTCTTTAAGATCTTGGGTCTTCCCCAGAGCCGTCCATTTCTCCAAATAGGTTTCTAGTCTGGCAGAGAATTGGTGGTATGTCTCCCCAGACAACAGTTTGGCATTTCTAAATCTCTTACGATAAAATTCACCATTCTTCTCGTACCTTAATAACAAAGCCTGCTTTAACATGTCATAATTGTCTTGGTCTTCCCTGTTCATTTTGGCAAATACTTCATAAGAAGCACCCCTCAATCCCTGTGATAGCTTTAAACTCCACCTCTCTCTCTCTAACCCATATGTAGTAGCTAATAACTCAAAACGTCCTAGGTACCCCTCTATGTCATCGTCTTTTTCAACAAAATGGTCTAAATGAAACCCCATAGCTGAGTTTGAGGCTCCCATACTGGGCGTAGCATCTGAGGCAAAAGGGCTGGCACCATTTTCAGGGGCCGGGCCTTGTAATTCCAGCTCCCTTAGTCGTAATTCGTGCTCCCTCTGCAACCTTCTATCTTCAGCCTCCCTTTCGGCAGTCAACCTTTTTTCCTCTGCCTCCCTTTGCTGTCGTTTTTCTTCTGCCTCAATCTGCAGCCTCTTAATTTCTCTATCAGCCTCAATTTGTAACCTCTTCTCTTCAGCTACCTTTCTATCTTCCCTTTCAATATATTTATCACATTCAGTCGTTACGTATTGAATTAAAATTTGACCATCCATCCCCATCTCCTTCGCAGTGAGCACAGCAGCTGATCTAAACTTTGCTAGCTCTGCCATACTTTTTGGACAATATAATAATATACAAGATAAATCTCTAACCAGTAAATACACTAAGTACTTCTAATTACTATATGACTATAGTCTAACTAATTCTAACTAACCAGTTAACTAATTAATTATTACTGGCTGTGAAGATTCACCAACTTTTATCTGCAGGGACACTTTTAATTTTAAAGGAAATTTTACAATTTATTTCCCTACTTTTATTTCTCCCACCAGGAGATCCTAATTTTACTGTTGGGCTAATTATCCCTGGACAAGACCCCAATTTATGTAGTGGTATTGATGGTATTGTATGATGGTGTTATTACTACCTGTAACTTGTATGAGGCCAGCTGTGAAGGCTCCTGAGATAAAATGTAGTTGAGAATTATCAGAAGGCCTTTCTTGCTACCACTACGACCTCACACTTAATTTTTTTTTTTCTTAATGAATGTGGCTACGTAAAGTGTCTAGGGTAATGATGTGTAATGTGGTGTGTTAGTTATAAATACACCCACAGACATTTAAGAAGACTAATAAGATTAACAAGTGTTAAAATACACTGAACTAACTCACGTGTATAAAGTTTTTGATATAATTATATTACATTTATTTGTTCTGGATCAAGTTTTATTTTGACCAGAACTTGTTTTAAAAGAAGGATTGAAAATTTATGAAAAAAAATGCATGGAATGTTACATAATAAATGCAGGAGTGTACATATTTAAGTACTAGACTAGTTAGTTTTATTAAAAAAAAAGTTCGAGTAGTCATCTCTTTGGGAGGATAGTTACTGTTTGTGCTGTTGGGGTGGCCTCATCACACCTGTCTATTGACTACACATTGTCCAGAAAATGGTGGGAATTTTTATGGGGATATTAGTCACTACCAATAGTTGGTGAATGTCCAGCAGACCAGAGGCTCACTCATCTTTTTGTAGCTCTGGTGCTGAAAACTTGCGGTCCCACCTCTCCGTGCTGGCGGGCAATAATGGTGGTCTCTGTCACAAGAACTGCACAGATACACTCGAGTAAAGTCACCCACCGAATAGACTCTGCTTTGTTGTCGATAGAAAACTCACAGCTCAGATTATGAATACATAACACAGAATTGCTAGCAAAACTCAGCTGAGCTGCTGGCTATAGTATGGCGTCCCTAAATTTATTCACTGTCTTTCATATGGGAAAACTCCACACTTTAAAATCTGTGTCTAACACTGAACAATTATTGAAGAATGACCCCACTTTCGCGTCTGAGCGCTAATGATATGATTGTCTGTGGCCAATCACTGCCTAGTTGTACTTTAAATTTCAAATTTCTACACTAAAGTCATTTCAGTCATGCTTCAGTCAAGTATGGATGGTTATCTGTTAGTCTGTCCGTCTCTACTTGTGTTTCTAAAAAAAATGTGCTTGATTTTTGAAGCAACCTTTCTCTCCCCTTAAAATTTTGTCGTAAAAAGTTATATTTAGACACAGCTACCGCTCAAAAACCCTCTCCTCCATAATAAGTAACTTTGAACACCTGTTCCCAAGGTCGTGTTTTTGTGTGCAAATTGTGACACTTTTAGATTCAATATAGTCTAGCGATGATGTGAACTACACTGTCTTTTGTCATTATCTTCAATATTATCTATCCGTTTGTAAAATTAAGATCATATTATTTCATTGCTCAGAATAGGCCATCCGGCCAGCTAATTTTTATATTCCTAACATTAATATTAAGAAAAATTACTTTTTAAATTTTTGTAATATTCCTAACATCTGCGTTCTTCCGCTCAAATTCAAATCAAGCGCTTGGTATCGCAAAACGTCCAATTCCGTACCTCGTGTCAATTTGGGGGACTTGAATTTTTTTACTTTCATCCATTTCCCCCCCATTGCGTCTCCTTAGCCTTTCCAGTCATATTTTTTTTTTCTTTTGATCCGCCGTTCCCCTCCTGTCTAGCAAGTCAATTTTATGGAGGGTGATGACCCGCGGTCTAGGCGATCATGTACATCAGCAGCCTACGCATTATGTTTTTATCCTTAAATGTTATCTTTTGAGTATTTTACCGTTGTATCTCTGTCAATTTCACTACACATCTCCCCACTTGAAAACATGCCTATGGCAAGTTCCAAAACCAGCGATACACATAGGTAAAATTACTCCTCACGTCTGCCACTACTCTAATTTTGATCACAGGGGTGCCGACTGAGGAAATCTGCACCGACATTCAATTTGCCTGGGATATATTGGATACTGAACTGATAAGGTTGAAGCAATAAAGACCACCTCAGCAATCTTGCGTTTTCATGCTTAGCCTGAGACAAGAACACGAGAGGCTGATGATCCGTCTCCACCACAAATGTCCTACCATATAGATAGATTTGAAACTTCTTTATTGCCCAGATTAATGCTAAACATTCTTTTTCGCTTGTGGAGTATCCTTGTTCCGCCTTATTCAATTTACGGCTTGCATAAGCGACTGGTTTCAGTTCCCCATCAGGTGAAGATGATCTTTGCAACAAAGCCCCTCCGAGTCCCACATTACTTGCATCGGTTCTTAAGACAAAGTCCTGTGTCAAATCAGGCAGTTTGAGAATAGGCTTGCTAGTGAGTTTTTCCTTTAACTCTTGGAACGCTAGTTCACATTGTGCAGTCCAAATAATTTTATCTGGAAGTCCCTTGCGAGTCAGATCAGTCAGAGGAGCACAAATAGCGTTAAAATTCTTGATGTATTTCTGATAAAATCCGCATAACGACACAAATGATCGCACGTCCTTTTTTGTTTGCGGCCTAGGTGCTCTCTGCAGTTTTTCCAAGTTCTTAGGATCAGGGGTCATATTACCCTGATATACAGTGTGCCCCAAGAATTCCAACTCTTTGCATCCAATACAACATTTTGTTGGCCTAGCAGTTAAGTTCGCCTCCCGAAGTCTATCAAACAACATCTCCAGAGCTTCAATGTGTTCTTCAAATGTCTCGGTGGCGACGAGAATATCATCCATGAAATTTGTGATACATGGGTTATTCAGGGGGTCCAACAATTTTCGCATCATCCTTGAAAACACACTCGGAGCATTTTTCAGTCCGAATGGTAGCATATTGAATTCATAATGTCCATCCGAAGTGCTAAAAGCCAAATAAGGTCTCACTTCAGGCTTCACTGGGATCTGGTAATAGCCTTTACTAAGATCCACCTTTGAAAAGTATTTTGCCTTGTTCAGTCTGGCAAATAGCTGTTTTGTGTCTGGTAATGGATCCACTTGTCCTTCTGTGACAGCATTCAGTTTCCTGTAATCTATGCACAGTCTGTGTTCCCCAGACGGTTTCCTCAACAAAACGACACTAGAACTAAAAGATGATTCACTGTGCGAAATAATCCCCTCCTTCAATAAATAATCTATTTCTTCCTTTAATGCCTTCTCCTTCGCGAACGGAATAGAATAGGCTCTCATACAGATTGGGTTTGAGTCTACCAGTTTCATGTCATACTGTAGCAAATTTGTATGGCCTGGTTTATCTGTTAATACATCTGTATGTTCCTCCAGAACCTTTTGAACTCTCTCCCTCTGGTTTTTAGTCAGGTGCTTACTGACTTTTACCTGTGCTGCTGTTTCACAAGGATGTAATGGGTATTCATGTGAGGTGAGTGGTTCCTTTTGCATCTGGGTTGCAATAGCTAAGGTCAATAAGGGGGTGCTTTCCTGGAGTGGTCTGTCCAGATACTTCTTTAACAGGTTTACATGATAAACTTTTTCCTTCCCCTTTTTGTCAATTTTATAGTTTGTTCTAGACACCTTCTCTAGAACCGTATATGGACCTTGCCAACCAATTTGTAATTTATTCTGGCTTCCGGGTAGTAAAAGCAGCACCTTCTCTCCGACTGCCAGTTCCCTGTCCTTTGCCTTCCTATTAAAATATGCTGCATGTTTCTTCCTGGCTTGTTTCAAATTATCATTTGCCAGTTTCCATCCAGCTTTCAAACGAGTGGTCAGTTCGTTCACATATTGATACGATGAGGTAACAGTCTCTTCCGCCTTCTCATCTGTCCAGGTCCTTAATAGAGTTACATCTGGATCTTTAATTTATCATACTTATTTTTCATGGAACCCATCGGGTCCCGTCCCTTAGAAGCTCTATAATGAGGACTTTTCTTCCTAGAATCATCACTCACAAATCGACCACTACCAATTTTTCTCTGGGGTTTGTCTCCCCACTTAAGATTGTTTATGAGAGATCTTCGCTCTCTTGTCTGTTCCTCCAGTTTATATAAGTCTGACCGAGGGATTGTCATCCTATCCTGGGTTAAATTTCTTCTTTGTACTCTTCGCATAGCGGCCATGTTAATCCATTCAAGTGAAGACTGGGTGTGAAAAGGGGGCTCCCATTCCACTTTGTCTACCCGTGTATAATTAGTTTTCCTTTCAGGCCTAAAGTTGCCCCGTGGCGGTTCTAGGTCCTGCACATATTTTCCCTTTGTGGGTGTTCCCTCATGAAATACGCCACATGCTTCTACAAAGTTTTCAACATCGACATTTACGTCGGGCCAATAGTATTTTAGAGCAATCTTTTGGCAGATGGTACCGACTTTCTCATGGTCACCATCTTTTCCAACATGTAAGCTCCTTATCAAATTTGCCCTATATCTCTTGGGAAGAACTAACTGTCCGTGACCAGTGGATCTAGTTCCTGTCTTCCTGTATAATAATCTATTCTTCATGAAATATTCCCCCTTGCTCGGAGGTGTGTGGCATTTGGGCAATTTTTTAAAACAGGGCTGGAGTGTCCTATCCTCAGCCTGCGCCTTCCTCATCGCCTCTGGATGAGCGTTTATAGGTTCACCTTCTTCCTCCTTCTTCTGTGACCTGGTCTGCACTGTCGCCATGATCACAGGTTTCTCGGGATTCCCCAAGAAGACGTATCTACACCCCAATATCAGAGGGTAGATTGGTTCATCTATCACTGCTGCTCTGATTTCTCCTTCCACATAGCGAGTTTTCACCGTTATCCTTGCGATGGGAAGTGTCATGAGTGGTATGTCCTTAGTCGCCCCTTGTATTTCCACTGTTTCTGTGGTATACTGACTTGGGTCCACTAGGCTAGACTTCACAACTGAATCATAATCCAAACCTGTATCATAAAGGCACCTTATGGTGACCCCATTACAAATAACATCCTCACAAACTGGGGGGTGATAAGGTTCCTGTTGTCCCTTAGGATTAACCTTTACTCTTTGCGTCCCCGACTTCATTGCAGCAATGTTTGAAGGTTTCCTTCTACAAAATTCGGTGTTATGGTTATCCTTCTTGCACCATTTACACCATCTTTTTCCTTGGTTCAACGGTTTTCTTTCATTGAACTTTTGGTCATTGAACTGTGAGTTTCTGTCGCGATAGTCATTTCTTGGCCGCTCAAAATTTGTCCTACCCTTATTTCCCTGCTCTCTATTATCAAATTTATTAAATTGCTGTGGAGCTTTAAAATTGTCTATGTGCTTCTTCTTAGCACCACTTACCTCTGCCTGGGCTGCCTGATACCTCTCAGCAACATTTAAAATTTCCCCCAACTTCTCTGCACCCTGTTCCATGAGAAATTTTCTCATGTCTGGAGCCATGGACTCTCTCAATTGCTCAATCATGATCATTTCTTTAAGATCTTGGGTCTTCCCCAGAGCCGTCCATTTCTCCAAATAGGTTTCTAGTCTGGCAGAGAATTGGTGGTATGTCTCCCCAGACAACAGTTTGGCATTTCTAAATCTCTTACGATAAAATTCACCATTCTTCTCGTACCTTAATAACAAAGCCTGCTTTAACATGTCATAATTGTCTTGGTCTTCCCTGTTCATTTTGGCAAATACTTCATAAGAAGCACCCCTCAATCCCTGTGATAGCTTTAAACTCCACCTCTCTCTCTCTAACCCATATGTAGTAGCTAATAACTCAAAACGTCCTAGGTACCCCTCTATGTCATCGTCTTTTTCAACAAAATGGTCTAAATGAAACCCCATAGCTGAGTTTGAGGCTCCCATACTGGGCGTAGCATCTGAGGCAAAAGGGCTGGCACCATTTTCAGGGGCCGGGCCTTGTAATTCCAGCTCCCTTAGTCGTAATTCGTGCTCCCTCTGCAACCTTCTATCTTCAGCCTCCCTTTCGGCAGTCAACCTTTTTTCCTCTGCCTCCCTTTGCTGTCGTTTTTCTTCTGCCTCAATCTGCAGCCTCTTAATTTCTCTATCAGCCTCAATTTGTAACCTCTTCTCTTCAGCTACCTTTCTATCTTCCCTTTCAATATATTTATCACATTCAGTCGTTACGTATTGAATTAAAATTTGACCATCCATCCCCATCTCCTTCGCAGTGAGCACAGCAGCTGATCTAAACTTTGCTAGCTCTGCCATACTTTTTGGACAATATAATAATATACAAGATAAATCTCTAACCAGTAAATACACTAAGTACTTCTAATTACTATATGACTATAGTCTAACTAATTCTAACTAACCAGTTAACTAATTAATTATTACTGGCTGTGAAGATTCACCAACTTTTATCTGCAGGGACACTTTTAATTTTAAAGGAAATTTTACAATTTATTTCCCTACTTTTATTTCTCCCACCAGGAGATCCTAATTTTACTGTTGGGCTAATTATCCCTGGACAAGACCCCAATTTATGTAGTGGTATTGATGGTATTGTATGATGGTGTTATTACTACCTGTAACTTGTATGAGGCCAGCTGTGAAGGCTCCTGAGATAAAATGTAGTTGAGAATTATCAGAAGGCCTTTCTTGCTACCACTACGACCTCACACTTAATTTTTTTTTTCTTAATGAATGTGGCTACGTAAAGTGTCTAGGGTAATGATGTGTAATGTGGTGTGTTAGTTATAAATACACCCACAGACATTTAAGAAGACTAATAAGATTAACAAGTGTTAAAATACACTGAACTAACTCACGTGTATAAAGTTTTTGATATAATTATATTACATTTATTTGTTCTGGATCAAGTTTTATTTTGACCAGAACTTGTTTTAAAAGAAGGATTGAAAATTTATGAAAAAAAATGCATGGAATGTTACATAATAAATGCAGGAGTGTACATATTTAAGTACTAGACTAGTTAGTTTTATTAAAAAAAAAGTTCGAGTAGTCATCTCTTTGGGAGGATAGTTACTGTTTGTGCTGTTGGGGTGGCCTCATCACACCTGTCTATATTGACTACACATTGTCCAGAAAATGGTGGGAATTTTTATGGGGATATTAGTCACTACCAATAGTTGGTGAATGTCCAGCAGACCAGAGGCTCACTCATCTTTTTGTAGCTCTGGTGCTGAAAACTTGCGGTCCCACCTCTCCGTGCTGGCGGGCAATAATGGTGGTCTCTGTCACAAGAACTGCACAGATACACTCGAGTAAAGTCACCCACCGAATAGACTCTGCTTTGTTGTCGATAGAAAACTCACAGCTCAGATTATGAATACATAACACAGAATTGCTAGCAAAACTCAGCTGAGCTGCTGGCTATAGTATGGCGTCCCTAAATTTATTCACTGTCTTTCATATGGGAAAACTCCACACTTTAAAATCTGTGTCTAACACTGAACAATTATTGAAGAATGACCCCACTTTCGCGTCTGAGCGCTAATGATATGATTGTCTGTGGCCAATCACTGCCTAGTTGTACTTTAAATTTCAAATTTCTACACTAAAGTCATTTCAGTCATGCTTCAGTCAAGTATGGATGGTTATCTGTTAGTCTGTCCGTCTCTACTTGTGTTTCTAAAAAAATGTGCTTGATTTTTGAAGCAACCTTTCTCTCCCCTTAAAATTTTGTCGTAAAAAGTTATATTTAGACACAGCTACCGCTCAAAAACCCTCTCCTCCATAATAAGTAACTTTGAACACCTGTTCCCAAGGTCGTGTTTTTGTGTGCAAATTGTGACACTTTTAGATTCAATATAGTCTAGCGATGATGTGAACTACACTGTCTTTTGTCATTATCTTCAATATTATCTATCCGTTTGTAAAATTAAGATCATATTATTTCATTGCTCAGAATAGGCCATCCGGCCAGCTAATTTTTATATTCCTAACATTAATATTAAGAAAAATTACTTTTTAAATTTTTGTAATATTCCTAACATCTGCGTTCTTCCGCTCAAATTCAAATCAAGCGCTTGGTATCGCAAAACGTCCAATTCCGTACCTCGTGTCAATTTGGGGGACTTGAATTTTTTTACTTTCATCCATTTCCCCCCCATTGCGTCTCCTTAGCCTTTCCAGTCATATTTTTTTTTTTTTCTTTTGATCCGCCGTTCCCCTCCTGTCTAGCAAGTCAATTTTATGGAGGGTGATGACCCGCGGTCTAGGCGATCATGTACATCAGCAGCCTACGCATTATGTTTTTATCCTTAAATGTTATCTTTTGAGTATTTTACCGTTGTATCTCTGTCAATTTCACTACACCACCAAAGAACTGACGAAAAAACGGCTGCAGGACCCCCCTATATCAGTTATGTGCTTATAAAAAGGCACCAGCAACCGGACATAATTATCTGAACTATATCCTCACCCTAAATCTCCGTGAAGAGAAAATTAGATTCCAATATAACATTCACCAGCATTTCATTTATTTTAAACTGTTAATACTAATTGATAATTAAATTTGTTACCTGTTGTTTTAAAACTAAATAATAGTTGTTTATTCAGTTATTACATGTCTGAAAGCAAACGTATGAGCCAGAATATTTAATATATATATAGACATATATTTACCTCTAAACAGAGCTATACCATTATAAGAGGAAATTCGCTGAATTAACCCGCTTTAACGGGCTAAAAACCATTGCTTAAATCCTTCACAAAAGGCGACGGACAGATATAAGTTAATTCAGAAGTCAAGAAAAATGCTGCTTAGCGCTGAACATTTGTTAACTACCATATACCAATACCATATTGACACAAACGAGAATTTAAATAAATAAATTGCAAGACAACAAAAAAGAGGAAATGAAGAGACGGGCGGACTTTAAGGGACTTCTAAAAAGATTGGCTGCACAAGATCCAGCAGATAGGGGGTGACAAGTTTAACATTAAATCATGGAAACCATAAAGCTTCTAAGAGATGGAAAAGATGTGACTTAGATGACATCCCAGTAGATACCATCACCGAAGAAATTAATCCTCTCAGACATATTATACAAATTACTTGGGAAAGCCTGTGGGAGGGAGGGAGAGGGAGAGAGAGAGAGAGAGAGAGAGAGAGAGAGAGAGAGAGAGAGAGAGAGAGAGAGAGAGAGAGAGAGAGAGAGAGAGAGAGAGAAAGAAAGAAATACCGGCTGATTAAAAGGAAGGATGTTTGGTAAAGTTGCCAAAGACGTGAGCTCTGAAAGAGTGCACAAATTACAGAAGAATAATGTTACTATCAATGTCAAGGAAGCTGTTAAACATAATCATCTTTGAGAGAACAAAAACACTATACAAAAGGAAAAGTGATAAAGTAATTAGCAGGTTTTCGTCAAAACAGATGTTTACAGACTATATATGCTCAATTGGAGAATGGAGAAATGAGTCCTCCAATCAACTTTAGACTTGAGGACTATGAAAAGGCCTTCCACAGCTTAGACAGCTAAACGCTTTGGAAACCACTCAAGCATTACGGAACCCAGAATACGCTGAGTAATATAAACCAAAAAACATACAGAGATGAACTATAATAGGCGTTCTTTTTGAAGACAACTTACGGAACCTTTTGAGATAGAGCTGGAGGCCGGCACACACGCCTCATGTCACGATATCCCTTCCACTGTATTATTAAAACAACATCAGTCAACAGAAATGGAATTCACTGGACAGACAAAACAGGTTGACGTTCTGGATTTTGCCGATGACCTTACCAATTCTCCCCTAACGGAAACCAGGTGCAAGATAAAATGAGAATACTAGATGCATCTCACAGCACGTGGGTCTTAAAATAGACAGTGAAGAGGCAAAGACATATAGCAGTTAGAGACATAATCTAAAAGATGTGGCCTCATACATGTATATTTCCAGCAACACAGACAAGTTGTCAGGAATGGACAATGATGTAACATTTGGAATGGAGAAGGCAAGATCGGAGGAATTGACAATGACATCAAAATTACAACCCAGAAGGCAAGACCGGCCGCTTTCATTGCATTTGGTGTACGGGAATTAAAAGAAATTAAGATCAACAAAGATACACTAGAATTTTCAACTCAAATCTTAAAGCCGTCTTATCCATACAGGCTCTGAAACTGCCGGGAAAACAAAAATAGCATCGACTTTCATCGATGAGTGCTTACGAAGATTATAAGGATTACACTGGTTTGACCAATGTGGAACTAATCGAAAGGATTAGTCAAGTACTAGTGGAAAAAGAGCTGACGACAAGACGTTATCAATGGATTGGATACATATCAATTAAACCTTCTGGAAGCATTACAAGGTAATCCTCGTTCTGGAATACACAAGAACAAACACAAACAGGGATCTAGAAACACGCGGAGAAGGAAAACTGATACCGACTTTAAGATTAGCTTAAGACGGAGAATTTTAAATGTTATTTTCATAACGATTATCTGTTTATGTATACCTATTTTCTTTTTTTTTTTTTTTTTTTTTTTTTTTGTTGTCTTAGATATGTTTATATTGCAATGTATTATCTGATACAATTTACGTTATTATTATTATTCATTTTTATTTATTGATTATTATTTTACTATTAGTATTCAATTTTATTTGTTGATTATAATTTCATTATTATGAGAGTTTTAATACTGGTTATAATATAATATTATATTTTACTTCCATCACTATTTGCGTTAATTTCTTTTACTTCTCATTTGTATTGAACTATCCTCCTCCAGTGTGCCTGGCGTGCGTAACCTGTTAGGCTCTACTTTAATTTCCTCCCACGTTTATAATTTCAAATCTGTTTTTAGTGTCGCCCCTTTTATTTCTATATCATTGTTCAATTTGTATTCTTAAGCGGGGCTTACAAGATGAACTTCCAGCATGAGAATGGAGCTCGAGGCTGTTACTGGAGCCTTAAGGTGGATAACTGAAACTTCATTAACAAAGGCTATCATTGTGTCCGACTCTCAGTCCATGCTTCGGAAGGTTCAAAGCGGTTGGTTGCGGCATGAATGGAAAACATTCATAGAAGCTTCCAGTCTACAAGAGCTGGTGTGAATATACTGTCCTAGTCATGCTGGGGTAAGTGGTAATGAAAGAGCTGACAGACTAGCATCAAGAGCACCCATAGTGGGGACACTGAATATGGATAAGGAAGATATACTGAGAACAAATAATGATCGCCTGTTAGAGAATGACACTGCAATAGATGAATCATCAAAGTTAAGACTGTGGGAATCTGGCATCAAACGTAAGGCTAATAGAGATGGAGATATGAGAGGATGCACCCGTCGTGTTTACAACCAGCAAGCTACAGGAACAGTTAGCATTCACACTCTTCGACATATACTGATGGAGACTGAGCATCTATGGGTTTGCCCGGAGTGCAATGATGTCAATTCTGTATAACAATAACAATCTTAAGCACTCAGATTCGTCCAGACTTTCTTCTAAGTTTTGTTTTCGTTTGTCTAATCATAGGTGTCCAATTGGGGGGAGAGGTAAGAGCGATTGCCTCTCGCGGCAAAGCTACCCGGTTCCGGGTTCAGAACCTGGCAGCGTCAGGCTTCAGTCAGCTGTAAATGGGTATCTGACTCTGGTATTGAGTTAGGGGAGGCGAAGGCAGCATTGAATGCAAATGGTCACACCATCTGATAAACGCTGACCGAGTATATTGAAGTCTCTAACACTTTACTACCCTACACCGGTATCTGCAATGTGACTACTAATGATCTCTGGGCCGTTTGTTTGGCCTTCACCTTGGCAGTCCTATAGCAGATACTGCCGTAGGGGCAGTGAAGTGTTAGAGACTTCCCCAGACTAGGTCCAGCATCGTGAGGTGGGGTGACCAGTTCCCTTCCATGCTGCCTTTTCCTTTCCTAAGTCAAAGAGCAGAGTAAGGTACCCATTTACAGATGGACAGACTGGATCGTGTCGGTACTGTGATTTGAACCCCGCACCTTTGCCGCGAAAGACTAGCTCGCTAACTATCGGACGATTCACCCTAGTATAATGTATATACTGTACAGCAATCCTAAACGGAAACCAGGTGCAAGATAAAATGAGAATACTAGATTCATCTCACAGCAAGTGTGTCATAAAATATACATTGAAGAGCTGAAGACATAGAATACATGCGGCAAATGATAAACATAATGCACTTAGAGACACATTATATACTTAATGCTTAGCGCTGTTAATTCGATCCTGAAATATCAAGCGCTAACCGAAAAAGCACTAAACCAAAATTGACTTACTATAACATTTAATAGAAAACAAATGAATCCGTTCACAAGGTCTAAAAGAACTATATAAAAATTAAGTAAAAGTGATACAAAACAAAAACTGAATAGTCAACAATAATTTTAACTTATTATAATTATCAAACATTTTGAACACAAACAAAATATAATTTATGTACTGTACTCACAAAAAAAATGATAACAGTACTCACGGGGCGGCCGTCTTCAACTTCAGATGCCTGGTTAGCAAAATGTTTTGTGGGTGTTGAACAAGTTTTTCTAGCTACAGATGCCTGGTTAGCAAAATGTTTTGTGGGTGTTGAACAAGTTTTTCTAGCTACAGATGCCTGGTTAGCAAAATGTTTTGTGGGTGTTGAACAAGTTTTTCTAGCTACAGATGCTTGGTTAGCTAAATGTTTTGTGGGTGTTGAACAAGTTTTTCTAGCTACAGATGCCTGGTTAGCAAAATGTTTTGTGGGTGTTGAACAAGTTTTTCTAGCTACAGATGCCTGGTTAGCAAAATGTTTTGTGGGTGTTGAACAAGTTTTTCTAGCTACAGATGCCTGGTTAGCAAAATGTTTTGTGGGTGTTGAACACGTTTTTCTAGCTACAGATGCCTGGTTAGCAAAATGTTTTGTGGGCGTTGAACAAGTCTTTCTAGCTACAGATGCCTGGTTAGCAAAATGTTTTGTGGGTGTTGAACAAGTTTTTCTAGCTACAGATGCCTAGTTAGCAAAATGTTTTGTGGGCGTAGAACAAGTTTTTCTAGCTACAGATGCCTGGTTAGCAAAATGTTTTGTGGGCGTTGAACAAGTTTCTCTAGCTACAGATGCCTGGTTAGCAAAAATTTTTGTGGGCGTTGAACAAGTTTTTCTAGCTACAGATGCCTGGTTAGCAAAATGTTTTGTGGGCGTTGAACAAGTTTTTCTAGCTACAGATGCCTGGTTAGCAAAATGTTTTGTGGGCGTTGAACAAGTTTTTCTAGCTACAGATGCCTGGTTAGCAAAATGTTTTGTGGGTGTTGAACAAGTTTTTCTAGCTACAGATGTAGAAGGCACGGCTACTTGGTCAATGGGGGCAGACGATATTGGAGGAGACTTAAAAAAAAACAAAAAAAACAATGCTTGCTTTGATTTGCCACCTTTTCCTCTTCAAGAAAGACCTTGTAGCAATTAATATCTTGTTCTATGTTACGGATTACCTTAGAACTGCATTCCATTTTAGGTTATGCTTCATTATGCTAGCAATAACAATGCTTCTTGACTCTCCTACCAACCTGTATGAATGTGAAACTTATATTCCTGTTTCCCACGGAAATTTGCACCCAGCTTAAGATCGAATGTGTTAAGCGTATAACAGGCATTTGGAATAACATAGAAATAGCGTTTATCGAAAAAGCGTAAGACCGCGGGATTGCTCTACTTTAAATTTATAATGATAAATGCCTTAAATAATGCTTAAAGTAAATGTGAGGATGAAAGGATACAGTATACATGATGAGAGAGAGAGAGAGAGGAAGGGCAGAATGTCAGACGGGCCTGCGTGCCCAATTCTTAACCCTTTGAAAATAAAGCTCGTTCGTTCGTTCGTCTGTCCATTTGACTCTTTAATACAGCCTTACTACAGTCAAACTAATTTTACTATGTACACATTATCACATAAGAACTAACACAACACCGAATTACAAAGTATTACACACCGTACTACATACACTACCGTACAAATTACCACACACACTACCGTGCACATTACCACACATACTACCGTGCACATTACCACAAATACTACCGTGTGCAGAACCGTCATTGGCAGCTTAGTTCAATATATATGCTGCCACTTGAACTTCTAGTAAAAATTTACATCCCATCACGACCGTGATGATAACTTTTTTCTTGATCCATAACTATTCAAATTATTTTCAAACTGTTAAAACTTAATAAGTGATTATTAAGTTTTGTTTTTTGTAATTTTACTAATTTAACTACGATTTAATCATTTTAAATGTACTACATGTTTGTCTCAGTCAATTTACTACACACACTCTAAACAGAGCTATACCAGAATAATAAGAATTCCACTGAGAGAGTCACAGAGGTGGGGAAGCTTAACAAGCTAAAATTAATCATTGCTTAATTCTTCACAAAATTTGTCGACAGATTCTAGAATTAACGTGCTCAGCCAAAGCAGCATTGTTTTAGCTTATCTGAATATCTTGTGAACACCCCCTTGAGATAGAAGTGTCATTACCTTTCTATTTACATATCTGCCAAGAGTAATCTTGTGCGAAAGTCGACACCTTTGAAGGCCCACATTAGATATTTTTGAGTTTTGGCCACTGTTGGACCACTACTGCAAAGCAGGGGAGTGGTGCGGGTAATTTTAAGAGAAATTTATTAATTCAGGAACCGTCCTCCCGACGTCCTGTGGTAAGAGTGCATTAGACTAAAGGCTTGACACTCCTTATTACAGTGGCCTGCTGAATACCCTCCAGGGTTCTCCTTGTATCTTCCATTTGAGGAATTATAGTATATATTTAAGATATGGCCAGTCACACACAAAACTCCCTGGCCCGCACCTCAGGTACTCAGTAACAAGGCCTAACTTCTTGGCACGATTCACATATATTTATTAACACAGTACTCCATCTTGAGTAGGGTATGACATCGTAGCTTTTACTAGCACATGTCTCTACTGTCCTTGATTCTGATACTCTCAGTTTTAATGGAACAGTCAACTTACGTGCCCAAGAATTCCATACACACTGCTAAGACTAATCTGACATTATACAGTTAATGAATGCATAAGGCAGTGATGGTAATCGATCTTGCAGGTGCAATATAAAGATGCCCAAAGGCAATTAACACATTCTAGAATTAAGTCCTACTGGACATATTCCATGCATACTGGTCAAACGACACAAGCAGACTGCCGGTTAGAGACGCTAGCTTGTCCCAAATCAAAACTCACGTCTGCTATCAATTCAGAGCAGAAGTCACGACGTCACTTCCTGCAACCACGGGATACCGTGTGTAAACAATATATATCAGGAAGTGATCGAATACAAAACATGATATGATATTTACTCATATCATTTACTCTCCCCCCCCCTCCCCCTGGATTAAAATAATGAAAAGGAACTTTTCATTATTTTCATAGTACAATCTTACAAGGTCACTGGAGAAACCATATGACAATATCCAAATACTCAACTGTCATCATTATGATAGCACCTAGAGGCGTGCTCCATCATCGACAATTTAACACACAAGGTGTGGTATTTAGTAATAACATAACTAAACCCATTATCGTTAGCAGACGCTCTTTTGACACAAATGTGAGGTAACTACATTAATTAGAAGACAGTGAAGAAAAGTCAATATGTCAGTCATGGCACTCACACAGCATACCATGTCAACAAACGCCCTAAGTCATGTCGGTATGTAAGTCTACCTATCTATCAAATGAAATGCGTAATAAGCAATCAAAGACAGAATAGAACATATGAGGCAGACACGTTAAAATATAAGTGGTGATTGTGACAATATGTCAAAATAGTTATTAATATTTGTATGTATGCAATGTCATGTGGTGAATGACAATGTTAATGAGATGTCATATGAAGATATATTACTTAATATCTACACATATGAAGGATATAGGTTATACTAAGTGTAAGCAGCAATGTAATTCAATTGACATAATGATACACTAATGAAGCAATGTAATATCACTAGGGTTATTAAAACTGGTCATGTTAGACCATACAAAGTTCTTCCTGTAGAAGTATTTAAACGAATTAAAGTTTCAGTGAGTCACTAGTTCGCACATCATTGTTATTGATCCTTAGTTAAGTATATATGGCGGAAAGAAATAGTTCATTGAAGAAAAATCCATTTTCCATCTATGTCGGTTGTCGATGTTTGTCTTCCATGCAATAGCATATACAGCACAGATACTATTGTTCATTCTGTACTTGAGAATTTCATACGTATGTGTTGAAATGTAATTTCTTGGTTATGTCCCTTTTTGAACTTTGTAGTCAGTAATTTTAGTTACTTCCCTTTTTACACAACGTTTGAGACAGTTAATTAGTGCAAAATATTTTGGAAATTGCAGCAAAGTAACTGAATTGCACCGACTTGGATTGTCATACTGCCAAAAGTCATTGTACAACGTATATGAAGTAGCGAAGTATTGTTCTTGAGCAATTGCATTAGACTTCATATGACGAACGCTTGAATATACATCTTGATTTAGGATGAACAGTAATTCATCATCATCATGTTGCTTGGCATAGTGTCTCTAGTTTTTCAACCGGTATAAGTGCATGACGAAGCAATGTGGCTGTAATATCTGAAGTATGCAATATATGAGTTAAAAGAAGGCATGTGCCTTAGTTCATGATGCTACCTTTGCGAAATAATTCCTGACTTGTCCCAAAGGAAGTATTGTTATTATTGAGCATCAAAGTTGGATTGAAGCAGCATTTGCGGAGACAACTGGCGATAGCGGATGCTTCATGCATCTGGATAGATTATCGGCCATCACGTTCAACTTTCCTGCGATGGGTTTAATCTGGTAATTATAGGGTTGAAGGGCCAGTGAGGCACGCGCTGCTTTAACATTCTTGAATCTCGCTGTTTTCAGGTAAGAAAGTGCCCTTTGGTCTGTCTCGAGTGTGAAACTTGCACCAAGCAGGTAGCGTTGAAGTTTAGAGAAGCAGAACACAAGAGCCAGTAGCTCTCTCTCAATGACCGAGTAACGCTGCTCCGTCGGCGTTAGCCTCCTGCTAACATAAAGTGTTGGATGTAAACAGCCCTTCCATTCTTGCAACAGCGAACCTCCAATGGACGTTTTTGAAGCGTCGACTGTAAGAGTAAAATGTTTAGAAGGATCAGGCAATCTCAATATAGGCAACTTGGAAAACAGACATTTTAATCTATTTAAAGCCACATGAACGTCTCGACTATAAACACACCTATTTGGTGACTCTTTCTTCACTAGTGATGACAACACAGACGTATACTCTGCAAAATTAGGGATAAACTTGCGATAAAAGTTTAGGAGCCCCAGAATACTTCTAACCTGTTTTTTGGTCTTAGGTATATCAAGGTTTAGAATCCTAGAGATAGTAGTATCCTCTGTTTTCAAAAAACCTCCTCCTACTTTATAACCTAAAAATGAAATCTCCTGAAATCCAATCTTAGTCTTAGATGGACGTGCAGATAAATTATGACGACGTAGAGTGGTAAGTAAGGATTGAATACCCTTCAAATGTTCATCCCATGATTGATGAAACAGACAAATGTCGTCAATGTAAATAATAAGGTCGTCTCTGTCAGAGAAGAGTCGTCTCATCATGCGAACGAAGGTCGCAGGTGCGTTAACTAAACCAAAAGACATATAATTGAATTGAAAGAGTCCTAATGGAGTAGCAAATGCAGTATAAGGCTTGGATCGTTCCGTTAATGGCACTTGGAAATAGCCTTTAGATAGATCAAATTTAGAGAAAAATGTAGCTGTAGCTAGTCTATCTAATAAAGACTCCAACACGGGCAATGGTTCCGCGTCGTGGATGGTGACCGAAATTAGACGTCTAAAATCTATGCATATACGTATAGATTTGTCTTTTTTCCGGATCAAAACCATCGGAAAACTATAAGGGGAATGAGATGGAGAAATGACATTTAATTTCACCATCTGTTCTAGTTCCTCTTTAACCTGACATTGTTATTGTATAGGAATAGGGTAAGGTTTCAACTTAATAGGTTGAAAGTCTGTCAGAATAATATCATGTTCGATGATATCAGTGTGTCCTGGGACATCAGTAAGGACATCAGTAAAAGAACGTAAGATAGAAGTAACCTGTTCTTTCTGGAAAGAAGATAGAGTTGGCGATATATCAACATCTTTCCAACTTTCAGTAGACAAGTAGTGAAGACTAGGTAATACCAATAGTGAGTCATTACCATCAGTCAAATCAGACCCTTCTTCCTGTATGACAGCCAAAGAAGACTGACGACAGACAGATTGATCAAGAGCCTCAAAGACTGGTCTTAGATATGGTGGACGTGTATGAAACTGCTGTAACATATTGATATGAAAAGTTTTCTCTTTTCCCTCTACTGAGACAATATAATCAACATCAGACAGTTTCTCCACAATCCTGTAAGGTCCTCTCCATGAGACTAATAATTTGTTATCTCTTTTGGGTAATAATACGTAAGCTTCATCACCAGGCCAAAGTTGGCGTAATTTGCGGTTTTGGTTAATAAATAACCTCGCCCTAAGCTTTGCCTTTTCAGATGAAACTACTGCTATTTGGCATGCGTCTATTATTTTTTTCCTCAAATTGACCACATACTGATATGAGGTCTGAACCTCCTTGTTCATCTCAGCACCAATTAAAAGTTGTTTTAATATAGACATTGGGCCTCGTGGTCTGGCACCAAAAACCAATTCAAATGGACTAAAGCCTGTATGTTCATTTTTTATCTCACGATACGCAAATAAAATAGCTGGCAGGACTCTGTCCCAATTTTGAGGATATTTAATTGTAACCTTATGTAGCATTTGTTTTAAGGATCTGTTGAGGACTTCTATTTTCCCATTAGACTGAGGGTGGTATATTGAACTAAGGGATCTTTGAATCCCAAACATATCCATAACCTGTTTCATAGCATCTGAAACTAACTGAGTTCCTCTATCAGACAGGATGTTTTCAGGAAAGCCTATTCTACTAAAAATCAAGAATAATGCATCAGCAATATCTACTGTGGTGATGGTTTTTAAAGGAATAGCTTCTGGCCAGCGTGTGCACATATCTATGCAGGTCAACACATATTGATGACCTCTGGCTGATGTCACCTTTAAAGGGCCAATAATGTCAATGGCCATCTTTGCGAAGGGACGCAAAGAAATATCAGATGCTTGAATGGGCGCATCAAGTTTTGGTTTTCTGGTTGCTACACTTTGGCAGATGGTACATGTACGACAAAATAATTTGACGTCTTTCGTAATTCCGGGCCAAAAAAAATATGACAAAACTCTTTGTTTTGTTCTAGCAACACCTAAATGTCCTGCACATTCAATGTCATGTGCATGTCGTAAAATGAATGGTCGAAAACAAGCTGGTACCATAATCTGTTTCTTTAAGGAATTAGCAAATTGATAGTTTCTTACTAAAATCCCATTTTTGATAGTATACCAGTGTTTTGCACAGTCATCTATCATTACATCATTCAAATTAGCAATATGAAAATATTTTTTTAAGGAAGTATCATCTTTCTGTCTTTGTATAAAGGTTTCCTTATCAATGAGCTCCATCTGAAATAAATTGTCATCATCAGTATTCACATCATTCATTACCTTAATATCATCAATGTTTTTCCTGTTGATAATGAATTATATCATCATTATTATTTTCCTTTTCTTCTTCATCTTCTGAAGTGATATCTTCAGTTATATCTTCAGGTAACACATCAATGACTGGTTTGTGATGATCATTGTCCATGCGAGACTGAGCTCTGGTAGTCACAGCATTTGAACATAATAAATGTTGTCTTTCCCATATTTCAATATCTTCCTGTGTACATTCATGCAATTTAGGTATGTTTCCCATAATAATTCCAGCAATTGGATTGTCCAAGAGGCATACCAGTGTTCGTCCTGTAAAATAAGGTGTGTCCAAAAATACCTCTGCTGTGGGGTAATATTCCACAGTTCCACCAAAAGTTATGCATTTCACTTGTTTTCCTGTATAATCCACCTTATCAACCAAGGCCTTGCGCACACCAACAGTGGTTGCACCAGTGTCTCTGAGTAAAGATGCTAACTTATTGACAAAACCTCTGTTCAAGATCAATGAACCAGTACTTTCAAAAGATGACATGACTGGGAGAGGGTGTCCGCATAATAATCTTGGCACTCCTTGAGGCTGAAATAAAGAATTGCAATTAGTGCAGTTATCACTATTTGCTAAGTCTACACTGCATGAATTTGCATGTGCTACAATATCATTATGGTTCTGATTATTATCATGAACAATGGCATTGGTACTTTCAGTGTTTCTTGATTGTCTGGAAGTATTGTTATGATAAGATCTTTTATTTGCATTTTGATCATTTCCTCTATAAAATGATTTCTGCCCTCTATTTGATTTTGAGTTATATTCTCCTTTATTTTGCCACTTAAATGAGGTTTGTGGATAAAAGTTATCCTCCTGATATGAATTCCAATGTCTTTGAGGTTGGTATTTATTAAAATTGTATCTACCTCTATTTTGACTGTAATTATGTGATGGTTTAAATCTTTGATTCCTATCTATGCTGTTTGATCTATACCTAGGTGCATTGTCTTGGAATGACCTGGCCGATGCAGCTGGTAATGAGTCCCTTACATTGTTTTTGCTCAATACTCTATTAGGATGTGCAACTTGATATTGACGTCCTAGAGTTTGTAATTTAGTCAGGTTCTCTGGTTTTCTTTCCTGCAGGAACGCAAGAAAATCAGAACTAATAGATGACAAAACCTTGTCTCTTAGAATTAAATCTGACAAACCCTCAAAAGTTTTTTCAGTTTTGGATAGTTCAATCCATCTGGAAAAATTCAGTTTAACAGCTGAAATGAATTCAGTGAAATCTTTTCCAGATTCAGGGTACAAAGATCGAAATTTCTGACGATAACCCTCATCATCTAATTGATACCTCTGCAATAAAATCACCTTAACAGCTTCATAATCCTTTCTAGTCTGGTCATCCAAAGTGGAGACTACAGTTAATTGTTCACCAACCAATAAATTCATAAGTCTACATGTCCATGTAGATTTGTCAATCTTATATTCTTCACAATAAGTTTCGAATCTATTTAGGAAGCATAAAATGTCATCGATGGATGCATTAAATTTTGGCAAATTAATCCTTATGGCAGTAGTATGATCTTTATTTTTATCTTCACCTACCCCAGGATGCAACAGTGGTTGTTGTAATTTTATTTTTTCCAGTTCAATCTCAGCTAATCTTATAGCTTGAGCTTGTTGAGATTTGATCTCTTCCTGAGCTTTCTCCTCTTGAGATCTGGCATAAGCTAATTTTTCTCTTTCAAGAGCCAATTCTTCTGATCTCCTTTTTTCAGCCAATTCTTCTTTGCGAAGTTCTTCTTGTCTGTTTACTTCTTTATCAATATAAGCTTGCAAAGCTGGACCTTCTAAATTAAGTTCCTTCCCAATCTTCAATAAATCCTTTAATGAAGTCATGGTTGCTTATTATTGTGTTTATCAATAATACACAATATTTTAACTTTTATGTATATGAATATGTCAGCTATATTCAATAATCACTCCACCAATCTCAGATCAATTTATAATTGCAATAGTAGATGTATTCAGATAAACAATATGGAGTAATGAAAAAAATAGAACCACAACAGGTAAGAACAGCAAGACAGGGTTCGAGCAACTAAAGGCAATACAAATGGAAAACAAAGGAATAACTATAAAATATATATGAATTAATTTAAACTGATGCTCTATTACAAATAGACAAGACAAGACGCATATCACAACAATTATGACATCTAAGAAATGAACGATAGTAAGAAGAGACTAGACAATATTACAAACAATAATGCAGCGAACTAAATAAAATATAACAATGACAGTACTAATGAGAACAAACAATAAATAAACATGACTACACAGCTAACAAAAATGGATCTGTTAAATTCAAAGAGGCAAACTTTTATACAACCAGCAGAATATGCTGGGTCCTCTATCTGAATCACACAGATACTGCCCTATAGAACGCTTGATTTGCTCATTCGACCTAGCTTTCGCGGTATTGAATGATCACAAACCAAGTCCCTCCATCCTGCCCGCTAGTTACAAAAATAAAAACACGTAATGAAAACACATATATGGTGAAGTCAGATATCAGGCAAACAGATTTTATTCACAGCCAAGCTGTATGTAACAATAAACAGACTTATCTGTTGCCCAGAAAACAATCCCTCTTGAGACTTCGACAAGCAAGGGATGTAGTGATGATAGTAGCCTAGTTTCTGGTTAGGCTTAGAATTGCTTCATGCTGACATTGAAGGACATCGATATGGTCCATGATTGTTGATAAAATACTTGCTTCTTGAATGAAGATAGTCAGTTCCTATGACTTCTGTGTAATAATGGGTCACTTTTATAACTTAGTGACAACTTCAGGAACATTCATGATGATGGAAATCCCTTCCATTCATAAAAAATTTTGGCAGACGATGCGTGCCGCCATTTTGAAAAACTAGTCCTCGACTCGTTAGGCGCTCTTAGGCTTGTAAGGCTTGGCCCCCAGAAATGGTGCGGGTAATTTTAAGAGAAATTTATTAATTCAGGAACCGTCCTCCCGACGTCCTGTGGTAAGAGTGCATTAGACTAAAGGCTTGACACTCCTTATTACAGTGGCCTGCTGAATACCCTCCAGGGTTCTCCTTGTATCTTCCATTTGAGGAATTATAGTATATATTTAAGATATGGCCAGTCACACACAAAACTCCCTGGCCCGCACCTCAGGTACTCAGTAACAAGGCCTAACTTCTTGGCACGATTCACATATATTTATTAACACAGTACTCCATCTTGAGTAGGGTATGACATCGTAGCTTTTACTAGCACATGTCTCTACTGTCCTTGATTCTGATACTCTCAGTTTTAATGGAACAGTCAACTTACGTGCCCAAGAATTCCATACACACTGCTAAGACTAATCTGACATTATACAGTTAATGAATGCATAAGGCAGTGATGGTAATCGATCTTGCAGGTGCAATATAAAAATGCCCAAAAGGCAATTAACACATTCTAGAATTAGGTCCTACTGGACACATTCCATGCATACTGGTCAAACGACACAAGCAGACTGCCGGTTAGAGACGCTAGCTTGTCCCAAATCAAAACTCACGTCTGCTATCAATTCAGAGCAGAAGTCACGACGTCACTTCCTGCAACCACGGGATACCGTGTGTAAACAATATATATCAGGAAGTGATCGAATACAAAACATGATATGATATTTACTCATATCAGGGAGGCAATACCGTCACAACGCTGGTTGTATACTCGCCGGATCCATCCTCTCATGCGTCCATCCCTGCTGGTGTTACGTTTGATACCAAATTCTAGCAATCTTAGCCTTGATGATTCATCGATTACAGTGCCATTCTCTAATAGGTGATCATTAATTGACCTCAGTATCTTTCCTTTATCCATATGGATGCTTACGTAGATAAAGAAAAAGGACTGAAAATGGTATGACAAGATCACTAATGTGGAAATGATGACAAGAAACAAGCAAGTGTCAGTGAAACCAGAGATGAGAAGAAACAAGCAAGTGTCAGTGAAACCAGAGATGAGAAGATGCTGGAGATGGATAGGACACACATTGAGGAAACCTGTAGATAGCATTACAAGGCAGTTCTTACTCTGGAATACCTCTGGTAAGAAAGGCAGAGGAAGACTAAAGAACACATAGAGAAGAGAACTGGAGACAGACATAAAGGGATGAAGAAGACATGGACAGATCTTGAGATGATGGCACAGGACAGGAAGACTTGACACAGGATAGGAAGACTTGACACAGGACTGGAAGTTTGTTAAAGGGCTTGGGGACACAGGGGGTTCTCAAACAGTCATTATCACAGCAACATTCAATACAGCATTAGACGGTAGACAGCATTACAATGATGAGTCAGATGCATGTTATATTTCATAGTGCTGTAAATGTAGTCAGGTGAAAAACTCCATCCTTTTCTATAACAGCCAGGAGATAACCAGATGTATGAGATCAGTTCACTCTCCTTAGTCTGACTTCAGCAAGACAGACACGTCTGCCGAAGTATAAATAATGTCCTCAAAAATATCCTCTAGATAATAAAGGTTTTCGAAACCTAGTTCATTTAACAAAGTAGCAAGTAATGGTCCTTGGGACATGCATCAACCGATGCAGTACAATACAGCGACATGTGAGCTGGGAAAACATCTCGTGACGACGACTTTCGAAGACAGGCTATGAATCGAAATCGCTCACGACCCAAAATCGATAGAGTTAATGAAAAAGTCAATTTACCATGCTTTCATGAAATACACAGAAATATCACGCCTCCCGACATGTGGGAAACACTAGAGGTATTATCTCGAATAAACGAAATATCCATTAAGAGGACTACACATCCCTGACAGAACAAAAAATAGCGGAGATCCCCTCTTCAACGAGGCATCTCTTTCGCCATTCAAATCACTCACTCCCCTAGTGGTGGGCGGAAACCGATCGACCAAAAAACAAGACCAGTCATGCGCAGTCCAGCGCAAAAAGACCACAGCTCAAAACTTAACTGCATTCAATACCAACGCGGGAAGACAAATGCTTACCGAGAAAAGTGACTATAAATTTCAAGCAGTTGTTGCCCTTGCGTTATAAAATAGATATTGTAATAAAACGATGTTGCGAGAATTTATCACGCAACATATCACCACCTCCTCCCGATAAAAAAAAAATGTGGAACATATTTTTTTTTTTTAAATATCAAAGAGCATGCGATAAGCGGCTCAAAACGCACGAATTATGCGCTGATAATTAATTAAATTGCCTAACATGAGGCTAAATATAGAGTGTCTGGTGAGGATATACCTCAACAGAAAAATAAATATGTCTCAAAAAATATTCACATCGGGGAGGTGTCACCAACACACATCACGTTAGCATGTAAACACAATATACGTATGCAAGTTTCCATAATCATCATTAAACAGCATACTCTAATATTGTCTTTAAAAATGGATGTACAAATCTGATAGGAAAATTTAAATAGTACATTCTTTGACATGTAATGACATAAGTACATAGTAAAGTTAAACTACATGACGATCCAGGACATATGCTCTGGTATTCCGAGGGTAAGTACACAATCTAGAACTCGTCATGCTTGATACTAGTAAGGTAAGTCCTCAGCTCAACAATGACATTCTGAGAAAGTACAAGCAATATAATGCTAATTAATAACTAATATGCTTCATAAGGTACAATACATTATTAATAATTGTGGCTGTTTAGTAAACTAACGGCCCTTATATTAACTACTCAGTCCTCCTCTATCATCTTAAAAAACGAACAGAAGAAGATGACAACAAAGCACGATAGAGTGTACATATAAAGTAAGTACAGATGTGCTAATCTATTGTAGAAATATAGGTGTGTTATGACTCTGTAATATATGGAAATATAGGACAGAAGTATTAGTTGGAGTCATGTGGGCATCTAGACAAAATGTCAGCCATCACATTATCCGCACCACGGATAGCTCGTACCGTGAAGTGAAAAGGTTGAAGAGCTATAGCATATCGAGTGGATCTCGAACTCTTCAAATTCTTAGTCTGAATAGCTGTAAGAGCTTTCTGATCAGTCTCTAGAATGAAATGTGCGCCCAGGAGGAATCTTTGTAGCTTTAGAATTGACCAAACCATCGCTAACAACTCACGGTCTAAAACCGAGTAGTTCCTCTCTGCCGCATTTAGTTTTCTAGAAATGTACATAACAGGATGCAGAGTAATTTGCATATTCTTGCATCAGTGCTGCTCCAATCCCAGTGGATGAAGCATCACTCCGAAGAACAAAAGTCCTATCAAGAGTAGGTAATCTTAAGATGGGAGGAGAAGAAAATATATTCTTGATTTGGTCTAGTGAAGAGTGGCATTCTTCAGACCAACGGACCAGATTAGGCGAACCTTTCTTCAACAATGTTGAGAGAGGTGCCATGATCGAAGATAAATTTGGAATAAATCTCCCATAAAATTGAATTAAACCTAAGAGACTCCTAACTTGTTTCTTCGTTTTAGGAACAGAGATGTTCAGTATTTTGGAAGTATTGTGGTCTTCTGTCTTCAAGAGACCATGACCAACACGATGACCCAGGAAAGAGATTTCACCAAAACCAACAAAAGCTTTAGAAGGTTTCGCTGTCAAATTATTCTCACGTAGAGTGGACAGTAAGTCATATAACCCTAAATAGTGATCTTCCCAGGTATCACTGAAGAGACAGATGTCATCTAAGTATGCGATGACATCCGAACGATGTGACAGACTTCGCCGCATCATGCGCACGAAAGTGGCAGGGGCGTTCATGAGACCAAAAGGCATAACATTCCATTGAAATAGACCCCTAGGTGTAGAAAAAGCAGTAAGAGGTTTGGCATGCTCTGCTAAAGGCACTTGCCAATAACCTTTAGACAAGTCAAGTTTAGTGAAGAATCTAGAATTAGAAAGTCTATCAGTAGATCTTCTAACAAAGGCATCGGTTCAGCGTCGAACTTTGTGACCTGATTCAATTTGCGATAATCAACGCAAATTCGTATGTTCTTATCCTTCTTCCGGACAATAACCATGGAAGAAGAATATGGTGAAGTCGATGGTTCAATTATATTTAATTGAATCATTTCATCCAATTCCTTTTTCACCTGCGACTGAAAGTGTATAGGAATAGGATACGGCCTAACCCTAATTGGATTATTGTCGGTAAGAATTATGTCATGTTCTATGACATCTGTGTGTCCAGGAATGTCAGTGAGAACATCCTGAAATGTTTGTAACATCGACGAGACTTGTCGATGTTCGTCACCAGAAAGATTAGGAGAAACAGAAACGTTTTTCCAAGATTCCGTAGAATGTAATGGAACCACTGGAAGGGGAAGATTAACATCAGAGAAGGTAGATTCCTCATCCTGTATGACAGACAGGGATGAATAATGACCGTGAGGTGCAGGAGCATCATCCGTTGCCTGGAAAATAGGCAGCAAATAGTCCGGACGTTCGTGAAATTCCGAAAGCATGTTTATGTGGAAAGTTTTATGCTTTCCATCAATATCGACCACATAGTCAACATCGGAAATCCGAGAGACTATTGCATACGGACCTTTCCATGCAATAAGAAGTCTATTTTCCCTACTGGGGAGTAGGACGAATGCTTTGTCACCTGGACAAAGTTGTCGTAGACATCTATTCTTGTTAGCAAACTGTCTTGCCTTCTCTTTAGCAATTTCTGATGAAGCAGTTGCTAGCTTACATGCCTCAATGATCTTTTGTCTAAGAGCAATGACATACTCATATGAGGATTGAGTTTCATCGCTAATATCATCGGCATGATGAGATCGTGTAATAAAGACATAGGGCCGCGTGGACGCGCGCCAAAGACAAGTTCGAAGGGAGAAAATCCTGTGTGTTCATTAGGGACTTCTCTATAGGCAAAGAGAGCCGCGGGTAAAACCCTGTCCCATCTTGAGGATGATCTTCAGTTATCTTACCAAGCAAAGTCTTGAGCGTTCTATTCAGACGCTCAACTAACCCATTAGACATAGGATGGTTGATACTACTGAGAGATCGTTCAATATGTAAGGTAGACATTACCTGTGACATAGTGTCAGATATGAGTTGAGTGCCATGGTCTGACAATATTTCTCTGGGAACCCCAAGCGAGAAAATATCAACCAAAGAGCATCTGCGATATCTGTAGTAGATATGCTCTTAAGAGGAATAGCCTCTGGCCAACGTGTGCACATATCGACACATGTAAGGATAAACTGATGTCCTCTGGCCGACTTGACCTTAAAAGGGCCAATAATATCTATGGCCATTTTCTGAAACGGCCGAATAGGAATGTCATCAGCCTGGATAGGCGCAGCATGTCGTGGTCCTCTAGATTTGACCTCCTGACATACCTTGCATGATCGGCAGTAAATACGAATGTCCTTATTGACAAAAGGCCAAAAGAAAGCCGCAAGGACTCTCGACTTCGTACGGGAAAAACCCATATGTCCAGCACATTGCGAGTCATGAGCATGTTGTAATATTTGCACTCTCATGCTCTTGGGAACAAGAATTTGCGAATGTGCCGACGTAGTCGAATCTTGTACCATACGTACAAGTACGCCGTTTCTCATTGCAATCCAAGATTTTCTATTTGTATCCTGATTCAGATCACCTTTCTTCGCAAGAACGAAGAATTTTTTTAAAGAAGGATCTTCTTCTTGCAATTTTATGAAAGAGTCACGAGTGATTACTAAGTGACTATCTTGGCTATCAACTTCATTATCACTATTCAGTGAAGTTTCGGGTGTTTGTAGAGCTTGTGCTCTTGTAACTACTGCATTTGTAGCTTGCATGTTATTATCTTCCCAAGCAGCAATCTGCTGTGGGGTACACTCCCTAACTCCGTGAATACGACCAATAATAAGGTCCGCAATAGGATTAGGTAAGAGACAAGCATGCACATCTCCAGTAAAGAAAGGAGTGGCAATGCGAATTACAGCAGTAGGATATTTTTCTAGAGTGCCGCCAAATGTGACACATTTAATAACCCTTCCTGTAGCACAAGATGGATCTACAAGCGATTGTCTAACACCAATAGTGGTGCATCCGGAATCGAAAAGTAGTGAGACCGGAGTATCATTAACAAGACCCTTATGTAGAATTAAAGAACCCCTCCCGTCATGCGCAACAGCAGCAGGAAGAGCGGGAAGTGGGTGACCACAACTCAAAGTAGTTATGGTACCCGGTTCGAATAAAGTACTGCATTGGGGCATTTGTTTGCTCTCTCAAAGTCAAAAGCAGAACCAGTGACAGCGTCAAAGTTTTTACTATCAACAACATGATTACAGGCTCCCTCAGTTTCCTGTTGTACAGCATTAGCCTGCTGATATCTCTTTTTTTTGTGTTGAGATCTACCCCGACTATTATTACCTCTGAAGTTATCAGAGTTATTATTATCTCTGCAGTTATTATTGTCTCTATTGTAATTGTTATCCTGGTTCGAATTCCAGTTTCCACGATTACTATCATGTTCACATTGATGCGAACATCTATTTGTTTGGTTCTGAGGTCTTCGGCAGGAATAACCTCTATTACCATATCCTCTTTTGAAATGCTTATAGTTATTAGGGTGATAGTAACGAGTACTATCAGGTTGTCTCCAATTCTTCGAAGAAGAATCACCATGAAATTGATTTCCATGATTTTGACAGAAATTACCGCTACTCTTTCTATCAAAATTTTGTTGGAATCTACGAGCAAAGTTTTGGCCATACGGAGCTGCCGAAGCAACTGGTAAACCTTCTTTCACCTTAGAGTTACCCATGGTTATGTGTGGGTGCGCAGTTACGTATTGGCAACAGAAATCTTCCATTTCTTTTATTGTTTTAGGTTTACGTTCATGAAGGAAAGCAAGGAAAGACTCATTGACAGACGACATGACTTTGTCTCTAAGTATTAAGTCCATAAGTCCTTCATAGTTTTTTCCGTCTTAGATAGTTCAACCCATCGTGAGAAAGTAATGCGTATTCTTGCAATAAACTCGGAGAATTCAACTCCATTTTCAGGTAACATGTTTTTAAAATTGTAGACGATAGCCGTCTTCGTTAAGCTGATATTTCTTTAACAAAGCGGCCCTGACAACCTCATAATTGTTCTTATCAGGTTCATCCACCATATTTAATATACTTAGAGCTTTACCTGTCAGTATCCCTGATAACTGATAAACATATTTTGCTTTGTCTATGTTATGAGCTGTACATGCTTGTTCAAATCTGTCCAGATAGAACATTATGTCATCACTGGAAGGACTAAATGTTGGTAACTTAATCTTAAAAGTATCATTATTAGCCTTACCAGAAGATGAACCCTTGTTTGAATCATTACCATTACTCATGCTCGTCAATTTCAATTTTTCCAACTCTAAAGCTAAGACCTTTTCTTCATGTTCCATTTTTGCTTTCTCTTTCCTCTCATCAAACTCTCTCTGTAATCTTCTTTCCTCAGCCTGAGCCTCTTTTTGAAGTCTTTCATTTTCAGCTTCTTTTTCAAGTCTTTTATTTTCAGCCTCTTTTTCAAGTCTTTTATTCTCAGCCTCTAGCTGTAGCTGGAGTTTTCTCTCCTCAGCTTCTGATTCCCTTTTTTGTTTTTTCCATTTCCATTTGGAATCTTTTTTCATCCACCTGCATCTGCAGTTTCTTTTGTTCAGCTTCCATTGCTTTATCATATCGAGCAGTTGCAAATTCTTCTAACTTATCACCAGTCTTCCCAAGCAATTTACCCTGCTCAATAAAGTGCTCAAATGTAGACATGTTGTCTAACATATGAGTCCAAAACCTGAAATAATTAACTAATTTATTTCAAACCTAAGTGTAACAAGTCTTAATTAAGCACTTGTATATTCACATCACATTATATTATCCCAGTCTCTGTGGGAAACAAGTCTCCAATCAAAGAACTTGTATATGAAATATCAGCACTCAATTCTTGATCATAAGTGCACTTCTCATTCAATAGTGCACGACACTATTCATCATTCATTTATCATCAGTGTAGTAGTAACAGTGCATTAGCATAGTGATGCGTGACGCCATATGATGATGGATGGTATCCGCATGTCTGGTTTTGTGTGGTGTGCAGATGTGTTCAGTCAAAACAATGTTCATACAAAAATAACAGGGCAATCCACATAGGACGTCAGTAAACTCACGACGTATAAAGTCAATGATTCTTGTAACAGCCGTTGACGTTTTTCTTCATTATTTATTGTGGACGCCACAGTGACAAAATGGTTACGCGAATATGTAGGCACATCAAACAGTCATTATCACAGCAACATTCAATACAGCAATAGACGGTAGACAGCATTACAATGATGAGTCAGATGCATGTTATATTTCAAAGTGCTGTAAATGTAGTCAGGTGAAAAACTCCATCCTTTTCTATAACAGCCAGGAGATAACCAGATGTATGAGATCAGTTCACTCTCCTTAGTTTGACTTCAGCAAGACAGACACGTCTGCCGAAGTATAAATAATGTCCTCAAAAATATCCTCTAGATAATAAAGGTTTTTCAAACCTAGTTCATTTAACAAAGTAGCAAGTAATGGTCCTTGGAACCTGCATCAACCGATGCAGCTCAATACAGCGACATGTGAGCTAGGAAAACATCTCGTGACGACGACTTTCGAAGACAGGCTATGAACCAGAAATCGTTCACGACCAAAAATCGATAGAGTTAATGAAAATGTTAATTTACCTTGCCTTCCGGAAATACACAGAAATATTATGCCTCCCGGCATGTGCAAATACACTAGAGGTATTATCTCGAATAAACGAAATATCCATAAGAGGACTACACATCCCTGACAGAACAAAAAAAAGCGGAGATCCCCTCTTCAACGAGGCATCTCTTTCGCCATTCCAAATCGCTCACTCCACTAGTGGTGGGCGGAAACCGATCGACCAAGAAGCAAGACAAGTCATGCGCAGTCCAGCGCAAAATGACCACAGCTCAAATCTTAACTGCATTCGATACCAACGCGAGAAGACAAATGCTTACCGAGAAAAGTGACAATAAATTTCAAGCAGTTGTTGCCCTTGCGTTATAAAATAGATATTGAAATAAAACGATGTTGCGAGAATTTATCACGCAACATATCACCACCTCCTCCCGATAAAAAAAAAAAATGTGGAACATATTTTTTTTTTTTTCAATATCAAAGAGCATGCGATAAGCGGCTTAAAACGCACGAATTATGCGCTGATAATTAACTAAATTGCCAAACAATAGGCTAATTATAGAGTGTCTGGTGAGGATATACCTCAACAGAAAAATAAATATGTCTCAAAAAATATTCACATCGGGGAGGTGTCACCAACACACATCACGTTAGCATGTAAACACAATATACGTATGCAAGTTACTATAATCATCATTAAACAGCATACTCTAATATTGTCTTTAAAAATGGATGTACAAATCTGATAGGAAAATTTAAATAGTACATTCTTTGACATGTAATGACAAAAGTACATAGTAAAGTTAAACTACATGACGATCCAGGACATATGCTCTGGTATTCCGAGGGTAAGTACACAATCTAGAACTCGTCATGCTTGATACTAGTAAGGTAAGTCCTCAGCTCAACAATGACATTCTGAGAAAGTACAAGCAATATAATGCTAATTAATAACTAATATGCTTCATAAGGTACAATACATTATTAATAATTGTGGCTGTTTAGTAAACTAACGGCCCTTATATTAACTACTCAGTCCTCCTCTATCATCTTAAAAAACGAACAGAAGAAGATGACAACAAAGCACGATAGTGTGTACATATAAAGTAAGTACAGATGTGCTAATCTATTGTAGAAATATAGGTGTGTTATGACTCTGTAATATATGGAAATATAGGACAGAAGTATTAGTTGGAGTCATGTGGGCATCTAGACAAAATGTCAGCCATCACATTATCCGCACCACGGATAGCTCGTACCGTGAAGTGAAAAGGTTGAAGAGCTATAGCATATCGAGTGGATCTCGAACTCTTCAAACTCTTAGTCTGAATAGCTGTAAGAGCTTTCTGATCAGTCTCTAGAATGAAATGTGCGCCCAGGAGGAATCTTTGTAGTTTTAGAATTGACCAAACCATCGCTAACAACTCACGGTCTAAAACCGAGTAGTTCCTCTCTGCCGCATTTAGTTTTCTAGAAATGTACATAACAGGATGCAGAGTATTTGCATATTCTTGCATCAGTGCTGCTCCACCCAGTGGATGAAGCATCACTCCGAAGAACAAAAGTCCTATCAAGAGTAGGTAATCTTAAGATGGGAGGAGAAGAAAATATATTCTTGATTTGGTCTAGTGAAGATTGGCATTCTTCAGACCAACGGACCAGATTAGGCGAACCTTTCTTCAACAATGTTGATAGAGGTGCCATGATCGAAGATAAATTTGGAATAAATCTCCCATAAAATTGAATTAAACCTAAGAGACTCCTAACTTGTTTCTTCGTTTTAGGAACAGAGATGTTCAGTATTTTGGACGTATTGTGGTCTTCTGTCTTCAAGAGACCATGACCAACACGATGACCCAGGAAAGAGATTTCACCAAAACCAACAAAAGCTTTAGAAGGTTTTGCTGTCAAATTATTCTCACGTAGAGTGGACAGTAAGTCATATAACCCTAAATAGTGATCTTCCCAGGTATCACTGAAGAGACAGATGTCATCTAAGTATGCGATGACATCCGAACGATGTGACAGAATTCGACGCATCATGCGAACGAAAGTGGCAGGGGCGTTCATGAGACCAAAAGGCATAACATTCCATTGAAATAGACCCCTAGGTGTAGAAAAAGCAGTAAGAGGTTTGGCATGCTCTGCTAAAGGCACTTGCCAATAACCTTTAGACAAGTCAAGTTTAGTGAAGAATCTAGAATTAGAAAGTCTAATCAGTAGATCTTCTAACAAAGGCATCGGTTCAGCGTCGAACTTTGTGACCTGATTCAATTTGCGATAATCAACACAAATTCGTATGTTCTTATCCTTCTTCCGGACAATAACCATGGAAGAAGAATATGGTGAAGTCGATGGTTCAATTATATTTAATTGAATCATTTCATCCAATTCCTTTTCCACTTGCGACTGAAAGTGTATAGGAATAGGATACGGCCTAACCCTAATTGGATTATTGTCGGTAAGAATTATGTCATGTTCTATGACATCTGTGTGTCCAGGAATGTCAGTGAGAACATCCTGAAATGTTTGTAACATCGACGAGACTTGTCGATGTTCGTCACCAGAAAGATTAGGAGAAACAGAAACGTTTTTCCAAGATTCCGTGGAATGTAATGGAACCACTGGAAGGGGAAGGTTGACATCAGAGAAGGTAGCTTCCTCATCCTGTATGACAGACAGGGATGAATAATGACCGTGAGGTGCAGGAGCATCATCCGTTGCCTGGAAAATAGGCAGCAAATAGTCCGGACGTTCGTGAAATTCCGAAAGCATGTTTATGTGGGAAGTTTTATGCTTTCCATCAATATCGACCACATAGTCAACATCGGAAATCCGAGAGACTATTGCATACGGACCTTTCCATGCAATAAGAAGTCTATTTTCCCTACTGGGGAGTAGGACGAATGCTTTGTCACCTGGACAAAGTTGTCGTAGACATCTATTCTTGTTAGCAAACTGCCTTGCCTTCTCTTTAGCAATTTCTGATGAAGCAGTTGCTAGCTTACATGCCTCAATGATCTTTTGTCTAAGAGCAATGACATACTCATATGAGGATTGAGTTTCATCGCTAATATCATCGGCAGTGATGAGATCGTGTAATAAAGACATAGGGCCGCGTGGACGCGCGCCAAAGACAAGTTCGAAGGGAGAAAATCCTGTGTGTTCATTAGGGACTTCTCTATAGGCAAAGAGAGCCGCGGGTAAAACCCTGTCCCAATCTTGAGGATGATCTTCAGTTATCTTACCAAGCAAAGTCTTGAGCGTTCTATTCAGACGCTCAACTAACCCATTAGACATAGGATGGTAGATACTACTGAGAGATCGTTCAATATGTAAGGTAGACATTACCTGTGACATAGTGTCAGATATGAGTTGAGTGCCATGGTCTGACAATATTTCTCTGGGGAACCCCAAGCGAGAAAATATCAACCAAAGAGCATCTGCGATATCTGTAGTAGATATGCTCTTAAGAGGAATAGCCTCTGGCCAACGTGTGCACATATCGACACATGTAAGGATAAACTGATGTCCTCTGGCCGACTTGACCTTAAAAGGGCCAATAATATCTATGGCCATTTTCTGAAACGGCCGAATAGGAATGTCAGCAGCCTGGATAGGCGCAGCATGTCGTGGTCCTCTAGATTTGACCTCCTGACATACCTTGCATGATCGGCAGTAAATACGAATGTCCTTATTGACAAAAGGCCAAAAGAAAGCCGCAAGGACTCTCGACTTCGTACGGGCAAAACCCATATGTCCAGCACATTGCGAGTCATGAGCATGTTGTAATATTTGGACTCTCATGCTCTTGGGAACAAGAATTTGCGAATGTGCCGACGTAGTCGAATCTTGTACCATACGTACAAGTACGCCGTTTCTCATTGCAATCCAAGATTTTCTATTTGTATCCTGATTCGGATCACCTTTCTTCGCAAGAACGAAGAATTTTTTTAAAGAAGGATCTTCTTCTTGCAATTTTATGAAAGAGTCACGAGTGATTACTAAGTGACTATCTTGGCTATCAACTTCATTATCACTATTCAGTGAAGTTTCGGGTGTTTGTAGAGCTTGTGCTCTTGTAACTACTGCATTTGTAGCTGGCATGTTATTATCTTCCCAAGCAGCAATCTGCTGTGGGGTACACTCCCTAACTCCGTGAATACGACCAATAATAAGGTCCGCAATAGGATTAGGTAAGAGACAAGCATGCACATCTCCAGTAAAGAAAGGAGTGGCAATGCGAATTACAGCAGTAGGATATTTTTCTAGAGTGCCGCCAAATGTGACACATTTAATAACCCTTCCTGTAGCACAAGATGGATCTACAAGCGATTGTCTAACACCAATAGTGGTGCATCCTGAATCGAAAAGTAGTGAGACCGGAGTATCATTAACAAGACCCTTATGTAGGATTAAAGAACCCCTCCCGTCATGCGCAACAGCAGCAGGAAGAGCGGGAAGTGGGTGACCACAACTCAAAGTAGTTATGGTACCCGGTTCGAATAAAGTACTGCATTGGGGGCATTTGTTTGCTCTCTCAAAGTCAAAAGCAGAACCAGTGACAGCGTCAAAGTTTTTACTATCAACAACATGATTACAGGCTCCCTCAGCTTCCTGTTGTACAGCATTAGCCTGCTGATATCTCTTTTTTTTTTTGTGTTGAGATCTACCCCGACTATTATTACCTCTGAAGTTATCAAAGTTATTATTATCTCTGCAGTTATTATTGTCTCTATTGTAATTGTTATCCTGGTTCGAATTCCAGTTTCCACGATTACTATCATGTTCACATTGATGCGAACATCTATTTGTTTGGTTTTGAGGTCTTCGGCAGGAATAACCTCTATTACCATATCCTCTTTTGAAATGCCTATAATTATTAGGGTGATAGTAACGACCACTATCAGGTTGTCTCCAATTCTTCGAAGAAGAATCACCATGAAATTGATTTCCATGATTTTGACAGAAATTACCGCTACTCTTTCTATCAAAATTTTGTTGGAATCTACGAGCAAAGTTTTGGCCATACGGAGCTGCCGAAGCAACTGGTAAACCTTCTTTCACCTTAGAGTTACCCATGGTTATGTGTGGGTGCGCAGTTACGTATTGGCAACAGAAATCTTCCATTTCTTTTATTGTTTTAGGTTTACGTTCATGAAGGAAAGCAAGGAAAGACTCATTGACAGACGACATGACTTTGTCTCTAAGTATTAAGTCCATAAGTCCTTCATAAGTTTTTTCCGTCTTAGATAGTTCAACCCATCGTGAGAAAGTAATGCGTATTCTTGCAATAAACTCGGAGAATTCAACTCCATTTTCAGGTAACATGTTTTTAAATTGTAGACGATAGCCGTCTTCGTTAAGCTGATATTTCTTTAACAAAGCGGCCCTGACAACCTCATAATTGTTCTTGTCAGGTTCATCCACCATATTTAATATACTTAGAGCTTTACCTGTCAGTATCCCTGATAACTGATAAACATATTTTGCTTTGTCTATGTTATGAGCTGTACATGCTTGTTCAAATCTGTCCAGATAGAACATTATGTCATCGCTGGAAGGACTAAATGTTGGTAACTTAATCTTAAAAGTATCATTATTAGCCTTACCAGAAGATGAACCCTTGTTTGAATCATTACCATTACTCATGCTCGTCAATTTCAATTTTTCCAACTCTAAAGCTAAGACCTTTTCTTCATGTTCCATTTTTGCTTTCTCTTTCCTCTCATCAGACTCTCTCTGTAATCTTCTTTCCTCAGCCTGAGCCTCTTTTTGAAGTCTTTCATTTTCAGCTTCTTTTTCAAGTCTTTTATTTTCAGCCTCTTTTTCAAGTCTTTTATTCTCAGCCTCTTTTTGAAGTCTTTCAGCTTCTAGCTGTAGCTGGAGTTTTCTTTCCTCAGCTTCTGATTCCCTTTTTTGTTTTTCCATTTCCATTTGGAATCTTTTTTCATCCACCTGCATCTGCAGTTTCTTTTGTTCAGCTTCCATATGCAGTTTCTTTTGTTCAGCTTCCATTGCTTTATCATATCGAGCAGTTGCAAATTCTTCTAACTTATCACCAGTCTTGCCAAGCAATTTACCCTGCTCAATAAAGTGCTCAAATGTAGACATGTTGTCTAACATATGAGTCCAAAACCTGAAATAATTAACTAATTTATTTCAAACCTAAGTGTAACAAGTCTTAATTAAGCACTTGTATATTCACATCACCTTATATTATCCCAGTCTCTGTGGGAAACAAGTCTCCAATCAAAGAACTTGTATATGAAATATCAACAATCAATTCTTGATCATAAGTGCACTTCTCATTCAATAGTGCACGACACTATTCATCATTCATTTATCATCAGTGTAGTAGTAACAGTGCATTAGCATAGCCCATTAACTAATTACTATAACTGTAAACAATGACTATGTAAACACATGCAGAATGTAAACATTGAAAATGTAAACAATACAAACAATGTAAACAATAACAATGTAAACAATAACAAAGATCAGCAACAATACAAAAACTTTCGCAGAAATCAACTAAAAATAAAGCAGAAATTAATGAAATATCACAAAAAATGTGACGATATCTGCGATAGAATTAAACAAAATACATGACACCACAGTGTATAAACAAAAATGTTGTATGAAACTAAATTATAGACAAGAGTAGGCTAACAAATACAAACAAATCAAAACAAAACTAAAGAATGCGAAATAATAACGAAAACAATATTAAAACATGTCATCACAGCTAACATAAAACTGGCCACCAAATGATGCGTGACGCCATATGATGATGGATGGTATCCGCATGTCTGGTTTTGTGTGGTGTGCAGATGTGTTCAGTCAAAACAATGTTCATACAAAAATAACAGGGCAATCCACATAGGACGTCAGTAAACTCACGACGTATAAAGTCAATGATTCTTGTAACAGCCGTTGACGTTTTTCTTCATTATTTATTGTGGACGCCACAGTGACAAAATGGTTACGCGAATATGTAGGCACATCAAACAGTCATTATCACAGCAACATTCAATACAGCAATAGACGGTAGACAGCATTACAATGATGAGTCAGATGCATGTTATATTTCAAAGTGCTGTAAATGTAGTCAGGTGAAAAACTCCATCCTTTTCTATAACAGCCAGGAGATAACCAGATGTATGAGATCAGTTCACTCTCCTTAGTTTGACTTCAGCAAGACAGACACGTCTGCCGAAGTATAAATAATGTCCTCAAAAATATCCTCTAGATAATAAAGGTTTTTCAAACCTAGTTCATTTAACAAAGTAGCAAGTAATGGTCCTTGGAACCTGCATCAACCGATGCAGCACAATACAGCGACATGTGAGCTAGGAAAACATCTCGTGACGACGACTTTCGAAGACAGGCTATGAACCAGAAATCGTTCACGACCAAAAATCGATAGAGTTAATGAAAATGTTAATTTACCTTGCCTTCCGGAAATACACAGAAATATTATGCCTCCCGGCATGTGCAAATACACTAGAGGTATTATCTCGAATAAACGAAATATCCATAAGAGGACTACACATCCCTGACAGAACAAAAAAAAGCGGAGATCCCCTCTTCAACGAGGCATCTCTTTCGCCATTCCAAATCGCTCACTCCACTAGTGGTGGGCGGAAACCGATCGACCAAGAAGCAAGACAAGTCATGCGCAGTCCAGCGCAAAATGACCACAGCTCAAATCTTAACTGCATTCGATACCAACGCGAGAAGACAAATGCTTACCGAGAAAAGTGACAATAAATTTCAAGCAGTTGTTGCCCTTGCGTTATAAAATAGATACTGAAATAAAACGATGTTGCGAGAATTTATCACGCAACACATAGCCCATTAACTAATTACTATAACTGTAAACAATGACTATGTAAACACATGCAGAATGTAAACATTGAAAATGTAAACAATGCAAACAATGTAAACAATAACAATGTAAACAATAACAAAGATCAGCAACAATACAAAAACGTTCGCAGAAATCAACTAAAAATAAAGCAGAAATTAATGAAATATCACAAAAAATGTGACGATATCTGCGCTATAATAATAATAATAATAATAATAAATTCTTTAAGCACCAAACACGGCGCATAAGACAGAAACCAGTGCTCTCCAGGTTGTTCGTTGTGACGCCACTCCTCTTAGCTCTTGCACATTATTTAGGCCCAACGTTCTTCCTTCTCTTATTATTGTTCTTCTGAGTGTTTCTTTTGGTCTTCCTTTTTTCCTCTTACCCTCAGGAACCCAAGTGAGCGCCTGTAGTGGTATTCTGTTGTTTTGCATTCGTAGGACATGACCGATATAAGACCATCGTCTTTTCCTTATATAGTCGGAGACATATTTCTGCCTAGAGTCTTCTCTTATTTGTCGATTAGTCTTGAATTCTTTCCAACTGATGTTCATGAGTTTTCTAAGACATTTGTTCTCGAATGTATTCAGCTTGTTCTCCAATGATTTTGTTATTTTCCAACTCTCACAGCCGTATGTTAACACTGAGATAACATTTGAATTAAACAGACGAAGCTTGGTATGTATATTCAATGATCGTAATTTCCAAATGTTAGATAATCTATTGAAGGCGCTAGCTGCCAAAGCAATTCTAGTATGGATTTCTCTTGTTGTGTCACCATCCTGAGTCATTTTACTGCCTAAATAATTGAAACTTTCAACTTTCTGTAGTTTTTCCCCGTTCAAGATGATATCAAAGGTCTCGTTAGAAAAGTTCATAGCTTTAGTTTTAGAGGCATTTATTTGGAGACCTATTTTAACCGAGAGATGACACAAATTATTTATTGCTTCTTGGGATTGTCTTGGTGTTGAACTTAAGAATGCTACATCATCTGCGAAATCCAGGTCCCCCAGGAATTTTCCATTTGTCCATTTTATACCCAATTGTTCATTGTGGGTATAGTTTCTCATAACCCAATCAATAGCTATTCCAAAAAGTAGTGGTGACATAATACAGCCTTGTTTCACCCCTGTTTCTACTGTAAACCATTCTGTATTCCCTTTATTTGTTCTAACACAACATCTTGCATTGTCATATAGCGCTTTGATTATATTCACATATTTTGTTGGAAAACCATAGATTGTAAGTATCTTCCACAATGATGGGCGGTGTAGACTATCAAAGGCTTTTTGAAAATCGACGAAGGTGATAATAAGTGGCGATTGCCTTTCCACTGATTCTTCTATAATTGTTCTTAGTGTGAATATTTGATCAATACATGATCGTTTCGGCCTGAAACCCGCTTGTTCTTCTCGGATCTTTTCGTCAGCATGCAATTTAAGTCTTTCTAACATCATGCAACATAATAATTTTCCAGGTACTGATAATAGAGATATACCACGCCAGTTATTACAGTCTGATAGATCACCTTTCTTCGGTAACTTTACAATGATACTGTCTTTCCATTGTTGTGGTGGTTGTTCTTCTCTCCATACTTCATTTATAATATCTAAAATTCTCAAGAGGTTGTTGTCATTAACTGCTTTAATCATTTCCCCTGAAATTTCGTCAACTCCAGCAGCTTTAAAATTTTTTAATCTTTTAACGGCTTGTTTGATCTCGTCCAGCGTGAATTCATCGCAAGTTATTGGCAAGGTGGTTGTGGGTGTTTCATTATTAAAATCAGGTGTTACTGTTGGTGGTGGTCTGTTTAGCACCTCCATGAAGTGCTCAGCCCATCTCTTCATTTGTTCTTTTTCTGTTGGTATTGAATTCCCTAATTTACCTTTAACAGGTGTTTCCATAGCAGTAGGCTGGTGACATAGTTGTTTTGTAATTTGATAAAGGCACCTACTATTACCAGTTCTTGCAGCATTTTCAGCTTCTACGGCCAGTTCATTGATGAAATGTCTTTTATCTCTTCGAGTTTTTGTCTTCACTTCTTTATTTAACAAGTTATAAGTTAGTTTGCAAGATTCAACTGCATTATGTGTACTTGCCGCTAGTAGTTTAAGTTTTGCTGTTTTCCTTTCTTGTATTTTATCCCAAGTATCTTCTCTCATCCATTTTTTCTTTTTATGTACTAGGTATCCGGTGGTCGCTACTGCTGCTTCTGTCATTGCTGTTCTCAGTTGTTCCCATTTAGTATCGATTGTCTTGGTGGTGATATCCTTGTCAATTTTGCCTAAAGCATCGAAATAGTTGTTCATTTTGACATTATATTCCTCCTTTATATCATTTGATTGCAGTCTGTGTACATCTATTCTTCTATTTTTATTCTGTTGGTATAACTTCTTCAGTTTAATTCTCAGTTTAGCTATGCAGAGGTTATGATCGCTTCCGATCTCTGCACCTCTGTATGCTCTGACGTCTTGAACTGATGAGCGAAATTTAGCGCTTATGCAGAAGTGATCTATCTGGTTCTTAGTTCTGCCATCAGGTGAATTCCATGTTATCTTGTGGATATTCTTATGTGGAAAGATGGTGTCTGCCACAACGAGGTTTGATATTTCACAAAGTTCTAGAAGTCTTTCGCCATTTTGATTCATACAGCCTATGCCATGAGTACCGAGATATCTTTGTACTCCATCGTTGTTGTCACCTACTTTGGCGTTAAAATCACCCATGACTGCTATTATGTCATGCTTGGGTATTGTGTTGATGGTACTTAGAAGTGCTTCATAGAAGTCATCTTTTGTGGTATCAAGAGCGTCGTTAGTTGGTGCATAACATTGTACAATTGAGAGCTTGAAAAATCGTGTCTGAAATCTAGCTAATATTAGCCTCTCATTGATAGGTACCCAGCTGATAAGCGATGCTGCTGCTTTCTGTGTCATTAAGATGGCTACTCCCTCTGTGTGACGATTATCATTACTACCAGAGTATATAATTTGCTTTTTTTCTTCTGAAAAATATTTTATGCCCTTCCCCGTCCATCTACACTCGCTGACACCCAATATATCCAACTTATAATTATCCATTTCTTTAATTACTTCTTCCAATTTTCCGTCTTGATACATAGTTCTTACATTCCAGTATCCAATTTTAAAAATCTCCTTAGCCCCCAAGATATTGGAGTGAGTCATGTTTACTGTCGAGCCTGGTTCTGCGCTATAATTAAACAAAATACATGACACCACAGTGTATAAACAAAAATGTTGTATGAAACTAAATTATAGACAAGAGTAGGCTAACAAATACAAACAAATCAAAACAAAACTAAAGAATGCGAAATAATAACGAAAACAATATTAAAACATGTCATCACAGCTAACATAAATAGCAACAGAAGTCGCTTAGCAAATTCCAGTATCGGAAATTTGCAAACCCTACAGAAAACGCTCACAATAGACGACCTCTATGACGTGGCATAATCTAACGGAGACACCACCCAACCGAGAACCCGCTGAAATATAAACATATAAATATACAAATAACATATAGACATATAACATATAGAATGAGATGATACACAGAAGACTCAGCAGAAGTATAAGGGCACAGTTTACATACAAACAGGCCACTTAACTTATAGGCTTCCAATCGTAGAACAGCAGAAAAAACGGATGTCAATCAACGTCCTAAAGAGCGAAGCTCCAACGATGATGGCACATCTGAACTGCTTCCACTGCTAACACGATGGTACAAGAGCTTCTGAAATACTGTGTGTTGAGTTGTTTCGGCACTTGACCTTCTAATCCAAAAGTAAGTTGATGGAAATCGGTACTTGGCCTTCTTCAGAAAACAACCCGTTTCAACCGGCACTTGACCTTCACAAAAATGACAGCACTGGAACCTTGACAGCAGCAACTTGCTTGACTTGCGTAAAAGATAACAGCAGTCCGAGTTATCCGGCAACATGTAACAACGCCGGGTACTGTCAAATTCTTGTTTCCGTCAAAAAGTTGAAATTTTGACTTTTACCGGGCAACGCCGAGTACTTTGAAAATTTTGAAGATGTTGACTGTATTGAAGAATGTTAATTTCTTGAAGGATGCTGATGAATTCTTGTTGAAAATGAAGTGGGTAAGGGACCCCGTGTTTGCTAGTACCAGAATCAAACCAGCTTATGGCCACCAAATGATGCGTGATGCCATATGATGATGGATGGTATCCGCATGTCTGGTTTTGTGTAGTGTGCAGATGTGTTCAGTCAAACAATGTTCATACAAAAATAACAGGGCAATCCACATAGGACGTCAGTAAACTCACGACGTATAAAGTCAATGATTCTTGTAACAGCCGTTGACGTTTTTCTTCATTATTTATTGTGGACGCCACAGTGACAAAATGGTTACGCGAATATGTAGGCACATCAAACAGTCATTATCACAGCAACATTCAATACAGCAATAGACGGTAGACAGCATTACAATGATGAGTCAGATGCATGTTATATTTCATAGTGCTGTAAATGTAGTCAGGTGAAAAACTCCATCCTTTTCTATAACAGCCAGGAGATAACCAGATGTATGAGATCAGTTCACTCTCCTTAGTCTGACTTCAGCAAGACAGACACGTCTGCCGAAGTATAAATAATGTCCTCAAAAATATCCTCTAGATAATAAAGGTTTTCCAAACCTAGTTCATTTAACAAAGTAGCAAGTAATGGTCCTTGGGACATGCATCGACCGATGCAGTACAATACAGCGACATGTGAGCTGGGAAAACATCTCGTGACGACGACTTTCGAAGACAGGCTATGAATCGAAATCGCTCACGACCCAAAATCGATAGAGTTAATGAAAAGTCAATTTACCTTGCCTTCAGGAAATACACAGAAATATCACGCCTCCCGACATGTGGGAAACACTAGAGGTATTATCTCGAATAAACGAAATATCCATTAAGAGGACTACACATCCCTGACAGAACAAAAAATAGCGGAGATCCCCTCTTCAACGAGGCATCTCTTTCGCCATTCAAATCGCTCACTCCCCTAGTGGTGGGCGGAAACCGATCGACCAAAAAACAAGACCAGTCATGCGCAGTCCAGCGCAAAAAGACCACAGCTCAAAACTTAACTGCATTCAATACCAACGCGGGAAGACAAATGCTTACCGAGAAAAGTGACTATAAATTTCAAGCAGTTGTTGCCCTTGCGTTATAAAATAGATATTGTAATAAAACGATGTTGCGAGAATTTATCACGCAACACTCCCCTCCCGTCAAAGTCGCTGTTAGCTGAAAACAGGTACGTTACCATCTTACTGTGGCTCCCCTCATAGTCGCTGTTAGCTGAAAACAGGTACGTTACCATCTTACTGTAGCCCCCCTCATACTCGCTGTTAGCTGAAAAAAGGTGCGTTACCATCTTACTGTGGGCCCCCCTCCCCTTCCTCCTCCCCCCCCCCCCCCCCCCCCCCCCCCCCCCCCCCCCCCAAGAAAAATGGCATGACGCCCTGTGGGAACTTATGGCCCACGTTGATAAACACTGGATTAAGGGATGACGAAAAGAGTCGGCAAAAAAAAAAAAAAACATATCTGTTCGTCTCAGGGCGTATACTTTTTTGTCAGTCTTTCTTAGATACTATTTGTGTCCAGTCCTGATATCAACTCTGTGTATTCTGGTTTCTGTTGCTTGAGTAAAGTGGACAGGTCAGACGATGTAATGGAAGAAATAATTGGCAGAGAAATACTTGTAAGAGAAAGTCTGTCCTCCTTTCTCTTCCTTCTCTCTCTCTTCGTTTCTTTCTTGTCTGACCCTAACAATGCTCTAGTCCACTTTAACAGCATCCTTGATTGAACTGTAGCGCTACGGTGTCCTCCTTTCTCTTCCTTCTCTCTCTCTTCGTTTCTTTCTTGTCTGACCCTAACAATGCTCTAGTCCACTTTAACAGCATCCTTGATTGAACTGTAGCGCTACGGTGTGTCTTGTTCTAGGCGCGGCTTACTTTTATCTCCAGGCGGTCCCCGTTTAATAATAATAATAATAATAATAAATTCTTTAAGCACCAAACACGGTGCATAAGGCAGAAACCAGTGCTCTCCAGGTTGTTCGTTGTGACGCCACTCCTCTTAGCTCTTGCACATTATTTAGGCCCAACGTTCTTCCTTCTCTTATTATTGTTCTTCTGGTGTTTCTTTTGGTCTTCCTTTTTTCCTCTTACCCTCAGGAACCCAAGTGAGCGCCTGTAGTGGTATTCTGTTGTTTTGCATTCGTAGGACATGACCGATATATGACCATCGTCTTTTCCTTATATAGTCGGAGACATATTTCTGCCTAGTTTAGTTGAACTTAAAAGAAAGGGTAAATGTAGTCTCAAAGCAGATACTGCCGTAGAGGAGTGAAGTGTTAGAAACTTTACTAAACTAGGTCTCAGCTTCACGAGGTAGGATCAACAGTTCCCTTCCTCTCTGCATTTGCTAACTGAAGAGCAGGGTCGATGACCCATTTACGGCTGGACAGAATGAAATTTGTTGCTGCCAGGTTTCGAACCCTGAAGCCCGTAACTTTGCCGCGTGGGGCGAGCGTTCAAAACACTCCGCAAATCGGTAGTCTAGTCAAATTAACTGGGGAAAAAAAAAAAAAAGAAAGTTTACAGTACGGGTAAAATAGAACAAAAATTATATGGGAGAAATAAACCTGATGAAAGGGGAGAAACTCATGTTAGTCTGTAGTAAAACGGTTATATTCACAAGCGCACAATAAAATTGATAACAGTGAACGAGAACTTAATTTAGATGTAATTTAGGTGCGCAATAATTTTGTGTGTATGTAAAGGTATTTTATCACTATGTACTTTTGCACTTCTTTATGGAACATAGACACACCCACCCACCCCCCCCCCCCCCATTTGCAGATAGCCGCCTGAGGAAAACTGTAACAAAGTACTGACGCTAGCAGCGGTGGGTTTCTGTAGTAATTTCTTCTACATGATGAAGTTGCCAGCCTCGTGTACAACGTCATATTAGTTGCTTTTTTTACGACGAAGAAGTAGTCCTACCTTTCTTTGTCTCCATAGATTTCCCTGGGAACTACCCGTTGCAAAGCTCTATTTAGAGAGTACAATTTGGGGGAATCCAAGGGAAGAGATGTGAATAAATGAAAGAACCTGATTGGTTACCTGACTTTAAACATGACGACTGAAATACAAACATTGCACGTTGAAGGACTTACTTTGTGACTTGCTCTTGGGCGGGGGAACAGTTGGAGGTAAAGGAAGGGAAGGAGATAAGGAGGGAAAACCCACTAAGAGAATGTTGATCTCTAGATACGAACGTTCATTTTCATCATTTTTATTTGCGCTCCTTACAGAGCACGTAGCCGCCACTGTAGCTAGTCCTCTTGCTAGGAGCCTGATCCAAGCATTCACATGCTCCTGTGGTTTCTGTGCCAATTTGTTTTACATGATGAGGTTGCCAGCCTCATGCAAAACATCTCATATTAGACGCCTTCTACGACATGCTTGAGGATGCAGTCGCGCTATTCTTTCTTTGTCTCGTCAGAGTCCCACGAGAACTACACGAGAACTGTATGAATCTTGCTAGTGAAATAATACATCTACATCAGTGATGCCACTCTTGAATTTTGAAAAAAGAAAAAAAACTTAAATTTCGGCGTCTATACGCTGTTTTCTATGCTACTTTGTGCTATGTTTGGGCTACTGTGGGTTATGTTTGGCTACTTTGAATGAATTAGGGCTACTTTGGGCGAAATCTAGGTGGCGTTTTCATTTAGTGAAGGAAAATGGCATCTAGAAGGGACCAAGAAAACAAAGATTTATTTGAATCCACCTAGGAGTGACAACGCTGACATACACTGATACAACCAAAGCCTGAAACCAAACTAAGCTCGCTTTCTGATTTCGATATTTTCACAAGTCGCTTGAATTTATCAGATCATTAGATCCGTACGCGCCAAATTGTCTGTCTGGCTAGGCGTTCATTAGCTGTAAATTTGACGTTCCCGTCGTTGTCCTTATAGCTGACAAACGCTGGTTTCTGATGCTAGTAACTTTTTTTTAGTTTGGCTACTGCGATTACATCGGATCTTCTCAGACAGTTGGATGGCTCTGTTATCTGTTGCAAGGTTTGGACATTTCTGTCTACAAAACTCAATGGATGTTCTTAATTTTTGGTTGATTGTTTGTAATTATTTCTATAGGCATATTTTAAATGTCTAATGTTCGAAAATGTGTGTTACGTATTAGGTCATGTGACATAATTTGAACTAATATCACTGGCTAACAAAAAAAAAATTTTTTTTTCTTTCTCTAACATTTCTATGTTTTTCTGGTCAATTTTAATGCGCTGTTTTTAAATCTGCAAACCGTTTTTCTCTATCAGGTCGGGATCTCTAGAAATACGCAATTGAAGTTTTTTATCAACGCATACAGTATTACATCATTTGTACAAGAAGTATAACAGTTATGTAGGCTTGAATTTCTTTGCAGTCGACTTTCGTCGGTGAATGGCATGTGGTACATCGCGATGAAGCATCCAACAATAATCGGCAAGCATGGTCACACTCCACCGTCCTTGATAACGTGACTCCATTACGGCGATATCTTGATGGAATCGTTCTCCATGTTCATCGCCGACTTCGCCAAGGTTGTCAGGAAAAAAGTCAAGATGCGAATCGAGCAAATGGATTTTGAGGGACATGTTACAGCCCATAATTCTGTATGCATCTATGCACTGCTTAACAATATGCACATAGTCGACAGATTTGTGATTTCCCAGAAAGTTATCGACGATCGATTTGAATGCCATCCATGCGCGAAGTTCACTACCATATAACAAGTTCTCGAATTGTTTGTCTGCAATAACTTTCCTAATCTGAGGTCCTACAAAGATACCTTCCTTTATCTTTGCATCGCTAATTTGCGGAAACTTTTCTCGAAGATAAGTGAAAGCTTTGCTCGTTTTATCTAACGCTTTTACGAAATTCTTCATGAGCCCCAACTTTATATGTAACGGTGGTAAAATGATGTCTTTGTTAACTAATGGCTCGTGTATTACATTTTTATGCCCGAGCTGCATACGATCCCTGATAGGCCACACCTTTCTTGCATAATGTTCCTGTCTGTTGCGGCTGTCCCATTCATATAGGAAGGAACAAAATTTAGTATACCCAGTCTGCATGCCCGTGAGAATTGCAATGACCTTTAGGTCTCCACAAATCCGCCATTGGTAGTCATTGTACTTTATTTTTGCCAAAAGTATAGCCATATTGTCATAAGTTTCTTTCATATGAACAGAGTAGGCGATTGGAATTGATGAAAATAAATTTCCATTATGCAATAACACGGCTTTTAGACTAGTCTTGGAAGAGTCGATGAAAAGTCGCCATTCGTTGACTATGTGCTCATGACCGAGGTGCACCATTAGACCTTTTACATCTTTGCAATAGCAAATGTCATCATCCATCTCAAAGTATTGAACAAGTTCTCTGTGTCTATGACGAAATTTAGATATCGGAGTATTGGGCGCTAAAAGATTCCATTCTTTGAGTCGCGAACCGAGTAATTCCGCTTGTCCTTTGGTGAGAGCGAGATCACGTATTAGATCTGAAAGTTCTGAATGGTTAATTAACTGAACACCATCATTCACCGGTAGACGTTATCGTGTTGTGCTCTATCTGCTGCCTGTTCTGATGGCGTCAACCATTCTCCTGTGGTCGTTCCATTTCAACTTTATTGGATCTATGTAGTTGAACTTATCATGACTTCTGTCCAATGGTCAATGCGCCGTGAAATAAACTGGGAGGCCAGCGTGCTCTTTTTATGGGTGTTCGGTATCGCTTTCTCGGTGCAATGCGCGCCGTTTCTGTATTTTCCCGAAAATGCAGCACGAAAACATTTCAAGACATTCGACTTACCTTAACTGGTGTTCAATTTAGCTTTCACGATGCATTGCGCGCCGGTTGCGTATTTTCCCGAAAAAAGTTCAATATAGCTTTCACGGTGCAATGTGCCTAGATTACGTATTTTCCCGAAAATCCAGCACGAAACAATTGCAAGGCATGTGCACTCTGGTAATTGGTGTTCAATTTCGCTTTCACGATGCAGTGCACACCGTTTCCGTGTTTCCTGAAAAACTGGTGTGAATGTGTCATTGTTCACTACAGGACGTACTTAGACAAGCTGTAATTTGAGAATTAACATATTCGTTTCTGCTGTCACATTGTATGGTTCATAGCCTAGATTGTGGCACAGGCCTAGCTCCAACAGTGCATTCTTTCTTGTTTAGGAATTCACTCAACTCATGCCTCGCGTCCCTATACGACTGCGACAGTAAATTAGGCTAATAATAATGTTTAATTAATTTGTCCTTAATTGGTCTGCTTACTAATGAGTAAACTAAATATTTAGACTCGACTAAAATGTTAGTCGCGTGTCGACTGTAATGTCGTCTTCGAAAGAGAAATGACGCATGTCATCAAAGGGATACGTCTATGTTTCTCAAACGGTGTGCAGGGTCACACCATAGACCAGGATTTCTTAACCTGTAGACCAGTAACCCACTATGAATTCAAAGGGGTTCGTGTACATAACCTAAAATAAAAAATGTTTAACTATGCGTTACCTACATTTTTTTTCTGACGTAGGGTCCGTAGCTTTCTTTAGACAATCAAATAGGTTCAGGGCATACAACAACAACAAAGTTTAAGAAACCCTATAGACAAACCTATGTGTTTAAGAAACCCTATAGACAAACCTATGTGTTTAAGAAACTCTATAGACAAACCTATGTGTTTAAGAAACCCTATAGACAAACCTATGTGTTTAAGAAACCCTATAGACAAACCTATGTGTTAAAGAAACCCTATAGACAAACCTATGTGTTTAAGAAACCCTATAGACAAACCTATGTGTTTTAAGAAACCCTATAGACAAACCTATGTGTTTAAGAAACCCTATAGACAAACCTATGTGTTTAAGAAACCCTATAGACAAACCTATGTATTTAAGAAACCCTATAGACAAACATATGTGTTTAAGAAACCCTATAGACAAACATATGTGTTTAAGAAACCCTATAGACAAACCTATGTGTTTGCCCAAAGTGCAAGGATGTTAATTGTGAACCATAATAACTATTGTGCTGTTGCCCTTATCTAAGTGTGCCGCGAAACTAGTGTAAATTTACTTCATAAAGTATGTTTTTTTTCCTGATTATGTAAAATAAAACTGATCTTGCTTAAATAAATTCAAAACTTATTTGAACTATCATCTGATTTCGAACAATGAGCTTATTTTGATACAATTCTCTATGTCCTATTTTATGTGAGTTGGAATTTTTAACATTTGCAAACATTTAATGCCAAGACAAAAGGAATGCCTTGTAATGTTTTGCAAAAACGAATTTGACGGTCTAAACAATATCCAATGAATTACATAGAAAGCCAGCTGCAAACCTCAGAAAATAGGTATCTTAGGAAGTTGTTGATGTAACAACCACAGACATGGTCCTTAACCAGACGATACGTCATGGTCTCAAAGCCCATCTCCTGCAGACCCGAGCAGAACAGTTCCAGTTACGATGGTTTGACCAATGTCTGCAGAATGGAAAAAGACCGGCTACCACGAAAAATATGGGAACCAAGAGCCAGGTATCCAGACCTCCAGGACGACCCCACAGCTCGCAGGGAGGGCAACATTAGACAATCTCTGAAGGACCGAGGACTAGACTGAAACCAGGCGCTCTCTCTGGCAAACCTCAACACCCCGGGGTCGAAGAGGAACGACTAAGTGAGTAAGTGTGACATTGAAACCTAAAGATTAATTTTCCCATTAGGAAAATAAGGTAAGTATTAAAATTTTTTTCTTCTTTTGTGTTTTCAAATATACGTTCTAACAGTTAAAATAAACGTATTTGGTCTTTCTCTACCTCTCGTACCTTGGGCATTCCAGAACAAGGACTTTGTGGCAATACTATCAATTGTTGAAACTGAGAGTCCAAATGGGAAAGAGAGCACCCGGGCCATTTGAAAAATGATGCATATCATCAACTATCCAGAAAAGAACAGGTCATCATTTTTCGGCTACGCACTGGTCACAACAGATTGAGATACCATCTATACCACAAATACAAAATTGGTGCAACAGATCTCTGCACCTGCGGTACCAGCCCAATGACAGTCGAACACCTGCTGCAATACTGCCCAACCTACAGTAATGAACGGAGTAGCATATGGCAACAACCCACTTCTGTCAACGAAAAACTGTTTGGAGATGTTGGGAGCCTTGGGTTGACTACTGCCTTTATTAGAGTCATAAATGTGGAAGTCTGAAAGCGAAAGAGGAAGAAGAAGAAGAAGAAACTGAGAAAAGTTTTCTTTATTCAAAAGTGCCCAAAATTAATATATTTAAATTTTCTTTAATAAAAAACACACACAAAAAACTGTACAAAATACTTTCTATTCGGGCGTGAGGTCAGATACATGTGTCGCAAAGTTTTTAAAAAAAACACACACAAAAACTTTGAAGTGGGCCGAGAACATAACACGTTTGAGAAACACTCCTCTACATAGAAGCAGTAAATAAATAAACAAACAACACACAAAGGTATGATCAGGCACTCAGTGGGAAAATAAAGAAGTAGAAGACCAGACAACAGAAAACAACAGAAGTGATAGGCTTACCGGGATCGAACCAGGACCTTCCGAAACCGCACCCACCGCCTATTTGTATGCCATATACATTTTTTTATTTCATATTTATTTATCTCCCACTCATTCTGTCCCTTATTATTTCCAGTCCCCACTTTTATCACGTTGGGTAGTTTATTTTCCGGTTTCGTTTTTTAGTTTCTTAGTATGCATTGTGTACATCCGGCGGCGGAAGTCGCTGTCTGTTCAGCCACGCGCTTATCAACAGGACAGCGATTTTGATAGAATTTCGGTTCTTGCCTTCAGGGAAGTACCCAGTTTTTATTTTATTTAGTTTTTATGTGTCCTATCTAGCCTTCACTTTCTTTCCTTTCCTGACGAAGGCCTTGTGGCCGTAACGTAGACTATTTTCTTTGTCCTTTGTCCTCGTAAGACGAATCACCTTTTTTCGATTTTTTTTCAAACCCATCCACCGCCTAGCCACGGGAGCGAATCGTCACTATCCACTCTGCCAGCTAAGCATTACTGCTTACATAGAAGCAGCTCCCATGCGCCCCCAATTCCCAAATAATCCAGGAGTTATTCCTACCTTATCCTGTCTATTGTTTAATATGACATACATACAAGGTCGGTTCTAGGTACCAGTTCTTGGGGTATGGCCCGGGGCGTCAAGCGCAAACAGTATTCAACTGTTTTGATTTTGTGCTGTAAATATAGAATAACAGGTTTCAAATATGTGATAGGGGCGCCAAAGCTTATCTTTGCCCGGCGCGCCAGCAACCCTAGAACTGGACTTGCATGTATTGTATGAAGTTTAGGTAACAGCGAACGGAATGAGCCCTTAAAATAATTTTAGTATCATTTTGTGCCCTCTACGATTATTTCTAGGTTAACGCTAAAATGTGTGCCATTAAGTCGCGGTCATTGACACCGGACATTTCCCTAATCCTACATGACCTTTGTGACACTGTAAACATGGCAAGATTTGTAATGCATGAAAAGCCATATGTCTGGATAATTTCTTGACCATGACATTTTCTGCAAAACTAGACAACTTTCTCGTATTAAAAATGACATGGGCTAAATTCTCTTCGTTTTGCTAACGTCTGTTTGGCAATCTCGTTTAATAATACCGACATGTTTCTTGCACAAGTGAGTGACGGTTCGTTTTATGAGATCTGAATCCATGAGCGAGTATGTCAGACCTTAAGTGATAGGATCAGGTTGTGGGTCTGCGTGTTTGCTTCTTTTGTGTTGTTGTTTTTTATTCTCAATCGCAAGGCCTCAGGAAGTTTCCTGTTGGGACACGCGCTTAGGATTACATTATTATTCTAAGGAAAATCGATGGAGATTTCCATGTATTGATTCTTTCTGTGAATTTATAGCTAATGTTATGATGTGTTTTAATATTTGTGCATGGGAGCGTTTAGTTTCTGTTTTCGTGGTGGAATGCAATTGTTTTTCATGACAACAAATATTGTTTGCACATTTTATGACAAGAGAATGAGTAATAATATTTTAGGCGATAGTAGTCTTGTTCTGTGACAGATGGTGACTTTTGCAGTTAGTAAAAGCTACGGTGAGTCTTCATTCTGGGTTTCTCCATTTTTTTTCTGTAAATAACTCTTTCAATGTTACCTTAATTTTCTAGCAAATCTATTTATTTCTTCATATGTTTATTTTTTCGATATTTTGTTTTACCTCAGCATATCCAACGGAGAACACATGGAGAAGAGAAATGAAGACATAAATGAAAGGATTGAGGAATACAAGGAAAGACCTTGAGCTGATGGTGCAGGACAGGAAGACTTGGCTTAAGTTTGTTGAAGGCATATGCTCCTTGGGGAGCTGAAGGGTGATGTTTGAAGGAATGTCCAGCATATGCTATGTCGCCACTTGTCCTGGTAACATTTTTAATTAAAATCGAGGTTTTTATATCCTTACTTTGATATGATGTGTGCGTGTGTGTGTGCGTGTGTGAACTATAGGAGAGGTAGGATACGGCCTTTGTATAAGATGACTCAAAACTAAGTATCTCTCTCTCTCTCTCTTTCTCTCTCTATGTATCTATGTACAGATCTATCTATGCACACATCTATCTATGCAAGTATCAATCTATGTATTTATTACGTACGTACGTACCTAACTACGTAAGTACCTAACTACGTAAGTACTTAACTACGTAAGTACTTAACTACGTAAGTACCTAACTACGTACGTGCGTACCTACCTATCTACCTACCTATCTACATAATCAGAATCTTTATTTTCCAGAAAATACATTGATATGTACTGACATGATATAATACAATCTAATATGGCATATAGGAGAATCATTAGAATTTACATTAAAGTAAATTTACATAAATTCATACAGCGTTAATGAGGGCTGTTACCACATACGTACATACACACACACACACACACACGAATGCGTATAACCCACTTATAACTTGAGACGGAATTTTACACTGTGACTGAATAATCATTTCCTATTTTTACAGGCTTTTCTTTAACTTGCAACGTATGTCACTCTCTTGTCACCTTCAAATCTTGCAATCTATTTTTCAATCACTTCCAGATGAGCAATAGCTCTGAACCTTGGAATAGTTGTGTATTCCCCATGACAATACAATAATCAGTCGTAAAAATAATAAAATTAATATTAACTTTGTTTGTTTGTATTGTATCATCAGTGAAATGGGCGATAACTGCAAATAATCTAGGTGTATTCTTTCCAAGAAGATTGTCTCTCTTGAGAGAAATATTGAAACTTCTCTCCCCCCCCCCACCCCTTTCCACACACACTATCGTACGCTCATCTGGAAGTGATTGAAAAATCGGTTGCAAGATTTGAAAGTGACAAGAGAGTGACATACGTTGCAAGTTAAAGAAAAGATTGTAAAAAGGGGAATAAAGGATCCCGTTACACGCTTATTGAGGCATATCGGGAATATGGTGTTAGGCCCATATTTTCTCTACCATCGGCACACTAGGGGTGATGTGGTCAGCAATCACGCCGGCCGCCTTATCCTTCCCAGAGTTACTCTGGTACCCAATTCATGAGGCTGGGTAGACCCCGGGGCCGTTTGAGGTCTAAAAAAATCCCACCTCAACTGGGGATTGAACCTTGGACCCCCGAGCTAGGAAGCCAGTGACACTGCGGTGTAGCCAGCTGTAAATGAGTACTTGGCAATGATCTGAAATTATGGAAGACATAGGCAACGAGGTTGGGAACCTGTCATCCCACCTTATAAAGTTGAGACCTAGAATAAGAAAGTCTCTAACAAATTACTCCCCTACGGCATTATCTGCAATGGGACTACAATTACTTTCTGTTTGCTTTCTTGAAAAAAGAGAAGAACTCATTACAATTAAATGAGATACAAAACCTATCAGCTCCCCAAGGAGAATAGGCCTTCAACAAACGTATGCCAAGTCTTCCTGTCACGTGCCATCAGCTCAAGGTCTTTTCACGTCTTCTTCATGTCTATCTTCAGTTCTCTTCTCCTTCTGTCTCTTGGTCTCTCCTTTACCTGTCTCACCCTGGGAACTCCAGAACAAGGAAACAAGATATACATGTTGGATAAATGGACAGTCACATGGACAATCTCCCTCAAAGCATTAATACATTCCTCGAAACACTAGAGCTGGCATGTAGTCGCGTGGAGCAAACAGGATATTCTGTGTGAACACTCTGAATATTTAATAGCCTGCGGCACGTGGAAGTAAAAATCACAAGGATGCCTGAAAACAGCGGCAGGTTCACATCTCCGTCAGAGAATTCATATATCTCTCTTCGTCAGAGAATTCATATATCTCTCGGGTATCATAAACGGCGTCAGACCACTTTGGAAAATATCGGAAGATTACAAATTCCTATGCGTCATTAAATATTTCTTGGCATTTGGAAGTCGAAAAGAATTAGGTAATAAGACTGATGTCTGGACAGAATTTAATAAATTATACATTGAAAAAAGCTCAAGTGAGCCAAATATTACAGTATTAGGTTCAGATGTATCTCTTTTGAACAAAGCAGAGTTCATGGCAATAAATCCAGCGAAAATGCACCCACAACAGCAACGACAATATAATACGTTTTGATTCAGTTAAAAGCAATCACATACCACATAACAAAACAGAAACTGCCCATCACTACAACATAGCAGAAAACAATAGTGTACATGCGTATGCAGAACATGTATTGTCATTATTGCCCTCATTGTGGAGCATGGGGTCACCATTACAGCTGGTCATCTGGCAGAAAGCCAACACCAAAGCAATTATCAGCTGTTTTAGTAGTGGTTTCTGTAGCAATTTGGTTAACGTGATAAGATTGTCAGCCCTTAGAATCATCTTATATTATTCGCCTCTTACAACATAGAGGAGGATGTGTTTATCCTATTCGTTCTACTCCTCCTCAGAGACATCCGGGGCGCACACAACAGTACGAAACTAACCGAAAAAATTAATTAATTAATTAATTAAATAATTTAACAAAATTAAAAGACGTCAACTGTTATCTTTTGTTTACTGTTACATTTTCGTTGTGTGGTAGCTCCTGGATGTTTCTGGTGAGACAATGAAAGATTAGGACAATTGTTTCCACGTGCCCAATTCGTCGTAAAAGGCAACTAACTTTAGCTTATGCGTGAGGCTGGCAGCCTCATCATGTAAAACGCAGAGCTATAGAAACCTCTGCTACACATTAATAATAGGGTGCAGCTTTTCCCACAGGGACCAGCTGCAATGGTGGTTCCATTCTCAAAAAGGAGCGAAAATGATGATGGTTAAACAACTCCTACTGTGGAAATGTTGATACACCCTTGCCTTCATTCCCATTTACTGCTCATCTGACAATCAGGTCAACGAAGACGCATTCCACTGATTGTCTTTTCTCGCAATCTAATTACTCGAGCTTCTCTTGCTCATCTTCAGATGTTAATATTCTGCGGTCCCTCCTCGCGTCAGGCTCACATCCAATGTCTTTCTAATGTTCAGCAGTAATACCAGTTTATCCCATATCCCCATTGGGTGTCGTTACATTTTTCGAGGGTTAATACTCGTTTATTATAAATTCCACGTTGTGAATGTCGCCTAATGTTATGCCAATGCCCAAACCTCGCGTTTAGCTTCGCTAGCGTTACCTGGCTTAATGCGAAAAACTGCACATTTTGCATGCCGGTTGAGTCCGTAGGCCAGATAAAACACGTGTACACTTTCTGTGGCTTTATCATTTTTGTCCTTTCATAAACCTTAACGCTTGCTCGATGTCATATACGTTTTCTTCTTGGCTTGGTCACAGGGCTGGTTACGTGCTGGAGTCACTAGGTGGCAGATGGCAGGCCGAGTGACTTGGTCTAAGTTTAAGTTTAAACGTCTTCCTTTTATCTTCTCCGTTTATCTTCCAAGTTCAAGTTAATATCATTACTGAGGTGGTAATTCTTGGATCTAGGGGTGATGTGGTAAACATCCCGCCGGCCGCCTTAACCTTCCCAGAGTTGCTCTGGTACCCATTTGGGGCTGGGTCGATCCAGGAGACGTTTGTGGTCTAAAAAATCCCACCTCATCTGGGGATCGAACCATTGACCACTACGCTAGGAAGCCAGTGCACTAACCACTATGCTACCGCGGCTCCTCTCATATAGTGGTAGTGTAAACAATGATGGCATACTTTCAGCAACATTTAAGGATGAAATCAAATTCATGCTGATCCTTTACAACTTTTAATAACATAATACTGTAACAAGCATGATGAGTCATTCAAATAATAGAGCTCACATATAATCATAAATTGGATCCTTGAACATCAGTTGTACTTCATACATGAGCTCTATGTCTTGTAAACTTTCATAATCCTCTTTATCTATTAACTCCTGTATACATTCTTAGTCTTTCCAAATCTGCTACTATTTACTCGTGGGACCTATGCTCCTCAATAGCGTACCATATATTTTATATACTTATAGATTTTTCTTGACGTACTGGTCAGACCTGCCTCTATAACCGTTCCTAGAAACAAAATCAATCTTATGCAATATATATATATATATGTTCACAGTCAAATACTTACATGAGAGAGCATATTTGCGGTTCTCATATAGAAATCGACACTCACTGTTTCTTAAAAGTCGTATCTATCTCTAGAGATAGATCAATCTTTACTTTAAGTCCTCGTAGATCAACCTTTACTTAAAGTTCTCGTAGATCAACCTTTACTTAAAGTTGCTCCTCAATAATATACAGTTTCCTTCAAAGATTCATAGCCTTCGGTTTTTTTTTATACATGGTCGTAAAATATTCATAGCCTTTCGTTTCTTTATACATAGTCATAAAGTTCTCATAGCGAACTGGCAAATCGTGCTTCTACAAAACATTCCTGGAAACAAGAATCTATTTTGTGCATAATGTATTCACAATCCAATACATACAAGATAGCATAATCGCTGATCTCGTTTTGAAGATACATAGCCTTCCGTTTTTTTTATACATGGTCGTAAAATATTCATAGCCTTCCGTTTCTTTATACATAGTCATAAAGTTCTCATAGCGAACTGGCAAATCGTGCTTCTACAAAACATTCCTGGAAACAAGAATTTTTTTTGTGCATAATGTATTCACAATCCAATACTTACAAGATAGCATAATCGCTGATCTCGTAGATCAACCTTTACTTAAAGTTGCTCCTCAATAATATACAGTTTCCTTCAAAGATTCATAGCCTTCCGTTTTTTTTATACATGGTCGTAAAATATTCATAGCCTTCCGTTTCTTTACACATAGTCATAAAGTTCTCATAGCGAACTGGCAAATCGTGCTTCTACAAAACATTCCTGGAAACAAGAATCTATTTTGTGCATAATGTATTCACAATCCAATACTTACAAGACAGCATAATCACTGATCTCGTTTGGAATAAATACTAACTGTGAACCACAGAATCAATAACTATCTTCCGATACAATAACACTTGCTGGGGGTAGCTGGACATATGTGTATACTCATAAAAACCCCGTCTGTAAAAACCACAGACGTCAACTTGTTCGCACAGCTGCTCGAATTTTCTCATCACTCTAAAGACACCCTAATGACCTCTGGTCATCTCAGCGTGGTGTGTTTTCTCGCCACTCTCTGATTCGCTAACCCAAATCTTTTTTCATTAAATTTATTGGTCGAGCCTCGCTGTTCTCGAACATTCTATTTACGTCTCTAGATGATCACCCACTTTTAGTAAACGTGAGCTGTATCTTGAACTGTTGTCAGTTGCAATTATTTTTCTCATTCATTATTTTTTCCTTGTGAGCTGTCCTAACTGTTTATCTCACTCTAACAATAGCACGAATAATGCTAGCGCAGGCCTCGCGGTGACATACTACCCGGGACCGCACAAATGTATCCCGTAGGGAGACATTTGCGTTCTATCAACAACTATCTAGTCCCTAACTATAATGTACTATCCTATACCTGCTCCTGTACATATACATTTATAAACTATAAGTCATAATATGGAAAGTCGCAAACATAAAACCATAAATGTAATGTCATTCCATTAGTAACAACTAATGCATCAATTAACTTTATAAGGTATCGCGACGTAGGATAGGTGTGTTATCAATCATTACTAAAATACATAACCTCATATGATACAACAACTCATCAATAATAATTCAATACATGCAATATATATATTATCTTTATACAGGCGTCTGTGGCCTAATGAATATGAACGCAGTTTCATAATCAAGATATACCAGGTTCGAAACCTGCTGCAGGCGGTTTGGTAGCAGATCGCTTTGTGTGGATTTTTAACAATGGTATAAGCGCCGTACCGTTCAGAAAGCAATGGCAAACTACTAAATGAAAAAAAAATTGCCTAGAAAAATCACAAACAGCCAATAAAAGCTGGGGTTGATTGCCACGTCCTGTAAAGGATAAGCAACTAACTTTATACAGGTCGACATGGTAGCTGTCTCTGAAAACAGAGATTTGTCAGCACTCGTAATGTCTGTAGTATCTGCCGTCAATGTCATTACTGAATTAAAAAGGTCAGATAGGCGGACTTACACTTAATAACATAGCGAAGCGTGCATAGTTAATTGTCCAGGGGCGATAGTGAAAGACATGTGTCGCTAATCAGGTCAGAATTTGACGTGCCCTACTGATCTTAGCCTTGTATGCACCGTTCAAGTCGTTAATTCTGTCTGAAACTATAGACGTCATATACATGTGTACAGAACTTCATGAAATATAGAACGTCCTTCTGGCTAAAGTTAATGTCAACGTGACTACGTGGCTGTGTCAACATTATCATCTCTCAAGTAGCCACACATAATATCTTTGGTAATTCATCTACTAATTTTAAACTATGATTACTGCTCAAAGCAGCAATACTGCGAAGCATGTCGTGTTCCTGGTGTCGCTATGTAGTCAGCGCAATGGTAACTGGGTGTAGTGGTTTTGATGGTATTGTATGATGGTGATATTACTAAGTGTGATGTATGAGGTCAGCTGTGAAGGCTCCTGAGTTAAAATGTAGCTGTGAATTTTCAGAAGGCCTTTCTTGCTACCACTACGACCTCACACCTATCTTTTTTTTCTAATGAATGTGGCTACGTTAAAATCTAGGGTACTGAATGTAATGTGTTGTATTGACATATACAAACACACGCACACACAAATATTAAATAATATAATATTATCAATAAAATTTAGAACACAATGAACTAAATTCAGCTTGTGAAATTTTAGAAAGTAAATCTTTTTTAAATTTATTTGTTCTGAACCAAGGTTTTATTTTGGCCAGAACATATGAAAGATTTTGAAATTTATGAGTGAATGGCATAAATAAATGGCATGATAAATAAAAGGTGTGTACGTATATAATTTTCACGATTTGTTAATATTTCTACAGTTCATAATTTTATTTTCCCTGGGAGAACGATGAATAGATGTGCTGTTGGGGTGGCTTCATCCCTCCCTGTCTAAGCCTACCAAACATTGTCCATTAATGATGGAAGGAAATGGGATGTTTTAGTAGTAATTCACTTTGGGTGCTATGTCTATGAAGTTGGTGTAAATCCAGCAGACCAGCCTGCTTACGTAACTTTGAAAGAGTAGTTCTGGTGCTGGAATCTGGTGGCCCCACCTCTCCGTGCTTGGGGGCAATATATCGGGTGGCCCCACCTCTCCGTGCTTGGGGGCAATACAAAGCTGTTCTGCCGAGATGCGACACTGCACGGGTCCTCACTGTCAATTATTTACCCAGCATTTGACACCACCTTTTGGTGTCAACATAAAAAACTCACAGCTCTGAAATAAAGTATTGGTTTAGGTTCAGAACCTTACCTAAGGAGCCACTTCCACACGTAACAATTTACAATAACACCACTTAGACAGGGTCAGATCTCTCTGACCATACAACACATCTTACCAAGTTGGTTTCACATAGGATAAGTTCTCCCAGACTACATATTCCGAAATATGTTTATTAGCTTCCTGCCATAGAATAGGATAGGTGATATGTTCCACTGATCTCAACACTTGATCTGTCCTTCCTAATCCTTACTGGAGTTTATATATATTGTTTGTCCCTAGACCCTGAACTAGGGCGGGGGGGTCTAGAGCAAATCCTTACTTGTTGTAAGGCTAGATTTCGATATGGCAGTATCAAATCACTCGAAACATTAAACAATATTTATAATATACAAAGAAATAATTTCAATCTTACCAGATTATGAATAAAGAACACAGAAATGCTAGCAAAACTCAGCTGAGCTGCTGGCTATAGTATGGCGTCCCTGAACTTATTTCAATTTACTTCATTGGAAATCACCACACTTAAAATTTACTGTGTCTATCACTGGACAACTATTGAGGAATGGCAAAAAAGCTCGTCTGAGCGCTGATAATATGATTGTCTGTGGCCAATCAATGCCTTGTGTTTTTTCAAATTCAAATTTCCTACACTAAAGTCATTTCAGTCATGCTTCAGTCAAGTATGGATTTTTATCTGTTAGTCCGTCCGTCTCTACTTGCGTTTTCACAAAAAACGTACTTGGTTTTTGAACCAACCTATCCGTCCCCTCTACAAATTTTGTCTTTCAAGTTATTTTTAGCCACAGCTCCCACCAATGTCCCTCTCTTTCATTCTAACTAGGTTTGAACACTTGAGTCTCAAGGTCGCGGTTTTTGTGCAAATTAGTGACATGTTTGATTCAATGCAGTCTTTCGCTGATGTGAACAACACAGTCTTTTGTCAATGTCTTCATTATTATCTATCCGTCTGTATAAATAAAAGCATATTATTTCACTGCTCAAAATGGGCCATCCGGTCAGCTAATTTTTATATTCCTAACATTAGTATTAAGAAAAAGTTACTTTTTTAATTTTGTAATATTTCAAGCATCTGCGTTGTAATGCTTTTGCCGCTGAATTCAAATAAAAGGCTTGGTATCGCATAAGCGTCCCTTTCCGTACCTCGTGTCAATTTGGGGACGTGAATTTTTCCTTCCCCCCCCCCCCCACCAATTGCGTCTCCTTAGCCTTGCTAGTCTCACGCAATTTTTCAGTCATATATTTTTTTTTCTTTTGATCCGCCGTTCTCATCCCGTTCAAATGGTAACCGTTTCAGCAATTTAATTTCCATGACGGGTAGTAACTTACGCATTCTTTTTATCCCTACATTTTATCCTTTGGAGATATTTTTACGTTGTATCACTGTTAATTTTATGACACATCTCCCCACTTGAAAACATGCCTACGGCAAGTTCTAAAACCAGTGATACACATAGATAAAATCTCTCCTCACGTCTGCCATTACTCTAATTTTGATCACAAGGGTGCCGACTGAGGAAATCTGCACCGACATTCAATTTGCCTGAGATATATTGGATACTAAACTGATAAGGTTGAAGCAATAAAGACCACCTCAGCAATCTTGCGTTTTCATGCTTAGCCTGAGATAAGAATACGAGAGGCTGATGATCCGTCTCGACCACAAAAGTCCTACCATACAGATAGATTTGAAACTTCTTTATTGCCCAGATTAACGCTAAACATTCTTTTTCGCTTGTGGAGTATCCTTGTTCCGCCTTATTCAATTTGCGGCTTGCATAAGCGACTGGTTTCAGTTCCCCATCAGGTGAAGATGATCTTTGCAACAAAGCCCCTCCGAGTCCTACATTACTTGCATCGGTTCTTAAGACAAAGTCCTGTGTCAAATCAGGCAGTTTGAGAATAGGCTTGCTAGTGAGTTTTTCCTTTAAGTCTTGGAACGCTAGTTCACATTGTGCAGTCCAAATAATTTTATCTGGAAGTCCCTTGCGAGTCAGATCAGTCAGAGGAGCACAAATAGAGTTAAAATCTTTGATATATTTTTGATAAAATCCGCATAACGACACGAATGATCGCACGTCCTTTTTTGTTTGTGGTCTAGGTGCTCTCTGCAGTTTTTCCAAGTTCTTGGGGTCAGGGGTCATGTTACCCTGATATACAGTGTGTCCCAAGAATTCCAATCTTTGCATCCAATACAACATTTTGTTGGCCTAGCAGTTAAGTTCGCCTCCCTAAGTCTATTAAATAACATCTCTAGAGCTTCAATGTGTTCTTCAAATGTCTCTGTGGCGACGAGAATATCATCCATGAAATTCGTGATACATGGGTTATTCAGGGGATCCAACAATTTGCGCATCATCCTTGAAAATACACTCGGAGCATTTTTCAGTCCGAATGGTAGCATATTGAATTCATAATGTCCATCCGAAGTGCTAAAAGCCAAATAAGGTCTCACTTCAGGCTTCACTGGGATCTGGTAATAGCCTTTACTAAGATCCACCTTTGAAAAGTATTTTGCCTTGTTTAATCTGGCAAATAACTGTTTTGTGTCTGGTAATGGATCCACTTGTCCTTCTGTGACAGCATTCAGTTTCCTGTAATCTATGCACAGTCGGTGTTCCCCAGACGGTTTTCTCAACAAGACGACACTAGAACTAAAAGATGATTCACTGTGCGAAATAATCCCCTCCTTCAATAAATAATCTATTTCTTCCTTCAATGCCTTCTCCTTCGCGAACGGAATAGAATAGGCTCTCATACAGATTGGGTTTGAGTCTACCAGTTTCATGTCATACTGTAGCAAATTTGTATGGCCTGGTTTATCTGTTAATACATCTGTATGTTCCTCCAGAACCTGTTGAACTCTCTCCCTCTGATTTTTAGTCAGGTGCTTACTGACTTTTACCTGTGCTGCTGTTTCACAAGGATGTAATGGGTATTCATGTGAGGTGAGTGGTTCCTTTTGCATCTGAGTTGCAATAGCCAAGGTCAATAAGGGGGTGCTTTCCTGGAGTGGTCTGTCCAGATACTTCTTTAATAAGTTTACATGATAAACTTTCTCCTTCCCCTTTTTGTCAATTTTATAGTTTGTTCTAGACACCTTCTCTAGAACCGTATATGGACCTTGCCATCCAATTTGTAATTTATTCTGGCTACCGGGTAGTAGAAGAAGCACCTTCTCTCCCACAGCTAGTTCTCGGTCCTTTGCCTTCCTATTAAAATATGCTGCATGTTTCTTCCTGGCTTGTTTCAAATTATCATTTGCCAGTTTCCATCCAGCTTTCAGACGAGTGGTCAGTTCGTTCACGTATTGATAAGATGAGGTAACAGGTTCTTCCGCCTTCTCATCCGTCCAGGTCCTTAATAAAGCTTCTAAAGGACCTTTTATTGGCCTCCCAAATAGCAGAGTTGCGGGAGCCATCCCGGTTGAACTATGTGGTACCTCCCGATACGCAAACAATGCGGCGGGCAGGAATTGATCCCACAGATCCGGTTTTTCGTGTGCCAGCTTTCTCAGGATAGAAATGAGAGTCCCGTTGAACCTCTCTACCTGGCCGTTCCCTTGTGGATGGTACGGACTACAATGAAAGTGTCTGGCTTGAAATAGTTTAAAAACTTCTTCCGTTAGTTTCCCCTTGAACTGAGATCCATTATCCGTCAAGATTTGATGCGGGAATCCTAATCGGGTGAATATTGTAAGTAGTGCCTCTGCTACATGTTTTGAATCAATTGATGGCAGGGCTACCGCCTCTCCCCACATAGAACAAGTGTCCACCAGAGTAAGGATGTAACTGTTCCTCCTCTTGGTCCGAGTGAGAGGTCCCACAATATCCACTGCAACCCTCTCGAAAGGTGTTCCCACTATGGGCATTTCCCCTAGAGTTGCAGGAGCAGTCCAGTGCTTTGGAGCTACCCTTTGACATTCAGGGCAGGATTTGACATATCTTTTTATATCCTCCGTTATCCCTGGCCAGAAGTAATGACAAGCTATACGCTGTCCTGTGGCGCTGATCCCCATGTGACCACTGAAGGGAATCGCATGCCCGAGTTCCATCATTTTATCTCTATATGAAGTGGGAAGAACCAGCTGGTTGTGACCATTTGTTCCAGTTCCGGCCTTCCTGTATAATAGTTTGTTCTTCATGAAATATTCCCCCTTGCTCGGAGGTGTGTGGCATTTGGGCAATTTTTTAAAACATGGCTTGAGTGTCCTATCCTCAGCCTGCGCCTTTCTCATCTCCTCTGGATGAGCATTTATAGGTTCACCTTCTTCCTCCTTCTTCTGTGACCTGGTCTGCACTGTCGCCATGATCACAGGTTTCTCGGGATTCCCCAAGAAGACGTATCTACACCCCAATATCAGAGGGTAGATTGGTTCATCTATCACTGCTGCTCTGATTTCTCCTTCCACATAGCGAGTTTTTACCGTTATCCTTGCGATGGGAAGTGTCATGAGTGGTATGTCCTTAGTCGCCCCTTGTATTTCCACTGTTTCTGTGGTATACTGACTTGGGTCCACTAGGCTAGACTTCACAACTGAATCATAATCCAAACCTGTATCATAAAGGCACCTTATGGTGACCCCATTACAAATAACATCCTCACACACTGGGGGGTGATAAGGTTCCTGTTGTCCATTAGGATTAACCTTTAATCTGTGAGTCCCCGACTTCATTGCAGCAATGTTTGAAGGTTTCCTTCTACAAAATTCGGTGTTATGGTTATCTTTCTTGCACCATTTACACCATCTTTTTCCTTGGTTAAACGGTTTCCTTTCATTATTTTTTTGGTCATTGAACTGTGAGTTTCTGTCGCGATAGTCATTTCTTGGCCGCTCAAAGTTTGTCCTACCTCTATTACCCTGTTCTCTATTGTCAAATTTATTAAATGGCTGTGGAGCTTTAAAATTATCTATGTGCTTCTTTTTAGCACCACTTACCTCTGCCTGGGCTGCCTGATACCTCTCAGCGACATTTAAAACCTCCCCCAACTTCTCTGCACCTTGTTCCATGAGAAATTTTCTCATGTCTGGAGCCATGGACTCTCTCAATTGCTCAATCATGATCATTTCTTTAAGATCTTGGGTCTTCCCCAGAGCAGTCCATTTCTCCAAATAGGTTTCCAGTCTAGCAGAGAATTGGTGGTATGTCTCCCCAGACAACAGTTTGGCATTTCTAAATTTCTTACGATAAAATTCACCATTCTTCTCGTACCTTAATAACAGAGCCTGCTTTAACATGCCATAATTATCTTGGTCTTCCCTGTTCATTTTAGCAAAGACTTCATAAGAAGTACCTCTCAGTCCTTGTGATAACTTTAAACTCCACCTCTCTCTCTCTAACCCATATGTAGTAGCTAATAACTCAAAACGTCCTAGGTACCCCTCTATGTCATCGTCTTTTTCAACAAAATGGTCTAAATGAAACCCCATAGCTGAGTTTGAGGCTCCCAGACTGGGCGTAGCATCTGAGGCAAAAGGGCTGGCACCATTTTCAGGAGCCTGGCCTTGTAACTCCAGCTCCCTTAGTCGTAATTCATGCTCCCTTTGCAACCTTTTATCTTCTGCCTCCCTTTCGGCGTTTCTATCTGCTGCCTCCCTTTCGGCAGTCAATCTTTTTTCTTCTGCCTCCCTTTCGGCCTTTCTATCTGCTGCCTCCCTTTGCTGTCGTTTTTCTTCTGCCTCAATCTGCAGCCTCTTAGTCTCAGCCTCTAACCTCTTCTCTTCAGCCAACCTTTCAGCCTCTAATTTTCTTTCAGCCTCTTTTTCTAATCTTCTTTATTCCCGTTCAATATATTTATCACATTCAGCCGTTACGTATTGAATTAAAATCTGACCATCCATTCCCATCTCCTTTGCGGTCAGCACAGCAGCTGATCTAAATTTTGCCAGCTCCGCCATACTTTTTAAACAAATCTAGCAATAAGCAAAGTAAAATTTCCAACCACTAAAGTACTTATAATTACTCTAGACTAAAATAATTCTAATTAATTAATTAACTAACACTGGCTGTGAAGATTCACCAACTTCTAATTGCCCTTTTAATTTAAAGGGACACTTTTAATTTTAAGGGAATTTTACAATTTTGTTCCCCTAATTTTATTTCTCCCACCAGGAGATCCTTATATTACTGTTTATGCTAATTATCCCTGGACAAGACCCCAATATCTGTAGTGGTTTTGATGGTATTGTATGATGGTGATATTACTAAGTGTGATGTATGAGGTCAGCTGTGAAGGCACCTGAGTTAAAATGTAGCTGTGAATTTTCAGAAGGCCTTTCTTGCTACCACTACGACCTCACACCTATCTTTTTTTTCTAATGAATGTGGCTACGTTAAAATCTAGGATACTGAATGTAATGTGTTGTATTGACATATACAAACACACACACACACAGATATTAAATAATATAATATTATCAATAAAATTTAGAACACAATGAACTAAATTCAGCTGGTGAAACTTTAGAAAGTAAATCTTTTTTAAATTTATTTGTTCTGAACCAAGGTTTTTTTTTGGCCAGAACATATGAAAGATTTTGAAATTTATGAGTGAATGGCATGAATAAATGGCATGATAAATAAAAGGTGTGTACGTATATAATTTTCACGATTTGTTAATATTTCTACAGTTCATAATTTTATTTTCCCTGGGAGAACGATGAATAGATGTGCTGTTGGGGTGGCTTCATCCCTCCCTGTCTAAGCCTACCAAACATTGTCCATTAATGATGGAAGGAAATGGGATGTTTTAGTAGTAATTCACTTTGGGTGCTATGTCTATGAAGTTGGTGTAAATCCAGCAGACCAGCCTGCTTACGTAACTTTGAAAGAGTAGTTCTGGTGCTGGAATCTGGTGGCCCCACCTCTCCGTGCTTGGGGGCAATATATCGGGTGGCCCCACCTCTCCGTGCTTGGGGGCAATACAAGGCTGTTCTGCCGAGATGCGACACTGCACGGGTCCTCACTGTCAATTATTTACCCAGCATTTGACACCACCTTTTGGTGTCAACATAAAAAACTCACAGCTCTGAAATAAAGTATTGGTTTAGGTTCAGAACCTTACCTAAGGAGCCACTTCCACACGTAACAATTTACAATAACACCACTTAGACAGGGTCAGATCTCTCTGACCATACAACACATCTTACCAAGTTGGTTTCACATAGGATAAGTTCTCCCAGACTACATATTCCGAAATATGTTTATTAGCTTCCTGCCATAGAATAGGATAGGTGATATGTTCAACTGATCTCAACACTTGATCTGTCCTTCCTAATCCTTGCTGGAGTTTATATATATTGTTTGTCCCTAGACCCTGAACTAGGGCGGGGGGTCTAGAGCAAATCCTTACTTGTTGTAAGGCTAGATTTCGATATGGCAGTATCAAATCACTCGAAACATTAAACAATATTTATAATATACAAAGAAATAATTTCAATCTTACCAGATTATGAATAAAGAACACAGAAATGCTAGCAAAACTCAGCTGAGCTGCTGGCTATAGTATGGCGTCCCTGAACTTATTTCAATTTACTTCATTGGAAATCACCACACTTAAAATTTACTGTGTCTATCACTGGACAACTATTGAGGAATGGCAAAAAAGCTCGTCTGAGCGCTGATAATATGATTGTCTGTGGCCAATCAATGCCTTGTGTTTTTTTCAAATTCAAATTTCCTACACTAAAGTCATTTCTGTCATGCTTCAGTCAAGTATGGATTTTTATCTGTTAGTCCGTCCGTCTCTACTTGCGTTTTCACAAAAAACGTACTTGATTTTTGAACCAACCTATCCGTCCCCTCTACAAATTTTGTCTTTAAAGTTATTTTTAGCCACAGCTCCTACCAATGTCCCTCTCTTTCATTCTAACTAGGTTTGAACACTTGAGTCTCAAGGTCGCGGTTTTTGGGCAAATTAGGGACATGTTTGATTCAATGCAGTCTTTCGCTGATGTGAACAACACAGTCTTTTGTCAATGTCTTCATTATTATCTATCCGTCTGTATAAATAAAAGCATATTATTTCACTGCTCAAAATGGGCCATCCGGCCAGCTAATTTTTATATTCCTAACATTAGTATTAAGAAAAAGTTACTTTTTTAATTTTGTAATATTTCAAGCATCTGCGTTGTAATGCTTTTGCCGCTGAATTCAAATAAAAGGCTTGGTATCGCATAAGCGTCCCTTTCCGTACCTCGTGTCAATTTGGGGACGTGAATTTTTCCTTCCCCCCCCCCCCAATTGCGTCTCCTTAGCCTTGCTAGTCTCACGCAATTTTTCAGTCATATATTTTTTTTTTCTTTTGATCCGCCGTTCTCATCCCGTTCAAATGGTAACCGTTTCAGCAATTTAATTTCCATGGCGGGTGATGACCCGCGGCGTGGGCGATCATGCCTTCTAGTAACTTACGCATTCTTTTTATCCCTACATTTTATCCTTTGGAGATATTTTTACGTTGTATCACTGTTAATTTTATGACACAGGGGTACATCATTTGTGGGTGGTGAAGGGGGAAAGTGTATGAGATGTGTCATGGGGATGTTCACCATTAGTGCATCTTGTGCACTATTTGTTACCTGTATATGGATAAGAGGAATTTTTTTTTTTACATTTCTATAACTTGGCTATGCCTATTTCATATGGTTTTCTCTTTTTCCTCTTTTGCCAAGTTAAATGTGCATATAACTGGAATCTATACAGTACATAAACAAATATGACAAGAATGCTATCAATACTAACAGTAATTATCAGTCTCGATCCTCTGGTGTGTTGAATCCGATATCTTGGGAAGTACACTGACAAGCTCTGTGAGTTTACCTAGAATAAGTCTACATAGTCAGGACTCTGTGTTTCTCTAGATTGCAGTTATATTTTTTTTCTCAGAGTTCTATACTCTCGTCCCTTAAGGAGCTACATGAGTAGTGTGAGTGTCCAAGTGTCATATAAATCATTAACTTAAGCACTGGAAAAAGATAATGAAGTGACTTAGTGGTAGGTACTATGTTGATAAGAGTACTTATTAGCACTATGTTGGGGGAGTGCTGCGATTAGTACTTTGCTGGGGTAGTACTTTACGATGATTACACTGCCTGCATAAATTTTGAAACTTCTTTTGCAAGCTCTAACAGTGTAATTTCTCTACTGGAGAGGCGACTGTCGTAATGTGACGAAGTTGGTATCGATTGTGATGATGTGTTTACAGTCGCTCTGCAGGAGAAATAGGGCAATTGCATATTTGGACGATGTTGTAAAACTGGAATCGGCTTGTGAACTGGGCGATGATTTCTTCTGAACTTGTCTCGTACATGCTCTTGTGGTAGACGTAATAACTTCGCTCTTGGCGATGAATCTCTTGATGAGGGGCGGTAAGGGCGCTTGGTAGCTGTACGTATCTCAGTGTTGGTAGTATCATCCATGCAATCGATGTCGCTTTCTTCTCGTTCTGTTATCTCAAGTTCTGACTCATAAGGTGCTAAAGGCGTATCACCAATGTTCTTTTCTCTGTGTGTCTCATCGGAAGGTTGTGATGCTTGAATGTTTGTATGATCTTCTGTAGGGCTCCGACTATGGTGGGTTATGTTGTTTCTTGTTGCTTGCAAGGGCCTCTCATCTTCGCTGTCCCAAGCTGGAGTGTGAAGACTGGTGTGTGGGTTGTTGCTGACTTCGAACTAGCGGTTGTAATCCTTCTTCTTCTTCTTCTTCGATCCTTAACCACCGACCGTCAAAGCAGTCAGTGGCCATCACGCCTAGTGGCGTCTTGTAGGGCAACACCAAATTGATTCCACTTTTCACGGTCGGTGGCCATCCTTCGTACAGTGCCCCAACTCTGGTTCATTCTTTGCATCTCAGCCTCCACAGTCCTCCGCCAAGTTGTTTTTGGTCGGCCTCTCTTTCGCTTTCCTTCAGGGGTCCAAAGCATAGCTGTTCTTGTGATGGCATCGGGGTCTCTTCTGAGGACATGACCACCCCAGCTCCAGCGTCTGCCAGCTATGATGGTGTGCATGTCCTCTTGCTTGCTACGAGTAAGCAGATCTTGGTTGGTGCTGCTATCTCGATCGTGTAAACGATTGTCTCGAAATACTAATCTCATCTCATTTCATAATCGAAACCTCTTCTACCTCGTGAAACGAGGTGTAGAGGGGACCCAAGTGCACAAACCCCATGGGCAGGACATGTAATCGAAATGACTTGGCAAACAGGTGATTAGCCTATTGTGCCCCTCGAAATACTAATCTCTCCCTTAATTCCGCCAACGGAATGTCATCCTCGTTTTCTGACGTGTCTCTGCAGCGATTTAATCGATGTATAGCATCCTGTAGTTGATTTAGGGTATCACACTGTTCCGTGTCAATATCAAGATCATCATCTGTGTCACGTTCACTGTGTGAGGTGTTTGACGTCTCTGTGGAATTATAGTGATTCAATGTGGCTTTTCGTATGGGTCTGCTATTCGATAAAGCTGGTGGTGCTATCGGGCGATGATTATCTTTCTTCATTTGTGCTGCATGAGCTTTGGTGACTATGTTCTTCTCTTCATGCCATAATATGTAATTTATAGGTGTTGTCTTTTCAAGTACCTTATATCCATCGAGCCATCGTGCGTCAAATTTGTTATCGCGAACATTCTTCTTATAATAAACTTTATCACCAACTTGAAATTGTTCCAATGTAGCTTTTTTATCGTGTTGTTTCTGCCACTTCTTGAAGGCTTTCTGTGAATTGCGATTAGCTATCATAAGCTTGAGAATTTGGGGGTCTTTCCTCTGCTCAGTGTGTACGTCAAATGTGTCCAAGTCTACTGTTTCTGGTGTACCAGTATCTGTTGTGGCGGTGTTAAAGTCGACATCTACCCTGTTGGAATTTATGATGTTGATCTCCTTTGCATTGTCGTTGATATCAGTAAAAGCATCAGGATCATCCTCCTGTGTGGTACTAGGGTTTGGGATTCGAGATAGGAGGTCTGCAAAAGTGTTTTGAGTACCTGGGATGTATTCAATTTTTGTGTCATGGGATTGCAAGTTCATGGACCAGGTCTGCAATTTCTTGGGCTGCTCGTGTATCTTAGTAAGCCAATTCACCAAGGGTTGGTGGTCCGTTCTAATGACGAGTTTGGTGCCTCTAATGTAAAAATCAAGCTTCTGTATCGCGTAATGTATGGCGAAAGCTTCTTTCTCCGTAGTCGACCATCGTCTCCGTGTTTTGGAGAGGGCGTGTGACACAAATACTAAAGACATCTCGTTGGGAATCTCTGGTATGATCGGTGTCTCGTCTTCTTCTCTGGGTGGGACTAAACAAGCGCCTATTGCAGTATTGGAGGCACTAGTGTATAGGATCATTGGGCGAGATGTATCAGGATGTGCGAGGAGTGGTATTGTTGTAAGCGCATTCTTGAGGTAGTCAAAGGATTTCTGACATTCCTCCGTCCAATTGAATCGTGAATACCTCTTTGTAAGAGCAATAAGCGGTTCAGCGGCCTTTGAGAAGTTAATAACGTGGCGTCTGTAGTAACCATAGCAACCGATATAATCTCGTACCTGTTTCACTGTTGTGGGGGCGGGCATTTTCCTAATCGCTTCTTTTTTGTCTGTGTCAGCGCGAATGCCATCTTTGTTAACTATGAATCCTAAATATTTGGTTTCCGTTTTCAGGAACTCACATTTGCTAAGCTTGAGTTTAACTTGGTGGTGTCGGAGGCGATCAAAAACTTGCTCAACCTTCTTTAAGTGGTCATCCACGGTACCTGATGTATGAATAAGTACGTCATCTATATAGGCCAATGCAAAGGAATGCATTCCCTGCAAATCTTCGTCCATTAGTGCCATGTATGTTGCGGGGCTCCCTTTCAAACTAAAAGGCATGACGTTCCACTTATAGCTACCCATGTGTGTACAAAATGTGGACTTTTCTTTAGCTGCTGGTGTCATAGGAATACACCAAAATCCTGAGCGTGCATCTAATGAAGTAAAATGTGTAGAATGCCTGAGTGTCGCCAAAATATCATCAATGCGTGGTAATGGGTATAAAATCGTCTTGGTAATCCTGTTCAATGCGCGGTAATCGCAGCAAAATCGACTTATTCCATCTTTTTTTGATACAATTACTATTGGCGATGACCATGCTGTCTGGATCTTTCTATTATTCCTGCACTCAACATGTCGTTTATAGACTTCTCCATTATTTCACGGTTCTTCGAAGTGGTGTGGTAGGGTTTCAAACTAATGGGTTCCTCTGTTGCGGTCTGAATGTCCATATGTACCGTACTGGTTCTGCCTAACTCCATATCCGTCAGTGCGAATACATCTTGATGTTTAGTGATGAACGCACTAAGTTTAGTTTTATGTTGACCTTCTACGTTCAGTGCCGCCAATAATTGCGATAACCGGTCTGGTGTGTGATCCTGTATCTGGGACTCTTGGTTTGTCCACGGTGTCTTAACATATGTATTTTCTACGTCAGTTCTGTGAATGTTACGTCTGCTCTCTCGTTCACTACAACAGTATTCGAAGGGCTTTGGATATCTTGGTTCATATCTTCGATACAGTGGTTTGTCTGAGTATCTCGAATTGGGTTTCCGCCATGGAGTATGCTCTACATCTGTTCTGTGATTATAGTGTTCACTATAGTGAGGAGGCAATCTATTATACCAAGGGCCTCTTTTCTTTGCTGGGGTTGGCAATAAATGGTGGGTAAGAAGACTGACATAATGCGATTTTTTTCTACTGTTGCCTGTTCCTCTGTATATCACATCGAATGCTTTTCTCCTTATTACTTGATCCACTTCATGTGCATAACGAAGGTATTTAGTTCTTTCCGTATCTAAATATATGTCTTCAGGTTCATCTCTGCAAGCTCGTTCATATCTCTCGAATTCTTGGGCTTCTGCGTTGCTATGATTGATGTATTGATCAACTGGTTATCCTCCTAGTAACGGTGTGTCATCAAGATAGTCTCGACTTGTGGGGCGGCGTGGGAGTAAGTGTGGGATCTGACATGGTGTGGGGAATGAAGGGTATCGATAGGTTGTGTCTTCGGGTTCATCTCTGCAGTCTCGTTCATATCTCTCAAATTCTTGAACTTCCGCGTTATTATGTTTAATGTATTCATCACCTGGGTATCCTCCTGGTAACGGTGTGTCATATTGGTTAGTGTGTCTTCTCACTCTGTGTGTGGGGGTGACATAATTCTAAGGCACATAATCAGTGCTATCCCTATTCAACATGTGGTATGATCGTCGACATGTATGTTTCCTGTTGCTTTCCTGGCTGTAGATTTTCCTTCTGTCTGTTGTTCTATTCGATTTGACAACCGTTCTTGTTTCTGGAGTCTGGCGCCTAATCCTGTTAGTAAATTGGTTACCATATGTACTTTGCCGTTGAAATCGTTTGTCAGAGTCGGAGGGGTCACATGGGGTATGATTTTGGGGTATGCATGGGCGGTGGAATGATGGTGTCGACTCTGACCAACGTCAAGCATTCTATTGTTTATAGCACAGGTCAAGGACGATTTTCGTACTTTAGCGATTATCGCACCTCTGTGTATCGTCGTAGCTTGTTCCGATGTGTTTACAATCGTGACTGGAAAGTCACGGGAGGGTGAAACTTCGGCAATACATTCAGTAACAAACATGAGAGGTTCGTCATTGATGCCCTCATTTTCCAAGGGTTCAATCTGGATTGTTTGTCCTGGTCCGATATAATTGGAACTCTTAATTCGACCTTTAGCTATCACAAGCGTGTTAGATAGTACTGTAACTGGTGTTGTTAAGCGTACTAGGGATGTAATATGTATATCATCCTGTAACTGTATATATTCACCATTGACATTGCTTTTATGCAGGTCAAAATATATTCTGGCGTTGTGGCGAGTAAGGAAGTCTCTACCAAGGATGAAGTTTCTGGACATCCCACGTGCAATTATGAATGGATGTGTAAGCTGTTGCTGTCCTATGTGGAATGTAATGTATGCTGTACCACAGGACTTCATTGATTCTCCTGTTACCGAGGCCATATACGTCTTTGATGATCAGAACTTTACAAGATGTTTAATTTGTTTGTATAATTGATCCCGAATACGCTAACTGAAGCGCCAGTGTCCACAAGTGAGCGATAATTCTTCTTCTCAATATTGATGAGACAGGAACTAGGGTCTGGGGTAATGTTTATGGACTGTACTTCTTGCTCAGGTGTTCTTTGAGGAGGAGGTATTGGGTGGGGAACAACGTTGTTTTTCTTTCCATGTATGGACCTATGATGAAGGAAGTTGTTGTTTCCATCAATTTTATAGTCACCACTAACGGTCCTGCTTAATGGTTGACTTTTCCGTTTCCCTGGTTGAATGTTCGTGGTTGTCCTCTTGTAAAACTGGAAGATGTATGTGCTCTGCGAAAATTCTGGCTATAATGATTACCATTGCCATAACCATGATGTCGTGGGTTGTTATAGCTTTGCTGGTGTAGGCGAGGATGTTGTCGTCGGCACTCTCGGGTTAGGTGTCTTCGAATTCCACAACTAAAGCAAGTAGGGGTATTAACTTGATGTACGTTCTGTTGTCTATGAGGGTGTCGAGCATAATTTGTGCTTAACTGCTCCTAATTACTCGTATGGCTTGGGCTATGCCAACGTGGGCGGGAATGACCAATTTCCGTCGGTTCATGATCTGGATGTGATTCAAATGTAGGTTCCTGTTCGCTACATTGGTTAAATCTTGTTCGAACATTCTCCTCTCTAATTGCTATTTGGATCGCTTCATTTATCGTTTTCGGATCTTTGCGAATCATATGTAGTTTGATGTTATTCCCTAACAATCCATCAATAAATATTCCTACAAGATGTTTTTCCAGGTCCTGTGATACTGTCAAACCATCAAGAAAAGCTTCCTCTGCTAAATTTAGTAATTTTTCTCCATAAGATTGAATAGGTTCTTTATGTTCTGGTCTAATCCGACGAAGAAGTGACCATGCGTGTTCCGTATTGGTAATATCACTGTAACGTTGTACCAACTCTTTCTTAAGTTTCATTGGGGTATGCATTGTCACGTCTTCTCACAAAATCAGTGACCAAGGAGTCTGATGACAAATATAAAATTCGCTTGCGGTCTGAATCCGTGCATGCGTTTACCATAGTGGCAAACTTATCTACATCTTTTAATCATCTACGAAACGCTTTAGAATCCCCTGTACAAGGCGTGATAACCAAACTGATCTGGTTATATTTTGCATAATGGTCAACGTTATGCAATGTGTCAGTGATGCTTTTGAGAGCAGCCATTGTAGGTTTCTGTTCCGGAGGTAGTGGAACAAATGCGAGTTATTGTTGTATCTGTTGTTGCTGTTGCTGTTGTTGCTGTTGATACATAAGATCCAAATGTGATGTAGCCATGTTGTCACTAAGAAAGACTGGTCGCGGCGCCAATTAGGGTGTATGTGTGGTGTCGAGCATATAATCGTAAATTGGATCCTTGAACATCAGGGGTACTTCATACATGAGCTCTATGTCTTGTAAACTTTCATAATCCTCTTTATCATATTAACTCATGTAGACATTCTTAGTCTTCCCAAATCTGCTATTATTTACTCGTGGTACCTATGTTCCTCAATAGCGTACAATATCTTTTATATACTTATGGATTTTTCTTGGCAAACTGGTCAGACCTGCCTCTATAACCGTTCCTAGAAACAAAATCAATCTTATGCAATATATATGTTCACAGTCAAATACTAACATGAGAGAGCATATTTGCGGTTCTCATATAGAAATCGACACTCACTGTTTCTTAAAACTCGTATCTATTTCTTGATAGATCAATCTTTACTTAAAGTCCCCGTAGATCAACCTTTACTTAATGTTCTCGTAGATCAAGCTTTACTTAAAGTTGCTCCTCAAAAATGTACAGTTTCCTTCAAAGATTCATTGCCTTCCGTTTCTTTATACTTGGTAGTAAAATATTCATAGCCTTCCGTTTCTTTATACATAGTCATAAAGTTCTCATAGCGAACTGGCAAATCGTGTTTCTACAAAATATTCCTGGAAACAAGAATCTATTTTGTGCATAAGGTATTCACAATCCAATACTTACAAACAACTTGTCCGCACAGCTGCTCGAATCTTCTCAGCACTCTAAAGACACCATAATGACCTCTGGTCATCTCAGCGTGGTGTGTTTTCTCGCCACTCTCTGATTTGCTAACCCAAATCTTTTTCATTAAATTCATTGGACGAGCTTCGCTGTTCTCGAACATTCTATTTACGTCTCTAGATGATCACCCACTTTTAGTAAACGTGAGCTGTATCTTGAACTGCTGTCAGTTGCAATTATTTTTTTTCATTCATAATTTTTTTCCTTGTGAGCTGTCCTAACTGTTTATCTCCCTCTAACAATAGCACGAATAATGCTAGAGCAGGCCTCGCGGCGACGGCATTAACATTTAATACTTGTGGATGCTTTGCTACTGATGAGATTCGATCAGCAGAATAGTTGACTGATAGCTTCTCGTGGCAAAGTTAACGGGTTAGAAAAAGGTAGCGTCTGAGTTCAGTTTACTCAACTATAAATGGGTACCTGACTCTTCTCTTGCGTTAGGGAAGGGAACGATATCCGTGACCATTTGTTTAGCATTAAGGTTAAGAACCTTAACCCTAATTCAACCCCTAACGACGTGGGCGACATAATTAACCGCCAGATCCATATACATTTGGGACATATGTCCCCTGTTTTCCATGCGAGTATTTTCTCTGATGTAAGCTGATCGCCCATAAACGTGTTAGAATTTGCTTGCGGGTTACTGCTGGCCCACAGGTTTTTTGCAGTTTTCCACTTGTTGAAATCTACAAACTTTAGCAATTCAAATTGTTGCAAATTTGTTTATCATTACTTTCTCTGCATTTTTTTTTCCACCAAGGTGTGGCAACCACAACTTTGTCACGCGCTAAATGATCACACAAAAAAGTCTAATACCGTTGCTTTCCCGATTGGATAACTAAGATAGATAAGGTGGTGACCCTCGTTCCAAGATGTTAGGGTTTGTCTATGCAAATGAACCACAGACGGTATGTTATCTCCCCGTAATGTGCATGTTATCTCCCCGTAATGTAATATGTTTGATTGGCTAAGCTTTCCTCTCGTGGCAAATTAGACAGATAAGGTGGTGACCCTCGTTCCAAGAGGTTAGGGTTTTTCTATGTAAATGAACCACGGACGGCATGTTATCTCCCCGTAATTTAATATGTTTGATTGGCTAAGCTTTCCTCTTGTGGTAAATTAGACAGATTCTGGGTTCAAAATTGATCGCACGCTGCAGTTTACCCATCTGTATATGGGTATCTGACTCTGCTGTAGACTTGTAGACGGCAAAGGCAGCGCGGAAAGGACCTGACTGTTGCGTGATTTATCTCTTGTTATTTGTAATAGGGAGAAGTGATAATATTATGTGCAAAAGAGCGATAGGGCTACGTTGTCGAATGGTTTGGGTGCTCAAGAAGATGATTAATATTCACTTGCCTCAAACGCCTGGTTAGGGTCCACAATTATTGACATATTTATTTGGTTCAAACAAATCCACAATTCAGTGTACATGGCATCTTATTAATACATGCATAACAATGCATCTCCTACTGTCCTTTACGTATCGTCACATACTCTGGCCTATATACTGAAGATGTCCGCATCCGAACCATCCAAGTAGCGATAACCAAAAGTATGGAGATTAAAATTATGTTATTAGCTCCCGAAAAACAGAGACTCCTCTGATAAATTAATCTTGAACTAGTATACTTGCGTTCAACATCAATGAATTACTTGTGGCGACCTTCGTACACAAACAGCCACGTAGGAGATATCATAAAACTTCCATTCGCATTGGGAGCGAAATATATCACGTCTTGCTTTGACGGAATCAGATAACGAAAGGTCAAGATCGACCGTTTGAATTAATTAGCACGGCACATCATTACGTCATCATTATCTAGAGACGTCAACCTACTATCGCGTTCATTTATAATTAACAATAGTGCAAAACATATCATGTTGACTCCAGATAGAAATGTTACTGCGTAGATGAAACTGCTAACAGATCTAAGTGAGGCCAACATGTAAAAATACATAATAATCTTCTTTAACAAATTCCTCACCCAGTGGGCTAGAAAAAATCAATTATATTGATTTTTTCGGCAATATCAAAAAAAAATTTACATCGCATTTAATATGAAAAGAATCGCGAAAAATGAAAAAAAATTGGATATACGGCCAAAGAAGTTTACAATAAACAGTGTCTGAGGTCGTTGTCCTAAACATGGTATGTCATACAACGAAGAACACATGTACTAAGTATTAAATTAATTAACGAAATATAATCGTCGACAGTCAATGTGGTATATAATAATTTACTAAGTTAACATATGACTTATGTATTAATGATTAAACTAAATTGTATTTTAAATAAATAATGGTGCAGTAATAAAGTAAGAAAATGTGTAGATGTATGTAAAAGAAATGTGAAGTAAGTAATGTCATGTAATATCATTGCAAAAGTGAAGAACAATTAGTGTGGACACAAATATAACAAGAAAGGAAGAAAACAGATTAGTAATAGTACATATATGCAAAAGAAGAAAAGAAAGTATGGATATCATGCACTGAAGAAAATTAAACAAGAGTTATTTTTCTTACACTATTAACAAAATATACTATAAAGTGAGGTCTATTTGTAAAGAAATAAAATCAGGAGAAATCTTAATTAGTTGTAACACTCAAATATACTAAGAAAATTAAGTAAGAAAATACTTAAGTTCTAATAATTAAGTTCTAAACACCATTAAATAATGTAGCGTTACAGTGACATTTATCAAACTACTGTCCAACAATAGTTCCAAGAAGAAATCCTCCGTAAATTGAAAATCAGCACTAAGTGCAATCACCAATCGTACAATGTTACTTCTTTTATTCTCAACTGTTAATATAGTCAATGTATTTGAAATCGTTCCCATTGTTTATTCGGCTTCGACGAATATTGATATATGAATAGAATCCATGGAAGGTATACTTGTAGGGCAGTTCAATCAATGTTCGATAAGTAAGTGCAGGTAGATTGCACTAAAAACAGGTGGTAGACCTTAATGGAAGCAATGCAATGTTTATTTCTGTTCGTCAAGTACCAATGTAGGGTACCAACGTAAGTTGTGAGGACTTGATATAGTCTTGTTCACTTTCTCAGAAGTCGACACGTAGTATACAATCGACAGTTTGTAGAGTACCAGTATATAGTAGGTACACAAGTAGAATTCATCAACGTAAATGTAGACCTTGTATTCTATCAAGTTCAATATTTCTATGTCGTAAAATTCTGGCAAGCAATTTGAAGTAAGAATGTACATGTTCTTGCAACTCATGATTTGACGCTGTTATATTGTACTTGTGCAAATTTCCTTTCACAATAGATACTGACTGTGAATCAGGTATTCCAAAACGTCCAAATGTCGCTGGACATGAAATTGATTCGTGATCACTACCATAATCTGTCTTTGTCAGGCAAAGTTCAGAAACACAAGTCTGAAAGGATGCTATGTTCTGTTGGGCGAAAAAGAATCGATCATCGTATGTAGGTAGATTCTTTGAAGTGTTCAATAAAATGTTCATCGAAAAACTGTTTGAACGTCATGTAAAGCATGAAACTTGCATTGTTTCTGGTTTGAGATAAAATTGACTTGCATGACTCATGGTGAAGTAAATTTGATAGGAACTTGTCATCAATCCATTGTTATTTGTTCGCGTAAATATTTAGTTTTCGAGTATTGATGACGGGTTTCTTGATAACGAGTCCGCAACCACATTGTCAGATCCTGGAATTGGTTGAATTTGAAAATCACATGGTTGAAGCAAGATGGAAAAACGAGCCAATTTTGGATTCTTATGATTCGCTTTCCTGAGAGAAGCAACAGCTTTCTGGTCCGTTTGAATTATGAAGGGAGCTCCAAGCAGATATCTGTCCACAGAAAGGACATTATAAATGAAATATAGTAGATAGTATAAAGAAAACAAGCCATGTAATAGTACATGACCAGGAATAATGCCAAGTGATGACTGGACTTGCTGAGTCATCAAAGGATGTGACAAGAAAAGCAAATATAACTGTTAATATCTGTGTGAAGCAGAATCATGTACCAATTTTAACCTGAGAGAATGGTGGTGAAAATATGCACCATTGTCCCGCTCAAGAGCCATACGAGCGTCTCTATTGGTACAAAAGGTAACCAAAGCCTCACTATACTGACTATTAGAATATGGCAAAAGACGTACAAACTTGACGTCTGCATTACAGTGAAAAAAGTACCTAGTGCCTGCCATGTAGTCCCTGGTGGCAGATTGCACACAAGAACGGTGCGTGAATATGCACTTTGCCGAATATAAGTAGTCCCATTGACACGAAAATGTGAACATGGGTGGTGAGCATAATTGATCACATGAGAAATATTAACTTTTTTTCTGTCTCCTGGATGTATTAGTATTGGATGATGTATCATACTCAGTTGAAATTGGATGTTTGGAGCATGTAGTAGAACACAGCTTAAGAGGCTTTGCTAAACCTATTATTTTAGATGAACTGGTTGTATGTTGACCATGTAAGTGTACTTCATCCCTAGTAACAACCCCATGTGCACCATTATTACCACTCTTATCAGCCTCAATAGTTTTCTTAAGATTAGTTACATTCTTATCATGTCTTTATGACTCATTCCCAGAATTGGCAGTATTGTTCTATTGAGGGAAGGTATATCTCCCTCGGAATGATTTCCTAATCTTCACTGGGTTTGCCGATACTTTAATATCACCCTTAGTACTGAAGGCATGTCGATCAGTACCCCCAATAACGTTGCTGAGAGAAAATAATTTCTTGTGTAGTAATATATCTAGTAAATCATCTACCCGTTTTCTCAATTTGGCAATTTCATAATTCTAGAGTGAAATCTCTTCACTCTGCCTCTTATTTACTTTCTTAAAGTTTACAATCTTACTTCTCTCCTCCATGAGTAACTTCTCAAAGTTAGAAATCTTATCACTAGTCAACCTTTCTTGGTGATCATGAAGGCATCTGAGCTCTTGATTTACAAGCTTAAGTGCTGCAAATTTATCCTCATATTCCATACAATTCAACTTTTCATTATGATTGTCTCATATTACCACCACTGGTAATTGCAGCATTTCAGCTGGAACCTGTGACAATTTTTCTGTCTCAATAGTCAAATCTTCCACTCTTCTTTTCTCAGCTAATTCTACCTGATCGTTTTCCATTTCTACCATATCAACCTTTTCTATCAAAAGAGCAATCTCAGAATTCAGTTCTTGAATCTGAGTCGCTTGTATATGACAATTCCAGCTTAAAGCTGCATGTCGCTTTTCTAGATCAGTATTGACACTCTTTTCTTTGGCATGTAATTTTTTAATGAGCTCACCTCATCCTCTAGTTTCTTTTTCTGTAAAGTAGTAAGATCATACAATTTCAAATTATCAGATTTCAGGAGTGACACCTGATTATTCAGAGTAACATTATCGGATTTCATGGCCGACACCTTTTTCTCATACTCTAACTCCAGCTGCATCAGCTCACTAGTAAGAGCCTTCTCCTTACCCTTATGATCCTCTAAGGTTTTTTCAATACATCCAACTCAAGGTTGACCATATCCTGAGAATATAACTTCCCCTCATCATAAAACATTGTGGACTGCAACTTAGCGAGTCTCAGTGCTTTACCCCTTGAATCTCCATATCCAAAATGACAAAGAACATAGTCTTCAAGATCACAACTCACATGAATTAAGAATTGTTCTGTGGCATATTCCTCACAGCTTGCACCAAATAAACGCAATCTTTTTCCCTCCCGGAGAAAATGATCCATTGCATCCATAGTAGCAATATAAAATTATATCAATGATAAATGAATTTATTATTCCCTGTAAGCACAAAAAACGTTTCCTCTTTGGCTATTATTTATAATAGCTATACCTTACTCAGTCGTAACAACAATTTGCGAATGGCCTACCAGTGCATTGCAATCAATAAGTATTGCAATCATATAATATATGCATAAATAACTATGCAAACCATGTTAATAGTATATTGTGAATGAACAATACATAAACCAAGGAAAGAAAGTTGTTTTAAGAAACAATATCACACTACAATATAAAAACGCCACACCAGAAAAACGTTTTAAAACCGAATAAAATCTTTTTACAAGCGACTTACAACGAAAATAGAAATAAGGTCAAACCACAACAAAAAATCTAAAAATAGACACGTACGGGACCCATTGATGAAACACAGCTGACATGTAAAACTGAATGATAGTAAGATAAGATCTACGGATTCACAAACAAATGACTGAAATTAGAAAAATTAAACTGAGAACAAATAAAATACAAGAAAGATAAACAATACATAACAGCTAAACATATAATACTTACTAAATTCAGGAGCAAACAGAGTATGCGACGAGTTTTTCTCAGTCGATCTTTTGCTAGCTGAAAATATTCAAAATGGCCCTAGGAACGGTTTTGAATTTGCGGCTTGCCGAAGCGGTATGACAAACTCAAAACTCCCGCCATCCACCCACATAAATAACATATTAATATACATATAACATATATAACAAATATATATTGATTAAGGGACTGCCTCGAATGTAACCTGTAAAAATTTGTTCAACGACCAAACATGGTACTTATCTTTAGCCCGAACAAAAATCTCCGACAACGCTGGTATGCACCATACGGCTACGCCAGGAGATAGACTGGTGACTTGAAGTACTTGATCTCATTCAACTACCCTAGGTGGCAGTCCAAAACACTCGATTCCAGGCCAAAGATGACTTGAAAGTATTCTTTCAACCGACAGGTTCATACGGCATCCATGGCAGCTGACATTTTGAAAAAAATTCTCACGCTGGCATAATGACCCTCAGTCATGCGCAGTGCAGCTGGAACTTATGTAAATTTCTGGGACAACGGTGAAAACGTTCGTTTGAGTACTTGAAAATCTTATTCTTGAGGCATTCTCTTTCAAATATTAAAGATTCTTGAAATCTCGATCCCCATCACTGGAGCGTCACGTCCTCTGTTGCGTGATTTATCTCTTGTTATTTGTAACAGGGAGAAGTGATGAAATTATGTGCGAATGAGCGATCGTGCTATGTTGTCATATGGTTTGGGTGCTCAAAAAGATGATTAATATTCACTTGCCTCAAACGCCTGGTTAGGGTCCACAATTATTGACATATTTATTTGGTTCAAACAAATCCACAATTCAGTGTACATGGCATCTTATTAATTCATGCATAACAATGCGTCTCCTACTGTCCATTACGTATCGTCACATACTCTGGTCTATATACTGAAGATGTCGGCATCTGAACCATCCAAGTTGCGATTACCAAAAGTATGGAGATTAAAATTATGTTATTAGCTCCCGAAAAACAGAGACTCCTCTGATGAATTATTCTTGAACTAGTATACTTGCTATCAACATCAATGAATTACTTGTGGCGACCATCGTACACAAACAGCCACGTAGGAGATATCATAAAATTTCCATTCGCATTGGGAGCGAAATATATCACGTCTTGCTTTGACGGAATCAGATAATGAAAGGTCAAGATCGACCGCTTGAATCAATTAGCGCGGCACATCATTACGTCATCATTACCTAGAGACGTCAACCTACTATCGCTTTCATTTATAATTAACTATACTGCAAAACATATCATGTTGACTCCAGATAGAAATGTTACCGTGTAGATTAAACTGCTAACAGATCTAAGTGAGGCCAACATGTAAAAATACATAATAATCTTCTTTAACACTGACCACCCCCACCTCATAAAGGTGGAGCAAGTGTAGTGAAGTCTCTAACACTGCACTAACCTACGGCAGTATCTGCTTATGGACTGCTTTTACCTTTAAAAAGTTAGTTGCTTATCCTTTACAGGACGTGGCAATAAACCCCAGCTTTTATTGCCTGTTTGTGATTTTTCTAGGCAATTTTTTCATTCAGTAGTTTGCCATTGCTTTCTGAACGGTACGGCGCTTATACCATTGTTAAAAATCCACACAAAGCTATCTGCTACCAAACCCCCTGCAGCAGGTTTCGAACCTGGTATATCTGGATTATGAAACTGCGTTCATATCCATTAGGCCACAGACCTTAAAGTGTATAAATATTTATATTTTCTCTTTATTTGTTCCCACCAAAGCGAGGTAACCTTTTTTTTCACTTAGGGGTAATCCACATAGGATGTCACGTAATTTGCGTCATTTAAAAAAAAAAAGACCTTCTCCCCCTTTGTCATATTTCGTCACAAAAACAGAGACCTCCCTCTAATGTGACGTCACAAATATCTTTACCGCCCCCCCCTTCCCCCCTTTTTTTTTAAATCTGGAAAGAAGACATATAACAGAAAGTACAAGTACATTAGTTAACTAGTGCCGAAAAAAGAAGTCTTTTAAGTAAAATAAGATTCAGTTAAGCTTTTATAAGGACTGCTTTGCTGGTTAAATGTTAAATGTATTAAAACTGTCGCTCATTTCTGCTTAATTTAATGCCAAACAATTAACAAAAAATAAATTAAATCTAAAGTAAACACATCAGTAACTTCAGTTCTTACTTATGTTAACGTTTCATAAGGTAAAAGGAAAAGGATCCCGTTACACGCCCATTGAGGCATATTGGGAATACAGTGTTAGGCCCATATGTTCTTGACCATCGGCATACTAGGGGTGATGTAGTCAGCATCACGCCGGCCGCCTTAATCTTCCCAGAGTTGCTCTGGTACCCATTTGGGGCTGGGTTGATCCAGGAGCCGTTTGCGGCTTTATAAAATCCCACTTCATCTGGGGATCGAACCATAGACCACTGAGCTAGGAAGCCAGTGCACTAACCACTTTGCTACCGCGGCTCCCGTTTCATAAAATATTGTTAAATTTGAGACAAATCCACAAAAATTCAAGATTTCAAAAACTGACGTTGTTATCAGTGAATGATTTCTCCTCGTTATTATTATCCCAACGTAAAATGCTCCTCCACTGAACCAACTAGAAATCCATTTGCTTCCAGATCATCATCGTTTATCGGAAATGTATGTATTACAAGTATATATATATTTTTAAAAATGTATATTAAAAAAAAAGGATTTAAAACAGTTAAAAGCTATTTAAAAAATTATCAGATATGTTAGCTGAGATTATAATATTAATATAAGTCGTCCACGAGAGAGTTGTTAACTATGACGGATAAAAATAGACGATTAGGATGGAGGTTAAAAAACATATACAGTATATATTGTTCCGACATCATTTATGAAAGAAGCGAGCCTCACTTGTAATTTTTGTATGACGTCACATATTTTTCAAACATCCCCTCCCCCCTTTCGTCACACTTCGTCACAAAATTATAGATCCGCTGCCTCTCCTCATTGCGTGTCGCGTCATATGTGAACGACCCCTTGTTAAATAATCACACAAAAATTTCTAACAACGTTCCTTTCCAGACTGGGCAACTGAGATACATACCTGATGACCCTCGCTCCAAGAGATTGGTTTTTCTATGTAAATGAGTCAAGGGCGGTCTGTTATCTCCCTGTATTCTAATGCCGAACATCCTGCATTCCATTCAGTACGCTGATGAGATGGAATAAATATGACAATGCGATTCAAGAGTTAAATGTATGCTTGTCTGCTTCTTGCTCATTTTGATGCTCTTAAATCTTGTATGTCTGGGTTATTTTGTTTTAAGCAACAACAACAAAAAAAAAAACAAAAAAAAAACAGGGAACAAAATATATGTATGGGTCATATCTTGTAGGGTCGCATGTCCAAGTGCAGTTTGGCTACCATTTGCTACATTTATTATCTTAATCTGTGTACTTTTCTTGTGTATTTCCAAACCCAGTTTTTGTGACCTCTCATCATGTTTTCAGGACATCTCTTATATATGTTACACCTCAAAAGTGAAGTAGGCCATTTCATGAATTGGGTAAATTTTTGCCCATTCCGCGAACCGGCTTCTTCGCTTAATTATATTGTACTTCACTAATATTGATCAAGAAACAGAAAGAATAAGATATGTTGAAGTGAACTGGATTACGGATATTTTAAACTCACAAATTAACACAGGATATCACGTTTTATATTGGTACAGAAGCCAGTTCACTGAATGGGCAAAAATTTGCCCAATTCATGAAATGGCTAATTTCACTATTGGGGTGAAACATATACTACACATGGGACACCATTAGGACCCGCAGCTGACTTTTACTGTGCTTTCTGAACAATACTTTCTATTGCTTGCATTGTTAGGGGCTTAGTGTTGAATTCAGCTCCTGGTTTACTAGGCCATATAAGGCCTGCCATGCTGTTGAGAGGCTCATCTTTGCGACCGTCTGAATAGGTCATTATAAGGTGTTCTTCCAGATCTTCTCTCCCACTGATCAGTGTCCCGACCGTGGCTGTTCAAACAGTTCTTCGGCAAACCTGAAGGGCTTCCTGAAGAATCTTTCCCTATCTCTAAGCGTTTTCCTTCTTTTCCTGCACAGCCTTTCTGCTCAACAAAGATCATTATTTTGGCCTTTCAGATTCTCCCAAACCTGTTGTAATCCCTCCTTTTATGTGTCCATTCCGTTCTTGAACTGTTTTCGGGCATGATTCTTCTGGATCCAGATCGCTTCTATTCTCATTAGCCTTCTACGTTTTTGGTGTTGGGTTACATTTTATTGCTTCCCTGACTCCAAACACTTTGCGACAGCTTCTACTCCGCTTACGTAGTCTCACCTCCAGCTACTTTCCTGCCTTCCCCATTATCCGCATTATTATCCATACCCTCAACCAGCAATTGTATGATTTTTTATCCGCCCAAAGAAAAAGGACAAACTTTCCCGCCTCTGTCCTACCCCTGAGACTGTCCCTGCCTCCTCTACTCCATCTCGTTCCCAGGTTGTTTGTATTCCCTCTGATCTTGCCCTCTCTGAGGGAGAGCTTTCAGTCCTCAGCAAGGGCTTGCACTTTGTCCCTCTCCAACCATCCTCTGATCAGTACAATCTCCTCCAAGATGTCCATCGGTTTCATCGCCGTCTGCGACTTCAGCTCCATTTCCGCAACAGTGATGGTCCTCAGAGATCGCAGGCTGAATCAGATGATGCCTTTGCACGCTTTGCTCCTCCCAAGAATAAACATTTTACACCCTTTCCTAGGGCTTCCCACGCTCTGGATTTATATATTCAGAATACCCTCCACGACATTCAGCAGCTCCAACCTCAACGCCTGTGTTATTCAAACCTTTCTTCTGATGAGTCTCATGCCCTTACTAAGCTCCGCCGCAGAGATGACATTGTTATCAAACCGGCTGACAAAGGAGGTGCCATTGTGGTATGGCGCAAGGACCTGTACCTCCAAGAAGGTAATAAGCAGCTCACCAACAGCTCCTTCTACCAGCGCCGTGACAATGATGCGACAGTCCTCAACAATCGTCTGGTCCATGACACCATCAAAAGTCTTATCGCCAACAAGTCCTTACCTTCTAGCGCTTCTCATCTCCGTATTGACAATAGTGGTCTGGGTAAGCCTGTGTTTTATATGCTTCCCAAAATTCATAAACCCTCCAACCCTGGGAGACCCATTGTCTCTGCGTGTGCCTGCCCTACCGAACGTATATCAGACTTCCTCGACGGCATCTTCCAGCCTATTGTAGAGCAGCTTCCTTCCTTCTTAAAGGACACAAACCATGCTCTTACTACTTTTTCCTCTATTCAGCTTTCTCCAGACCGTACCTACCGTTTATTTCTGTTAGATGTTTGCTCACTTTACACTTCCATTCCTCACTCTAATGGTCTCCGAGCTCTCCGGTTTTTCCTGGACCAGCGCACGCACCCCTCTATCGCTACAGAGACTCTCCTGCGCCTTGCAGAACTGGTCCTTCGACTCAATTCCTTTGAGTTCAATGGACAGTTCTTTGACCAAATAAGTGGAGTTGCCATGGGCACCAAGATGGGTCCCAGTTATGCCTGCCTCTTCATGGGCTACCTGGAGTATCAGGTGTGGCAGCAGTATCCTGGACCTTTTCCATTGATGTATCATAGATACATCGATGATGGCATAGGTCTCACCGATATGCCAGAGGTTGACCTATCTAGGTTCATTAATTTCATTAACAACTTCCACCATGCGATCCAATTCACCTCTCACATCTCCACTGTCTCTGTTAATTTCCTTGACATTGTTGTCACTATCACTCCGCCCCACCTCACCACTTCGGTGTACTACAAACCCACCGATGCACACAGTTACCTCCTTTATACTTCCTCTCATCCTCCGGCTTGTCGGGACTCCTTGCCTTTCTCACAACTTCTCCGCCTCCGTCGGTTATGCCAAGATGATGACAACTTTCTATGCCGAGCACAAGAAATGTTGGACTTCTTCCGTAACAGACAGTATCCAGAAGATGTTCTTACCTCTGCCTTAGAACGTGTTCTCCCTATCTCACGTCTAGAGGCCCTCAAACCCAGCCAAAAAACCTCCTCTGATAGAGTCAAGTTAATAATGACCTATCACCCTCACAGCACTGCTGTCAAAAGGATCCTGTTTCGCCACCTACCTCTCCTCCAAGCTGACCCAGTGGCGCGGGAAGCATTTAGTGAGCCACCCTTGCTGGCATATAGACGGGACAAAAATTTGAGAGACCTCCTAGTCCACAGCCGTCTGAAAACCGTCAACGATGGCCACTTTGGAACCAAGCCATGTAACCGTACACGATGTAAGACATGTCAGTATGTAATCGAAACACGTTCAGTCTCGTTCCCTAACGCCAAGTTCACCATCACCCATGGCTTCACATGTGAGTCACGCAACGTCATTTATGCTATTATATGCAAACGTTGCACCATTACGTACATCGGCCTTTGATGCGATCAACCTTTTTTTTTTTTTTTTTTTTTTTTTTTTTTTTTTTTTTTTTTTAAATTACCATTTTTTAAATTTAATAATTTAATTTTATTTATTAATTAATTTTTTTATTTTTTATAATTTTTTTTTTTTAAATTTGTTTTTTTATTTTTTTTTATTTAAATTTTTTTTTTTTTTTAAATTATTTTTTTCCTTTATTATTTTTTATTTTATTTATTTCTTTAATTAGTTTTTATTTTTATCTATTTATTTATTTGTTTTAAATTTATTTATTATTATTATTTATTTATTTTTATTTTTATTTATTTATTTATATTTCATTAATTATTTATTGATTACTTTTTTCTCACTCTTTTCCAGTCCTTGTTTTCATTATTTCTTATTTTTATATACTATCAACTTCCTCTTTCCAGTTTAGTGGCAGCCATCTTGCTTTGCTTCACATGTGACTGGACTTAATATTAAGGGAGTTTCTTTTCTCTTATTTTTATAGTTTCATGTTCTCTATTTAATTCTCATTTTCTTTCCCTCCTGTCTCTTGTTTGTCTGTCCCTGACGAAGGCCTTGTGGCCGTAACGTAGGTTTTTCTTGTCCTTCTCCTTGTAAGACGTTTTGTGTGTGTGTGTTTTTTTGGTTTTGTTTTTTTTTCAACTGAAGATATATTACGTCTCCGAAGATTTCCAGCTTTTTCTCCAAGGTTATCTGCTTCAGGTTGTTATCCAACTATTTCGACAAGCTTCGTCCTGCTGTTCCCATAGCCCTTTTGCACTGGCAGGTGGAAACTTGATGGCATAGATTTTCCCGCCCAAGATGTGTGTGAGATCATCATCGGGCAGATCAACTTGAATGCTTTCCGCGCGGGGACTGACTCCTAGCTGAGATCTTCTAACGTCTTATCGGTTGAAACAGAGCGCTGTTGATCTACAAGTGATGAGCTCCCACACCCCGTTTTCGTTCTATGGATTTTTATGCCTCTCTAAGTAGAAATTTCCTACGACAGACAAATGGAAATTCTAGCCGTTGATCAAAACTCAATGGCAGTTCAACTGGTCTCGTCGATTCCAATAAGTCACATGTGGATTCATCACTCTTCCCACCCTCACCCCCGCCTTTTCGGGGAATCCAGGGGGCATTTATCGTTTTTGTGTGATATAGCAATTGTTTACAGCTTCTTCTTCGTTGATCCTTAGCCACCGACTTACAAAGCAGTCAGTTGCCATCACGCCTAGTGGCGTCTTGTAGGGCAGCAACAAACTGCTTCCACTTCTTTCGGTCGGCGGCCATACTTCATGAAGTGCCCCAGCTATGGTTCATTCTTTGCATCTCGGCCTCCACAGTTCTCCGCCAAGTTGTTTTTGGTCGGCCTCTCTTTCGTGCTTTATTTCGGTCCATAGCATGCTTGTTCTTGTGATGGCATCGTGGTCTCTTCTGAGGACGTGGCCAACCCAACTTCTGCCAGCTATAATGGTGTGCATGTCATCTTGGTTGCTCCAAGTAAGCAGTTCTTGGTTAGTGATAGTATTCGAGCAAACGATTCGGAGAATTTTCCTTAGGCAGATTGTGTGGAAGGAGAACAGTTTCAACATTTTCTCCTCCGTCACTCTCCAGCATTCCGCACTACAGGGAAGCACAGAAAAAACACAGCTCTCATATAATCTTAATTTGGTGTTTGTGCTGTACTTTGAACACTTCCATATGTTGTTGAGTCTAGCAAAGGCTGTTCTCTCTTTATTCATTCTGTTCTTGATGTCTTTGCTTGTTCCGCCGCCTGGTGTTGCTATGCATCCTAGGTATGTAAATGTGTCCGTCCGTTCCATCTTCTGGTTCTTTATTGTTATGGGTTCAGGATTGCCCACACTGACTGTCATGACCTCTGCCTTTCTTCTTTAGACTGATGTTCAGACCCGCCTGCTGGCTATACGTATTCAGTATATCTGTTTTTTTTTTCTTGCATGTACTGATATGAATGTTCGAGTAGTGCAATATCATCTGCATATTCCAGATTTTCCAGTGTAGAAAACGTTGTCTATCTAATTCATCTTGGACTGCTTTCTGTTGTCTGGCACATCACCCTGTCTATGATGTCAAAAATACAGTCTTTTCTTTTATAAGGGGCATCCCTGTCGTACTCCTGTCTTCACCTCAAAAATTAGATTGCTCAACCAAACACTGCATGTAAAGTTAGCATACAGGCTTTTTAAGATGGAAACAATGCAGCTGGGAATTCCATAAGCCCTCATTATTTTCCGTAGGCTGTCCCTGTGTATGCTGTCGAAAGCCTTTTCAAAATCAACAAAGTTAGTGTCCAGCTGTCTCTGCCTTTCCAAGCAATGCTCTACAATGTTCCTGCGGGTGAATATATGATCTTCACATCTTCTGTTCTTTCTGAATCCTTCTTGTTCTTTCCTCAGTTCATGGTCTACTACTTTTTAAAATTCTCTGGATAATTATCCGGCCTAGTATTTTACTGGGAACTGAGAGGAGAGTAATTCCTCTCCAGGTGTTGCAGCCTGCAAGGTCACCCGTCTTGGGCAATTTGAGGGAGACTTTCCTTCTATTTTCTTTCTTTTCATTTCTTTTCTCTTCGCTATATTGTTTAACGTGTCTGGTTTTATCCAATCTTGTCTCTTTCTGTCCTGGAATCCCAAGCATGATTCGCTGCTTTCCTTATATATAGTTGAAATGGTGTTAAATTTCTGGTCATCATAAGTCGCTGTCTTTTCCTGGCTATTGGCAATTTGATATCGTCTCTTTACATCAAGCACTAAAGCTTTTCTGGTGAGGGGGTCCTTGAGTTTAATGATGTTATACCTTTCCTGTTTAGTTACAATTGGTCCAGCAGCTCTGAGTTTCACCTTTAGTCCTGCTGCTACTAGGTGGTGATCGCTTCCCACATCTGCATCTCTTCTTACTTTCACGTCTTGTAGTGAATGTCTCCATCTACCATTGATCATAATGAGGTCTATATGGTTTCTGTCCCGGCCGTTTTGATTCCCACGTTAACTTGTGGATTTCTTTGTGTGGAAAAAGCGTTCCTCCAACGACTAAGTTGTTAATACTGCAGAAACGTATTAGTTTATCCCCATTCTCATTTACTGTTCCGCTGCCACATTTCCCCATTTCTCTTTCATTATATGTATTGTGTGTTCCAACTTTCGCATTGAGGTCTCCCATTACTATGATAAGATCGTATCTATGTGTGGTTTCTATTTCCTTTTGTAGCTGTTGATAGAATTCATCCTTGACCTCTTCATCACTGCCATTTTTTGGTGTATAGCATTGTATTATTGTGGTGTTGGTGAATCTCCCTCTCAGTCTTGTTCGCATCAGTCTGTTTTTGATGGGTTTCCATTCCAGTAATGACCTTTTTATTCCTTCATTTAGGATAATGGCTAAGCCTTCAATGTGCTGACCATCCTGTCTACCAAAGTAAAGTACTGCTTCTCCTGTTGCTGTTTGTATTCTCCCCGTCCCGGTCCACCCGCTCTCATTATTCCCAGGATATATAATCTGTATTTCCTCATCTCTACTGTCATCTGCATCAGTTTTCCTGCCTCATTCAAAGCTCTGACGTTCCAGAATCCAATTCTTGTTTCGTGTTTTGCGACCGGGGCAATGTTTTCATGCCAGTCATACGAGCCTCAGACTCCGGACGTCCTTCCAGCATCACAGTTTTTGCATTTATTGCTGTTTCCGTAATGGTTAAGATGTTTTACATAGACAATTGTGTCGGTCCTGTGCTAAAACCTGCAACCTGGAGGACCAGGGTACCAGCTTTTGTCTGACATCTATCCGCGCAGAACTGTCCAGGTTGGTTGAATCTACCAGGAGTAAAACTCCCGCTGGCATAGCACTGGGGGCTGTTAGGGTACGCAAGCTGCCATTACGCTAAAAGGTATAGGTACCATTAATGGCAGGTTTACAGCTTACGGGTGTGAACCCGGTCAGACTGTTTCTAGTCTTTCCCAGAATCATCTGTCTTTCAAGAAGTCCATCGGTCTTTTCCCGATTGGCAATGGTCTAACCATGTAGTTATAATATGAACTTCTATACAGAGCGTTACAACAGGAGGCAATCTGATCATCAGAAGAGGTCCCCCGTCAATCAAGTGTTTCGATCCCTTAATCTCCTTTTCATTAAAAGTGGGAAGGGGGAAGAGGGGGGGGGGGGGGGGGGGGGGGGGGGGGGGGCTGGCCCACTTGTGTCATGACTCTCAAGTATCAGTTGCCTGTTGTTTTGTGCAGAGAATTTAACCCACTCTACCTTAATTGCAGCTTTCAACTCCACTCCTGTTTTTCTTCCAGCTGGGGGCAATTGTGAAAGTAATCTTTATGTTGAAAATAAATTACTGTCCTGAATTCCATAGCCCGTTGCTGTTGCTCTCAACAAGATATAGTGCATTAACTGTTAAAGGATGGGAGGCCAGTATTTGGAGGTTGGATATTTGAACTACGTTTTTTTTTGTCCCAGTTTTATTTTTATTAATCCTCATTTAATGTCCTACACAACTAAGTATTTAAAACGATTTCAAAGAACCGACTCTTAATATTTAAAACTAAAAAAAAAAAAAAAAAACTCAAAGCGACAGAAATGTCTTGCATGAAACATGGGAAAACCACTCTTGCACGAAACATGGGAAAACCACTCTTACACGAAACATGGGAAAACAACTCTAGCACGAAACATGGGAAAACCACTCTAGCACGAAGCATGAGAAAATCATTCTTGCGCGAAACATGGGAAGACTCTCTTGCACAAAACATGTGAAACGGTTTACCTCCCCTCATCTCGGCAGTAGTGGTCATACAGTGACCAGAACTCAAGAGTGACTGATGTGGGTCTTCAAAGGTGTCTACCTTTGCACAAGATTACACTTGGCTGAGTTGTAGATAGAAGAATAATGATGGAGTTTTCACAAGATATTAAGAAAAGCGAGAGAAATGCTGCATTGGCTGAGCACGTTAACTCTAGTATCTGCCGTCAACTTTTGTGAAGGATTAGGTAATATAATTTGAGCTCATACAAGCCCCCAGCTGAGTTAATTCCGCGAATTTCCTCTTATTATTATATAGCTCTGCTTATGTGTATTTAAGAAATTTTCTGAGACATACGGATGTAGTACACTCATAATGATAAAATCAAATTCAGATTTGCCTTTATACAAGAAACAAATTTAATAATCAATTATGTTTTAACAGTTTTAAAAATGAATAATTATTTAACAAAAATGCTCATCATCAATGATGGTATGTAGGTTTGGGTAAGAGTTAACTTGGCAGCTTTTATGTTTCTACTTAGCTGCCTATGAGTTTGTCTATGGAGGACTGGATCACTCACGACCCTGGTCAATGTTGTAGGCTGCAGCACGTTCCCAGAAGCGTCAGGGATTGTCTACAAAGTTGGTCCCGCGTCTCTAAGACACGTAATGATGATGTCTAGCGTCGACTTCAGGCCACGTATACCCTCACTTGTTTCAGAGATAGTACCCTCAACTGGTACCACCAACTAGTGAAGAAGAGAAACAAATACCCCCTGAGTATTGAGTTTCCCGACACATACTTATTTCATTCAAAATATTTCCACTAGGAAATTTATGTGCGTTAATGCAAAGGTCATGTCTTCCAAATATGGAAGTGAGATTTCGGTATTATTCTCGTCAGTGATTACACATAACGTTTTACTTTTATCTCAAGTAATATCTTCGTAATAATTCTGCCGGAAGCTGATTACAACATTCCGTCTGTCAAGTGCGTGTATGTAATATGTCCGCAGACGGGTAATTTATCTTCCGGCCCGCCTTAAGTAAACACAACGCTCAGTCGCTATGCGAAACTGACTGGGCCCATCTGGGGCTTTACCTGTGCCTAATCTTAGCAAAGCCGAAAAGCTTAAGGCAAACATGACGAATATTCACTGAAGGGAGCGTAAAATTGATAAGAAAATGGCTAATATTTGCTTGATAGGAGAGAAAGAAATGGGCCGACCACGGAAATTTCACGTAATCAGTACGCACAACAAATGTAACTGACTACTATACCGGAGAGGAGAGAGAGACATCGACCAAATAATTCCGTCATAACATGAGAAAACCATCTTGCACGAAACATGGGAAAACTACTCTTGCACGAAACATGGGAAAACCTCTTTAGCACGAAACTTGGGAAAACCACAAAGTCTTTAACTAGTAAAATAAATTCCCGTTTATAAAATACCACTGTAATTTTCCTTTGCGCTCTTTACGAAACAATACGCCATTACTGCAGCTGAGCCCGTAGGACGCCCGCACAAACTCACATTCTCTTGCAGCGGTGGGTTTCTGTAGTAATATGGTTTTACAAGAAACGGTTGCCAGCACCTCAAATCAGTCGCCTCATACGACATAGCAGCGGAGTAATCCTATTCTTTCAATGTCTGTAAGCGCTATATGCAGAAGTGTTTCAGCTAAACCCCAGAGATAGCATCAACAACTTAAGCCGCAGAGACCAGAGCACAATCTTCCGGTTGAGAACAAGACATGCACCTCTCAACAAGCATTAGAACAGAGATGCCGTGCACCATACTGCAACCACTGTAACAGACAGAAGGAAGAAACAGTAGAACACCACCTCGTGGAATGTCTGGCACTAGCAGACCTGCGGAAGCAAGTGCTACCACCAAACTCCTCCATCACCAACACCATGTATGGAGATACAACGCAACTGAAAAAGACATGTACCTTTCACTACCTGGCACAAGGAAAAAAGAGTGAAAACTCGTAACTTAGAAGATTGAAAAAGTCAAAGGTCATTGTAAGCACATAGACCTTTGTTACTGTTCTGTTGTCTGATGTCTTTCTATTTCCTGTCTTACGAATGCCTCATATTTACCTAAGTTTGTTTGTTTATTTATTTACTATTCATAGGCCCCGGGTTTCTTTCAATATTTATTTCAGTAGCATTATTTTTATTAAAAATAAAAGTTTTAGATCATTACTGGTAAACTATATTCACAGCCATCGCTGCTTTATTACTGTTTGTGAGCTAACGTTCGCGCTCGTTCGTAATATTCACATAAACGGCTTTCTCAACCTTTTTTTTTTGCTCATTGTCCCCATCCTGAGCCTCATTTACCTCTATGTCCCACTCCCTCATAGTGGCTATTAGCTGGACAAAAGTGCTTTACCGTCTTTTTGTGGCCTCCTAGAAATATGGTATGGCCCCCTGGGGGCCTTATGGCCGATGTTGAGAATCACTGACGTACAATTAATAATGCCAGTTGTCGGTAGACAACACTATACAAGTCGATACACAGCAAACGCCAGTAGTTGGCAGACGATGTTTCTTTGTATTTTGTTCACATCTCCAATACATGTTCCTCTTGTACGTCTCTGTATTCCCGATCCTGAATTTCTAATGTTAATGGTTTGTAATGGCAGTAGATGAATCTGCATTTAAGAAAATTGATTAAGCCGGTTCATGTTTTTCAAGTTTATACATGTGTGGCAGGGCAGTGCTGCTGCACTCTCTGGAAGGTTGGCCACAGATTAAGCTTACTTGCTTAAGTGATCTATAATGTCAGGTTCTTGCCATTGACGTGATCATGACCCTGATGATGCTGATTGCACGTGAAACACATGAATAAACGAGCTAGCTAGTCCTGACTACTGATCCCAAGGTGTATGCTGTTTATGAACGTTTATCAAACATATTTACATGGGGTTCAAATGAAGAGATGTCAACATACGATTCTGTAGGGCATATCCCATCCTGCTAACAACAATATTCTCATACATCGTAATGTTCTTGCTAGTCATGGAAGCTTCTTCACTATATTTACTAGCTCTTCTTTATAACAATACTTGGCTCTTTAGTCTGTTAATTTTATTCTGGACATCTCTACTCTTGATCTATGCAGCTATTTCAGGTTATGGCTATTTCGACTGGACACTTCCAGGTTGTGTTAATTGTGCCTCATTATTAAATATCTCTGGCTCACAGCACGTGGCCTCGTCTGCCCACGACTTATCTGCACTTCTCCGCATGGCTACATATTTTTGCTATAACACTCTACGTACCAAAATCCTTTTCTGAATTAATTTGTTGATCACAATTCTGATCACACAATGATGCTCGCGTTGCATCAAACATCTTGTTCTCTCACTGACTTGGATGTCTTGCAAACCGCAAGCTACGATTTATACAATAAGTCGATTTCGTAACTGAGCATCTCTGTACTACCCTCTCATTGAGTTAAACGGATTATAAGAAGCATGCTGTTTGCCCCTATTTATAGACAGGCTCGTGGAATCATCTAGAACCTATTCCAAGTGATTGCTGATGGCGTTTCCCTTAATTATTCAAATACTGTTTTCTCTTTATGTGCGACTATTCACTTATTACTATTCTCTATTAAAACCGGTTACCTCTCTTTGAACATTATCTACGTCATCGCGCATAATCTACCACACGTCATTTAATCTACCAACTTTTTATTTTCTGTCGCTCATTCGGCCTCCTATGGTGACAGTTATTTTTGATGAGGAATGTAATCTCACTCAACATGGTCTTCCTCACATATGTTTTAGACTGCGCCAATGTTTGACTTTATTAGCAAAGACGTAACAATACTGTGTTTATCAAGTGCCGTATTTTTAGGAATGCTTATTGGTTGGGATATAAAACCACACACGTCTATTCATTAACAATCTAGCACTCATCTCCTTTTTTAACTTCTTATGGAAGATGACGCCACTGCAGGAGATGCTCCCTTGTACACCAAAAATCAAAGTCATGCAGCGGTCTTTTCTGAAGGCATTAGTTTTACATGATGAGGTTCCCAGCTATTTGCACAAGCACATTTTAGTCGCCTTTTACTGAGGCAGCAGTAGGCCTGCTCGTTTGTTGTCTCCCCAGAGACCCACGGCAACTGCAAAGGGCATACAATATTAGCGGTAACGGAAAATAATGGAAACGTGCTAATACAACTGCCATTTTGAAAGAGCAGAAATAGAGAATATTACTCAAGAGAAAGTAACTGTGAGATTCACTTTCATTTGAACATTTGATCATTGTAATCCCTGCCACAATAATTATTGGACCATATTTGAAATGATTATAACATAAACATTTGCATATTTTATAAACGTTTCGTATAGTTCCCGTCGTTCAAATTCAACACAAAAGCCGCAACATTTATAAAAGTCAATGCTCACACACCGCTTGCTTGTCACATTGATCACAGAAACAACAAATAATAATAATGCTCACACTCACTAGTCGGTGTAACGTAAACAGTGCACTGTGTCTTTTCCAAATCAACCACCTGCATGAGAAAATTTATGTATGATGTATGATCCAGCTTGCAACAACGTGCTTTTCGATCTGTGGACTATGAACAGGCATAGGATAGAGTGTTACACATCTGTTTGTGCACCTCAATGTTTTCATTATTTTGAAACGCAGCGGTGTTCAACTAGAGTGTCACGGGAATAGATGTTGTGAACTGAGTTGAGGGTGTGTGTTATGATTGTGAGTGTGATTTAGGGTAAGTCCGTGGGAAGAATGTAGGTCGTGAATTGGGGGAAAGTATTGGGTGATGTCTGGCAGTGAGTGAGTGCGTGAAAGGGGAGACTACTTACAGTGCAGTGTATTCAGCCGGAATGGCTGTGTGGGATGTGTAGTTTGTTGATGATATTCTATGTCCGCTGTATGATTCTACTTCATGAGGAATTAGCAATGTGTATGATTGCTAGATGAAATATTTAGTGAAAGGAAGTATATTTTTGGAGCTCTACTTGATTCATTCATGAGTTCAATAATGTTGTGTTAAACGACTTCCGTGCGGACGCAACACGGACAAACAGTTCGCTTCTTGAATTATATATTGACTGCCTAGGTCCTATGTGTGGACACTATTCAAGTGTGTTAACTTGATGAACATCTATTATATTGGAGTACTGTATCGACAATAAAGTTTGTATTGTATCTGTCACTGGAGCAGTTATTTGATGATTTACTGTTGGCGTTACACCGACTAGACGTATGCTTGGCTTATTTTATGAACATACCATTGAGAACGCCACATAGTTAACAGAGAATCGCTTTGGAAACTGATGACGCATTATAAAGTCCTCTGAAAATGATTAACTTAAGAAAGTAAACATATACAGATATTACATGTAGAAATCTTTATAAAGGACATCTTATAGAACCGTTTGGGATAGGCATTGGAGTGCGACAGTGGTCCCTGTTATCATCTTTTTTCTTCTTACTGGCTAAAGATTGGGTCAGGAAAACATCGACATCAGGCTTCAGAAATAGAATTCAATGAACTGTTGGCTAAACAGTTCGACGATCTAAATACTGCCGACGACCTCGCTCTTCTGTCCTATAACCGAAAAAAATATATATATAAGACAAAATGAAGATATTTGATGAGATGTCACAAAATGTCCCAAAATACACAGGGAAAAGACCAAAATTAATGAAAATAAATACAGTAACGATAACAAGACTGCACTTGAAGAAACACCACTACAAGATGTAGAATCGTACATATCTTGACAGAGTAGGGGGCTCAAACTTAGATAATAAAATAAGAATACAAAAGATAACACGAGAGCTTTTACTGCATATATTTACATGAAAAGAAATCGCCCAACTCACAATTCAGAATCGTCAAATCAAACAGCATGCTGGTCTTATTATATGGCCCTGAAACGTGGAGACAACAAAAACAACACCTAAGAAGTTATTTACGTTCGTAGAATAGAAGGATTTAAATAGCTGGACAAGATAACCAACGCGGAATTGATGATAAGAACCAGATTAAGTACCAATGCAACCAGAAGGGAGAAGAAGACGCTGGCGATTGATCTTTGATACTAAATTCAGGTCAGATCAGATCACTTGCGGGCACAACCTCATAGATTTCGCTGTAGTAGATTTTACAACTTTTCTTTAACTTTTGTGTTGTTAGGGTAATGAATACTTTCCGACTTTTCTATAACTTTTGTGTTGTTAGGGTAATGAATACTTTCCGTTCACTTGAAAAAGTTTCCTCGCCTCAAATATCCAATACCATAATTCCCGCCGTAAGGTACTTTGGTCTGTCGGTCTTTCACACTTTGCACACCGTCATTTGCGCACTTTTTTCTATTTTCGAGAGAGTACATTAACTTTCGAGCACAGCTAATGGGGTGCAACTGTGTTTGAAAGTTAGACAATAATTGTATTGTTTCCTCTTGTATGTACTCTCGCGAAAATAGCAAAGTGTGACGGTGTGTACTAAATCAACACACAATCAAGATACTCTTCTGTCCAGTTTCATTCGGGAATCAGATTTAAATCATCATATTTCTTAAAAATAACGTTAAAATGTAAGTTTTTAAATTGTTTCTTAAAGACAAAATTTTAATTTAATGTATTGCAGACTTATTATTATGGATAAAAATGATAAGATGGCGTCATTCACAGCGAGCAAGCGAGACTGTAAAAGAAGCAGCAAAGTAATACGTGTAACAGAAACAACACACTATAATTAAAAAACCTGCCAATTTGGCGGGTTGTTGCTAGTATAACCATGATTCTTAATCTTTCATGAAACTCGTACGACGTTTTAAGTTTAATTCAGCAATAACTGATTTTTGTAGTATACTTCATGCGCATGGCAAAATACGAGAATATATATATATATATATATATATATATATATATATATATATATATATATATATATATATATATATATATATATATATATATATATATATATATATATATATATATATATATATATATATATATATATATATATATAAGATGACTGAAAAGTCGGCTTCTATTTTTAAATGTGCAGTTCCTCACTTTTATCCATTACATATGCAACAATAACCCGGTCTTACGCTGTTTGATTAGCGCTTTTTCGATATAGCGCTGTGTCTATTTTATGCTATATGCCCGTTATACGCTTAAAAAAATTTGATCTTACGCTTTGCGCAAAATTCCATAGGGGCAGCAATATAACTTTCACATGCTCATCAAGTTTACTCCGGGTGGCGAGATAGCCAAGAAGCATTGTCACTGCTAGTATAATAAAGCTTGACCCCAAAATGAAACGCAGTTCTATGGTAATCCGTAACACGGAACAAAAACTTAATTGCTACAAGGTGCTTCCTTAAGAGACAAAGAAAGTGGCAAAGCAAAGCAAGCTCGATTCATTTTTTTTTTTAAAGTGTCCTGGAATATCTTCTGCCACCATTCACTAAGTAGCCGTGCCTTTTACATCTGGAGCCAGAAAAACCTTTTCAGAGCCTACAAAACCTTCTGCTAATGAGTCGTCTGATAGAAGACAACTCCGCCGTGGTAACTGTAGCCACAAGCGACGGAAGTCTTCTTTGATCCTTAGCCGCTGTAGTGAATTTCTAAATACAATATATACATTAGAATATAACAGTATAGGGCTTAAAGGCAAAGATAGGATATTACTAAACAATTTCTGCTAGAACGGTTGGTGTCGCCTACGCCTTCAGATTATTATTTGCTAACGAATAGCCGAACAAAACGGTACCCAATTTTTCAAATTCGTCCTTGACATAAACACCCACTTTTCCTAGTTCTAAGAAATATTTGCCTAAAATGCATTGTGGAACGAGGAGGGACAAGGATAGATGAAAATGCTAATTCGTTTCGCATTGATTTCAAACTAAAAGCCAACCACAGCACAGTGGCAAGCCTTGCCTTAGGGGTTTTCCCAATACGATGAAAAAGTTAGAATTGTGGACACTACGGTCATGGAAACTTGTTTAGCTCTTATTATGAATGACCTAAGCTCTCGTATTTAGCTTGATATTACATGGAAAAAGAGTGAACGAGAGGTAGTTTAAAAATAAACAACTAACATAGAAAAAAAGATAGAATTTTGAACCAAACTACATAGCCCCTTTAAAATCGTATATTCGTGTACCTGAAGACTTGCTGACCAAGAATATGTTGTTAGTTATCTAAATAGTCCCTTAACTAATCAAATATTGATAAAACAATACATAGAGATCAAAGATACTGTCAGGTCAAGTCATATCTGCTTAGATTGGATCGCATATTTTTTGGGAAAAAAGTAGGTGACAGATAGGCTAAGATAGTACGGTGAATCCGATTGGGTGGAATTTGAAGTGAGACGAAATATTATTGGCTGACCTTTGAATAAACATAAATAGCCTAGTAACGTAGAAAAGTTTGAATGATATTTTTTGAAAGACTGTTTACACTGTAATATTAATAGTGATTGGCCAACTGAGTCGATATTGTCAGAACAAGCGTTAGGGGGGACGCCATTTCTGGAAAAAATTCTACCAGCGATTGATGAGATCAGGCTGTGCTTTCAAATACAATTTCTAGGCAGCCTGGACAATAAAACAGATCGAAACTGTGTCAGTCATCGTCACTGTGTATTTCATTGAACAAATTGTGGTAAGATTGACATTTATTAACATGTATTTTATATAAAAATTGAATGTGAAATAATAATATATGTCTGTACGTGAGTGGGTCTATAGCGACCATGAGGCAAAGCCTAAAGATTGATCCACCATGTGATAGACTGTCAGAGAGGTGTAAAACTACAAGAATATGTATGAGTGTCATACAGGAGCATAACACCTATCCTATTATATGGAAAAGATTACAGCTGGAATTGCAGTGGCGTTGTAACTATTAGGGGAGAGGAATACTGGTGTACATTGTCACATCAAAAGATAATGGTGGCATAGGTTGGTATAAGGCTATGACCCTTTTTGTTTGTTTGTAACGTACTTGTCCTAGAATGTGGACTATTAGTGTATGCTAGATATTAAGAACGATGCATAACCTTCACATTTCAGAGGTCCTGGGTACTGACGTTAATGTGGTACCAAACGCTTGAAAACTGATTGATTCAGGACTCTGTCTGAATACTGCGAGCCCATGCTAGTGGCCATTGCCTATCAAACAGGGAACAGATTGTCAAGCGAGCAGAGGAAACGTTCTACCTGTATTCTACTGCCAAGATAAGTTCTCGTTCGGCACCTGAAAGCTCAACTAACAGAACTTTTAAAAGGAAAATAAAGTGACAGTGAATAAAACTGGGACAAATATTTAATAGTCCCACAAGAGACAAACGAAAACAAACATAACTAAAAGGGTGTGATTTCAAACAACAACCTAGGGGTACTACCAGTATTACCTTAAAGTAGGAGAATACAACTACAGACGTATATTAGAATAATATTTTTATGTATGGACAGAAGATCTACTGTGCTATTTGACTGATGTAAATGATTCTTTTGATTTCATTTTTGATTGTCAGTCCTGGTTCAAAATAAATTAGAATCAGGATAATAAATTGTAAGAATTCTATTTACACAAATTTCAACCACAATCTTAAATAAGTTAGCCTTTTAAAGTGTCGTTTGTATGTTATTGTGGTAGTACTGTGTGCTGTTGTGAATAATAAACTATTTGTTTGTATGTTTGTTGATTATTGTACATCACACTCTACCTTCATAACCCTAGACACTACACGAAGTCATTTAATATAATAAAATAAATACATTTTGAATGAGATAAAAGGGGTGGTAGCGGAAAGGTACCCTGAAAAGTTCACAATACTATTGGGTAAATTCAGGGACCTTCATAGCTAATCTCATTTATTACAATAATAATACCTAACAACACTTTATAACATCAAAATCCACCACATATATTGGGGTCTCGCTCCTGGGGATTGAATTTCTCATAACACCAACTATATTGGGTAGATCGCTTCTGGGATTTTAAATTCTTAAAATATTATCAATTATATTAGGAATCTATGATAGTATAAAACTAAAAGCATTCCTTTTGGAGAAATTAAATAGTAGTTGAGCTATCAGTGCCTGTGGTTGTTCTTTGTTATCATTAGAAATTATTAGCAATAATTAGAGATTTGTATAGTTAGAAATTTTAAAGGTTACATAGTACAAATGGCTGATCTGGCAAAGTTTCGATCTGCTGCTGTGCTGACTGCTAAGGAAATGAACATGGAGGGTCAGGCTTTGATCCAATATGTAACTTCAGAATGTGACAAGTATATTGAAAGGGAAGATAGGAAGTTAGCAGAAGAAAGAAAATTACAGTTACAAATTGAGGCTGACAAAGAACTTAAGAGGCTGCAGATTGAGGCTGACAAAGAGGCTAGGGCATTGGAGGCGGATAGGGTGGCTGAAATAAAGCGGCTCCAATTGGAAGAGAAGAAATTAGATGCTGAAAGAGAGGAAAAGAGACAGGCTGCTGAAAGAGAGGAAAAGAGACAGGCTGCTGAAAGAGAGGAAAAGAGACAGGCTGCTGAAAGAGAGGAAAAGAGACTAGCTGTGGAAAGAGAGGAAAAAAGATTGACTGCCGAAAGGGAAGCAGAAAAGGAGGAGAAAAGGTTACAGAGGGAGCATGAGCTACGACTAAGGGAGTTAGAATTTCAAGGCCATGCTCCTGAAAATGGTGCCAGCCCCTTTACCTCAGATGCCACTGCCAGTCAGGGAGCCTCAACCTCAGCTATGGGTTTTCATGTAGACCATTTTGTTGAGAAAGACGATGACATAGAGGGGTATTTAAGTAGATTTGAGCTTTTAGCTACTACATATGGGTTAGAGAGAGAGAGAGGTGGAGTCTCAAGTTATCACAAGGGCTCAGAGGAACGGTTTTTGAAGTTTTTTTTCCAAGAAAGGGTATTGTAGTTGCAGGCTGGGAATGTGTAAAAAGACCCTCAAGCCTTGTTTTAAGAAATTGTCCCCTCCAGATGAGATGAGGAAGGCGCAAATGTCAAATGTCATACACCTCCAGGCAAAGGAGACTTCTATATGAAGAACAAGCTGATATATAGGAAGGCTGGAACTGGATCCAATTGTCAGGGACAGCTGGTACTTCCTAAAAAGTATAGGGCAGAGGTAATAAGGAGCTTACATGTTGGGAAAGATGGGGACCATGAGAAAATAGGTACCATCATCCAAAAGATTGCTCAAAATTATTATTGGCCCGAGGAAATGATTGACATTGAGAATTTTGTAGAAGCATGTGGCATATTACATGAGGGAACACCCACAAGTGTGAAAATTGATCAGGACCTAGACACACCACGGGGCAAACTTAGGCCTGAAAATGGAAAGAAAAATAAAATTAATAATGTAGACAAAGTGGAATGGGAGCCCCCTTTTCACAGACAGTCTTCACTTGGATGTTTTACAATGGCCACGATGCAACGAGTACAAAGAAATGTTTTACCCCAGAATAAGTCGACAATCCCTCGGTCGAAATTATGTGAACTGGGTGAAAATAAAAGAGAGAGAAGATCTCTCACAAGGAAATTAAAGTGGAATGAAAACCCCAAGAAAAAACTGGTAGTGGTCGATTTGTGAATGATGATTCTAGGAAGAAAAGCCCTCACTATAATGCTTCCAATGGAAGAGACCATACCGGTGCATGGAAAAATAGGTGAACAAATTTACAAGTCCATATGTAGCATTGTTAAGGACATGGACCGATGAAAAGGCAGAAGAAAATATTACCTCATCATATCAATATGTGAACGAGCTGACCACTCGTCTTAAAACTGGCTGGAAACTTGCCAATGAAAATTTAAGACAAGCCAGGAAAAAGCATGCTGCCTATTACAATAAGAAAGCGAAGGATCGAGAATTAGCTGTGGGAGAGAAGGTGCTCCTTCTACTGCCCGGCAGCCAGAATAAATTGCAAAATGGGATGGCAAGGTCCAATTACAGTTCTAGAGAAGGTGTCTAGAACAAATTATAAGATAGATAAGAAATGGAAAGAGAAAATCTATCATGTGAATCTCCTAAAGAAATATCTGGACAGAGAAAACCAGGAAGAGACACACCTATTAACCTTGTCCGTTGCAATGGAGATGAAAAAGGAACCACTCACTTCTCATGAATATCCTTTACATCCCTGTGAGACCGCTGCACTTCTCTATGGTGCGGAATGTTGGAGAGTAACAGAGAAGGAAATGTCGAAACTGTCCTCCTTCCACACAATCTGCCTAAGGAAAATTCTCCGAATCTTTTGGCCAAACACTATCAGCAACCAAGAACTACTTATTCGGAGTAACCAGGAGGACATGCACACCATCATAGCTGGCAGACGCTGGAGTTGGGTTGGCCATGTCCTCAGAAGGGACCCTGATACCATCACAAGAACAGCTATGCTATGGACCCCCGAGGGAAAGCGAAAGAGAGGCCGACCAAAGACAACTTGGCGGAGAACTGTGGAAGCTGAGATGCAAAGAATGAACCACAGTTGAGGCACTGTACGAAGGATGGCCGCCGACCGAGCAAAGTGGAATCAATTTGTTGCTGCCCTACAAGACACCACCAGGCGTGATGGCCGCTGACTGCTTTGACGGTTGGCGGTTATGGATCAAAGAAAAAAGAGACCGCTGCACATGTAAAAATCAGCACACACTTAACGGAAAATCAGAGGGAGATGGTTCAACAGGTTCTGAATAATCATACAGATGTGTTAACGGACCGACCGGGGCATACAAATTTATTAGAGTATGATATGAAACTCATAGACCCAACACCAATCTGTATGAGAGCCTATTCGATCCCGTTCGCTAAGGAAAAAGCTTTAAGGGAGGAGATAGATTATCTGTTGAGAGAAGGGATTATCTCGCACAGTGAATCTCCTTACAGCTCCAGTGTGGTTCTGTTGAGAAAACCCTCTGGAGAACACTGTATAGATTACAGGAAACTGAATGCTGTCACAGAAGGTCAGGTGGATCCATTACCTGATACAAATCAGCTGTTTGCCAGGCTGAATAAAGCTAAATATTTATCTAAAGTGGATCTGAGCAAAGGCTACTATCAGATTCCAGTAAAGCCGGAAGTCAAACCTTATTTAGCCTTTAGCACCTCGGAAGGGCATTATGAGTTTAATATGTTGCCATTCGGGCTAAAAAATGCACCGAGTGTGTTTTCGAGGATGATGAGAAAGGTACTGGATCCCCTGAAGAATCCCTGCATCACCAACTTCATGGATGATATTCTCATAGCAACAGAAATATTTGAGGAACACATTAACTCTCTGAATATGTTGTTTGATCGACTGAGAGAGACCAATTTGACAGCTAGACCGACGAAATGCTGTGTTGGATGTAAAGAGCTAGAATTCTTGGGACACACAGTACATCAGGGAAACATGACCCCTGACCCCAAGAACCTGGAGAAGTTAAAAAAAGCACCAAGACCACAAACAAAAAAAGATGTGCGATCTTTTGTCTCATTATGTGGTTTCTACCAAAAGTATATTAAAAACTTTAACTCCATATGTGCTCAATTGACTGATTTAACGCGCAAAGGAAATCCTGATAGAATTATTTGGACAGCGCAGTGTGAATTAGCATACCAAGAATTGAAAGAAAAGCTCACAAGCAGGCCTATTTTGAAATTACCTGCCTTGAGTCAAGAATTCATTGTGAGAACGGATGCTAGTAATATCGGTTTGGGGGCAGCTCTATTACAACGGTCAAATTCACTTGATGGGGAATTAACCCCAGTAGCTTATGCTAGCCGTAAGTTGAACACAGCAGAACAAAAATATTCAACAAGTGAAAAAGAATGTCTGGCAGTTATATGGGGTACAAAAAAGTTCCAGATTTATCTTTATGGAAAATCATTTAAGATCCAGACAGACCATAAACCACTCGTGTGTCTGTCACAAGCAAGGCATGAAAATGCTAGATTATTACGCTGGTCATTGCTCCTACAGCCATTCCAGTTTACCATAGAGTACATTCCCGGAAAAACCAATGTCGGCGCTGATTTTTTAAGCAGACATCCGTACGACGAACATCAGAATAGTCACCAGGTATAGATAGTAAATTCATCTATGTGTAATTAGAAGTAGGAACTGACATATGATCGTCTGTTCTAAAGGGGGGAGATTGTAGTGAATTTCTAAATACAATATATAAATTAGAATATAAAAGTATAGGGCTTAAAGGCAAAGATAGGATATTACTAAACAATTTCTGCTAGAACGGTTGGTGTCGCCTACGCCTTCAGATTATTATTTGCTAACGAATAGCCGAACAAAACGGTACCCAATTTTTTCAAATTCGTCCTTGACATAAACACCCACTTTTCCTAGTTCTAAGAAATATTTGCCTAAAATGCATTGTGGAACGAGGAGGGGCAAGGATAGATGAAAATGCTAATTCGTTTCGCATTGATTTCAAACTAAAAGCCAACCACAGCACAGTGGCAAGCCTTGCCTTAGGGGTTTCCCCAATACGATGAAAAAGTTAGAATTGTGGACACTACGGTCATGGAAACTTGTTTAGCTCTTATTATGAATGACCTAAGCTCTCGTATTTAGCTTGATATTACATGGAAAAAGAGTGAACGAGAGGTAGTTTAAAAATAAACAACTAACATAGAAAAAAAAAGATAGAATTTTGAACCAAACTACATAGCCCCTTTAAAATCGTATATTCGTGTACCTGAAGACTTGCTGACCAAGAATATGTTGTTAGTTATCTAAATAGTCCCTTAACTAATCAAATATTGATAAAACAATACATAGAGATCAAAGATACTGTCAGGTCAAGTCATATCTGCTTAGATTGGATCGCATATTTTTTGGGAAAAAAGTAGGTGACAGATAGGCTAAGATAGTACGGTGAATCCGATTGGGTGGAATTTGAAGTGAGACGAAATATTATTGGCTGACCTTTGAATAAACATAAATAGCCTAGTAACGTAGAAAAGTTTGAATGATATTTTTTGAAAGACTGTTTACACTGTAATATTAATAGTGATTGGCCAACTGAGTCGATATTGTCAGAACAAGCGTTAGGGGGGACGCCATTTCTGGAAAAAATTCTACCAGCGATTGATGAGATCAGGCTGTGCTTTCAAATACAATTTCTAGGCAGCCTGGACAATAAAACAGATCGAAACTGTGTCAGTCATCGTCACTGTGTATTTCATTGAACAAATTGTGGTAAGATTGACATTTATTAACATGTATTTTATATAAAAATTGAATGTGAAATAATAATATATGTCTGTACGTGAGTGGGTCTATAGCGACCATGAGGCAAAGCCTAAAGATTGATCCACCATGTGATAGACTGTCAGAGAGGTGTAAAACTACAAGAATATGTATGAGTGTCATACAGGAGCAAAACACCTATCCTATTATATGGAAAAGATTACAGCTGGAATTGCAGTGGCGTTGTAACTATTAGGGGAGAGGAATACTGGTGTACATTGTCACATCAAAAGATAATGGTGGCATAGGTTGGTATAAGGCTATGACCCTTTTTGTTTGTTTGTAATGTACTTGTCCTAGAATGTGGACTATTAGTGTATGCTAGATATTAAGAAGGATGCATAACCTTCACATTTCAGAGGTCCTGGGTACTGACGTTAATGTGGTACCAAACGCTTGAAAACTGATTGATTCAGGACTCTGTCTGAATACTGCGAGCCCATGCTAGTGGCCATTGCCTATCAAACAGGGAACAGATTGTCAAGCGAGCAGAGGAAACGTTCTACCTGTATTCTACTGCCAAGATAAGTTCTTGTTCGGCGCCTGAAAGCTCAACTAACAGAACTTTTAAAAGGAAAATAAAGTGACAGTGAATAAAACTGGGACAAATATTTAATAGTCCCACAAGAGACAAACGAAAACAAACATAACTAAAAGGGTGTGATTTCAAACAACAACCTAGGGGTACTACCAGTATTACCTTAAAGTAGGAGAATACAACTACAGACGTATATTAGAATAATATTTTTATGTATGGACAGAAGATCTACTGTGCTATTTGACTGATGTAAATGATTCTTTTGATTTCATTTTTGATTGTCAGTCCTGGTTCAAAATAAATTAGAATCAGGATAATAAATTGTAAGAATTCTATTTACACAAATTTCAACCACAGTCTTAAATAAGATAGTCTTTTAAAGTGTCGTTTGTATGTTATTGTGGTAGTACTGTGTGCTGTTGTGAATAATAAACTATTTGTTTGTATGTTTGTTGATTATTGTACATTACACTCTACCTTCATAACCCTAGACATTACACGAAGTCATTTAATATAATAAAATAAATACATTTTGAATGAGATAAAAGGGGTGGTAGCGAAAAGGTACCCTGAAAAGTTCACAATACTATTGGGTAAATTCAGGGACCTTCATAGCTAATCTCATTTATTACAATAATAATACCTAACAACACTTTATAACATCAAAATCCACCACAGCCGCCGACCGTCAAAACAGTCAGTGGCTATTACGCCTGGTGGCGTCTTGTAGGGCAACAACAAATTGATTCCACTTTGCTCGGTCGGCGGCCATCCTTCGTACAGAGCCCCAACTCTGGTTCATTCTTTGCATCTCAGCCTCCACAGTCCTCCGCCAAGTTGTTTTTGGTCGGCCTCTCTTTCGTTTTCCTTCAGGGGTTCATAGCATAGCAGTTCTTGTGATGGCATAGGGGTCTCTTCTGAGGACATGACCAACCCAGCTCAAGCGTCTGCCAGCTATGATGGTGTGCATGTCCTCTTGCTTGCTCCGAGTAAGCAGATCTTGGTTGGTGATGGTATTCGGCCAAAAGATTCGGATAATTTTTCTTAGGCATGTTGTGTGAAAAGAGGACAATTTCGACATTTCCTTCTCTGTAACTCTCCAGCTCTCCGCGCCATAGAGAAGCACAGAAAGCACACAGATCTGATATAATCTTAATTTTGTGCTTGTGCTGTACTGAGAGGACTTCCAGATGTTGTTTAGACTAAAAAAGGCTGTTCTTGCTTTCTTCATTCTGTTGTAGATGTCTTTGCTTGCTCCGCCGTCTGGTGTTACTATGCATCCTAGGTATGTGAAGGCATCTGTCTGTTCCAGTTGCTGATTCCTTACTGATATGGGCTCAGGGTTGCTCACATTGAGCGTCATGACTTCTGTCTTCTTTAGGTTGATGTTCAAGCCTACCGGCTGGCTATACTTATTAAGTCTATCCGTTTTTTCCTAGATGTGTTGATGTGAATGTGCTAGCAGTGAAATGTCATCTGCATATTTCAGATCTTCCAATGTAGAAAATATAGTCCATCTTATTCCTCTTGGATTGCCCTCTGTTGTCTGGCGCATCACCCAGTATATGACTGTTAAAAATATGGTGGTTGATAAGGGGCATCCCTGTCGTACTCCTGTCTTCACCTCAAAGGTTAGGCTGCTCTGCCCAATGCTACACGTAAAGTTGGCATAAAGGCTTTTTATGATTGACACTATGCAGCTTACACACAGAGTTTGACTCATTTAACATCGGTGGGTACCAGATCCAGGAAATCAGATATGCTGAGGACACAGTCCTCCTATCGACCAACCCAGAAGGACTTGAACAATTATTTCTGTCCACCAAAAACACAGCGAGGCCCAGAATCTATACCTAAACACCAAGAAGACCAAAGTATTGACAACAGACAAAGTAAAGACCAAACCAGAAATTGAAATAGATAACGAGGAACTGGAAAGTGTTAATGAATTCGAATACTTAGGATCAATCATCAACAGCTCTGGCGACTGTGCAGTAGAAATTTAAAGAAGACTTGCAATTGCTTCACATAAACTAATACAGATGAAAAACCTATGGCAAGGCACAAGCAAAGAAACAAAGTTACAACTGATCAGAGCATGTATATTCCTAGTAGCAACATACGGCTGCGAGACTTGGACACTCAATAAAACAGTTGCAAAAAAGATTACATCATTTGAAATGAAATGCTACAGAAGGATGTTGAGAATACCCTGGACAGAAAAAAAGACCAACAGAGAAGTACTGCACTCACTAAATGTACAGGAACATTGGCTCCTAAATACCATCGCAATAAGGAAGCTGAAATTTTTCGGTCATATAAAAAGACATAATAGTCTGGAAAAACAGTGATGGAAGGCATGGTCCCTGGAAAAAGGGGAAGGGGTCGACCTAGACGACGGTGGACCCAGGACATCACAGAGAGTCTGAACTTGTCTTTGGCTGATGCAGGTCGACTTGCCCAGAATCGTGATGCGTTCAGAGCAGCTGTAATGGAGACAACGTTCTGGAAAGAATACGTCACATGATGACTATGCAGCTTGGAATTCTAAAAGCCCTCAGTATTTTCCATAAACTGTCCCTATGTATACTGTCAAAAGCCATTTCAAAATCAACGAAATTAATGTACAGCTGTCTTTGCCATTCTGAGCACTGCTCTATAATGTTCCTGAGGCTAAATATATGATCTACACATCTTCTGTTCTTTCTAAATCCTGCTTGTTCTTTCCTCAGTTTGTGGTCTACTGCTTTTGAGATTCTCTGTATAATTATCCTGCCTAGTATTTTGCTGGGAACTGAGAGAAGAGTTATTCCTCTCCATTTATTGCAGTCTGCAAGATCTTCTTGGGCAATTTGACAATTATTCCTTTTCTCCACTCTGTTGGTGTTGTCCCTGTTTTACAGACTTGTGCAAATAGTGGTTCTAATAGTTCTGCTGCTAGCTCTGGGTCTGTCTTAAATAGCTCTACATTTAAGGTATCATGACCAGGAGCTTTTCCATTCTTTAACCCTTTGATTGCTGTGATGATTTCTTCTTTTCGTGGGATATCTGTATTAACATCTAGACAATTTTCAGCGTCAGGAACATTCAATTGTGTCTCTGGTGATTCCTTATTCAGAGTTTCTCTGAAATGCTCTGCCCATCATGTTTCCTGTCCCTCTACTGTCGTGATGAGATTTCCATGCTTATCTCTTACTAATGTAATATTGTTTGCACCTCGTTTTCCACTGATGATTTTAGTTATTTTGTATACTGTGCTTTGCTCATTTCTCAGTGTTGCCTCTTCTGCCTGTCTTGCAACGTCATCCAGAAATGTCCTTTTGTTAGCACGGGTTTGACGTTTAACTTCCTTGTCCAGCTGACTGTACTGTTAACTATATATTGCCTTTAACCTGGGAGACTTAGCTTCTGTTTTCTTTCTTTTCATTTCCTTTCTCTTCGCTAAAGTGTTTAGCGTATCTGGTGTTATCCAGTCTTGGCTCTTTCTTTCCTGGAATCTCAAGCATGACTTGCTGCTTTCATTGCATATTGTTGAGATGGTGTTGAATCTCTGGTCAACATCATCGGTCTCTGTTCTTTCCTGGCTTTTGATAATCTCATATCTTCTCTTTACGTCGACCACGAAAGCTTTTCTGGTGAGGGGGTCCAGCAGCTTACTTACTTAGTCGTTCCCCTTCTACCGTGAGGTGTAGAGGTTTGGAAGAGAGAGCGCCAGACTATCCTATCGGCTGTCTTCCTCCAGGTCTGGTTCCATTCTAGTCCTCGGTCCTTCAAAGATTGTCTAATGTTGTCCTCCCAGCGGACTTTGGGTCGTCCTGGGGGTCTGGATACTTGGCTCTTTGTTTCCCATGCTTGTCGTGGTAGCCGATCTTCTCCCATTCTGCAGACATGGCCAAACCATCTTAATTGGGACTGTTCTACTTGGGTCTGCAGGAGGTAGGATTTAAGGCCTTGACGTATCGTCTGGTTGCGTACCATGTCTCTTCTTGTTACTTCAACCACCTTCCTCAGATACCTCATTTCTGAGGTTTGGATCTGGCTTTTGTGGGTTGTAGTCATTGCACATGACTCACATCCATGTGTCAAGACTGGGACATAGGTGGAGCGGTGTACAGCCATCTTCGTTTTCTTACCAACCTCTCTCTTGCTGAGGACTCCTCGATTTATGGCCTGAAAAAGTCTCCCAGCTGCTGCTTTTCGAGTGGCCAACTCTTCTTTGATGCCTCCCTTTCGGTCTATAATAGCTCCGAGGTATTTAAAGTGGTCGACCTGCTCCAGGACCTGTTCTCCCAGCTTAATCTGATGTCTTCTTTCTTCTCGTGATATCACCATGGATTTTGTTTCAGAGCTGCTTATGACCATCCCTCTCTTCTCCAGCTCTTCCTTCCAGACTTGCAGGTTGGATTGGAGATGTGCCTCTGATTTAGCAATCAGGGCAACATCATCAGCAAATGCCAGCTCCGAAATATAGACCTGTCTCATCTTCCAGTACCCCACTGAATACTTTCTTGTTCTCTCCTTAAATGCCCTGATGACATCGTTCATAAGGAGTATGAAGAGGTAAGGGGACAGGATATCACCTTGTCTTACACCAGTGGTGGTCCTGAACTCTTCTGACTTATGGTTTGCTGTCCTCACATAATTTCTGCAAGACTTGTAGAAGCTCTGTATAGCATGAATCAGAGGTGCTGGAATATTCTTCCTTGCCAAACAGTCCCAAAGTTTGCTCCAGGGGACCCTGTCAAACGCCTTTTCCAGATCTATGAAACAAAGATGGATCTCACTCTTATACTCAAGGGCCTTTTCACTCAGCTGTCTGAGTGTAAAGATTAGGTTTTGAGTACTTCGGTTTGCTCGGAATCCGCACTGGACCTCATCCAATTGTGGCTCAGCTAGGCGTCGGAGTCTCTGCTCTAGGATTCTAGAGTAGATTTTACCAGGGACACTGAGAAGGGATATGCCTCTATAGTTTCCACACTGTCGATTGTCACCCTTTTTGAAAATTGGTGTTATGATGGCAATCTTCCAATCCTTTGGTATGGTCTTGTTATACCACGCTGCCTGTAAAACCCTTAAGAGTAATAGGTCGCCTGATGCTCCCATGAACTTAACCATTTCTGGTGTTATACCATCATGCCCTGCTGCTTTGCCCATCTTGATTTTCTCCAGTGCTGCCCTCAGTTCTTCCATCTTTATGTCATCTTCACCATCATTGGTTTTCTCTTCTGTGCTGGTGGTTATCATTTCTGATGCTTCACCATGCTCACCATCCAGGAGTTCTGAGAAATATTCTTTCCATCTTTCCATTTCTTCCTTCGGGGCAGTAAGCAATTTGCCTTGCTTGTCCTTTATAAATTTGAGAGGGCATTGTTTTTCCTTCCTCATGTTCTTTAGGGTCTTATAGAACAATTTCTGATTTTCTTGCGCATCTTTTCTAGCTTTTCTCCAAATTCTTCCCAGGACTTCTGTTTTGCTGCTAGCACTTTGTTCTTTGCTTCTGTTCTGAGTGTCACATATTCTCTATATTTTTCCATTTGTCCTGTTGTGTTTTTAGCTCCTAAGTATTGTTTCCATGCCGTTTTCTTCTCTCTTATTTTCTCTTTGACTTCCTCTGTCCACCAAGGTGTCCTCTTTCTCTTGTTCCCAAGTCGGACTTCACCGCATGCTTCTGCAGCAGCTGTCTTTATGATATCCTTGAATTTAATCCAGAGGGTTTCCAAGTCATCAGGTCGTTCTTCTGTGTTGCTCAACGCTGCAGCAATAAGCCCCTGATATCTGGTCTTAATTTCTGGTTCTCTCAGCTTGCAGGTCCTAATGGTCATTTCTCCCGCTCGTTTACTTGGTTTCTTGCGTGATGTTGGGCAGTTCCTAGGCTGAGCAACTCTTTCAGTTGTTCTTTTGATTGTTAGCAGGTAGTGATCACTTCCGATCTCTGGCCCCCTCCAGACTCTAGCATCTCGGACATATTTGAATGAGCTTCTCCGAACAATGGCATAGTCGATCACTGACTTCTCATTCTTTGTTGCTTCACATCTAGTGTATGCATGTACGCGCTTATGGGGGAACTTTGTAGTTGTAATGATCAGATTCTGCTCACTGCAGAATCTAAGGAGTCGCTTTCCATTGTCATTGAGAGTATCTTCTCCATATCTTCCGATAACTCCACCCCATCTAGCATGGTCATTTCCAACTCTGGCATTAAAATCTCCGAGCATGATAATTTAATCTAGGCAGTCATCCACTGTCCTTTGAAGCAGCTCGAAGAATTCCTCCTTGACCTCTGCTCTCTCATCCTCATTTGGCCCATACACTATGACCAGGTTGACTATGGTTTCTCCTTCTTTTAGTTTTACAACCATAATGCGCTCCGAGACAAAGTTCCATCCCTTGATACCATCTTTTTTATTTTTGGCCACAATGCAACCCACGCCCAGTTTAGCTCTTTCAGATATGGGTACACCACTGTAGAGCAGCGTGTTGCCATCGAGATCCATGACTCCTTGTCCTTTTTTCTTTGTTTCTGTTATAGCCAGGATTTCTAGTTTTGCTTTCCTCATCTCTTCCACCAGCTCCTCTTCCTTCCCATTTATAATTCTTTTGTTCCAAGTTCCATAAGTCGTAGTCCGTTCCAGTTCGTCGCCTTTAGAATCAGTCCAGTTTTCTCTCTTGTATTGCTCGTAATCGTGATTTAAAGCAAACAGGTGATTGGCCTGTTGTGCCTTTGCATGGTGGAGGGGCTGCCTCCTTACGGCCTCCATGCAGGCCGCCCTCCTCCTTTTTCATCCGGGCTTGGGACCGGCATAGGAGGAGTTCTGGTCCAGCAGCTCTGAGTTTTACTTTCAGTCTTGTTACTACTAGGTGATGATCACTTCACACATCTGCGCCTCTTTTTACTTTCACGTCTTGTAATGCATGTTTCCATCTGCCATTGATCATTATCTGATCTATCTGGTTTCTGTCTCGTCCATTTGGTGATTCCCATGTTAACTTGTGCACTTCCTTGTGTGGAAAAAGTGTTCCTCCAATGACCAGGTTGTTAATACTGCAGAAGCTTATTAATTTGTCCCCATTCTCATTTGCTGTTCCACTGCCTCAATTCCCAGTACTCTCTCGTTATAATTATTGTGTGCTCCCACTTTCGCATTTAGGTCTCCCATTACTATAATGAGATTGTACCTGGGTGTAGTTTCCATTTCTTTTTGTAACTGTTGATAAAACTCGTCTTTGATCTCTTTATCGCTGTCGTTTGTTGGTGCATAGCATTGTATAATTGTGGTGTTGGTGAACCTCCCTCTCAGTCTTGCTCTTATCAGTCTGTTGTTGATGGGTTTCCATTCCAGTAAAGACCTTTCCATTCGTTTCTTTAGGATAATGGCTACACCTTCGTTGTGCTGACCATCCTCTCTGCCAGAATAAAGTACTGTTTCCCCTGTAGCTGATTTTTTTCCCCCCCCCCCCCCCTTACCTGTTCATCTGCTCTCGCTTATTCCCAGGATATGTATCTTGTAGTTCCTCATCTCTGCTGTGATTTGTCTCAGCTTTCCTGCGTCACTCATAGTTCTGATGTTCCAAAAACCAATTCTAGTTTCGTGTTTTGCGGTCGGGGCATCCGTTTTCATGCCAGTGGCTTCCTTTCGGCTTTCACCACTGTCAGTCATACGAGCCTGAGACTCCGGATGTCCGTCCCGCAGCAAAGTTTTTCCATTTATTGTTGTTTCCGTAACATGTGCGATTTTTTTTTACATAGACAGGGGTGTCGGCCCTGTGCTAAAACCACCAATCTGGAGGACCAGAGTACCAGCTTTTGGCTGACCCCTACCAGCGCAGACCAGTCCCAGCTTGGTTGAGACTACCAGGAGTAAATCTCCCACTGGCATAGCTCTGGGGATTGTCAGGGCACACAAGCTGCCATACCGCTACAAGGTATAGGTACCATTGATGGCAGATCATGAACTTAGAGATGCCAAAAACAAAACAGAGAGAGAAGAAACAACCGAAGACAATCACAAACACTGGTCACGTGCGAAATCCTATTTCTTTACGCCTTGCCACAGTTTTGTAAGAGGAGGTAACATTTTCTTTTCATTTGCACGGGAAATAACATATCTAAGAAAATTAATAAAAGTTAAATAGAATATTTACTTTGAAACATTAATTATTTCCAGTCAACCTGTCCAATAACATAAGACAAATTGTGTGCATTATGAAATTACATAGCTTTTAAATTTAAAAACACTAAAATGTTTTTTATTGTATTTTATCTACACATTTTTAAAAGCATTTCCGGTCAATACAAGTTATAAAGTAGTGAATACTTATACAGTCTATCACTCTCAATGGTAATACAATATACAATTTCTAGGTTTCGCAGAGTTGAGCATCAAAACGTGTCGTCAGAGCTGAAAATGCTCTTCAACAAATCATGAACATGCTGTTTGAGAAAAGATCCATCCCAGAAAAATATGTTTACTGTCGTGAGATGACGTCTGTTTCACATCACGAATTCGAATAACTCTGGTCCTTACGGCGCGCCATACATAGTTAACAAGATATGATACACCGATAAATGAAAATGCTTTTTTGGTCTTGTGTTTACAACTGCTGGAAGAATAAAAATGGCCAGACCCTATTTTGTGTAACATGATTAACTTCGGAATTCTGCTACAGCAGTATAGAAGAAGTATCACTTGGCAGAGGTTATCAAAACAATATTAGGGATGTTACTCTACCCGTAAGTGGTAATACTTTTACTGATACTATTATAAGACGGGAGAAATCTTAGGTTAAATGCATTCAAAGATTCAGGGTGGCCTAAGTTTAGCTGTTTAAACTATGCTTAACAGAAAATGCAAGTAGTAACCAAAAATATAATAATATAGATAGGTAAAGCCTAATTCTACGTATAATGTAAACTTTAATTGACTAAAATCGCATCAGGAATAACGAAGATAATTAAAGAAGTAGTTTTCCTACACTGTACAAAAGGCCAAACGGTACCCACATTTTAGGATAGTTATTGCATTCTTAGGGAATTCGGTCTCGTACATCTGAGGTCAGACTATAAATAGACTTGCCTAACAGGAAGGAAAGTGGTGTAAAACTTGACTAATGAGTAACCACAATACTGCAGACTGCAGAAGGAACAACCCTTCTTATCATGCTGCGTATCTTACAACAGGGAAAAAGAAAAGGAAGGAACTGGCAGTTAGTCAGAATGACCTCCATCATCCCCCTGTCTGTGAGGAAGTGACATGTAATGGCACTAAAATTCAGTGCGTATATGATTCAGGATTGGAATTCGACTCAGTCGTGAGTGCAACCCTAGTGCACCCTGATCAACTTACCACAGAAACAGTGGACATACAAAGGGCAATGCAGGGAACCGGCACCATGACACTTCCCATAGCAAGGATCAACGTGAGAAATCGCTATGTGGAAGGAGTGATCCGAGCAGCAGTGAGTGATGATCCTATATACCCGCTGGTAATAGGATGTAAATATGTCTTTTTGGGTGACCCAATAAAACCTGTTGTCATGGCAGCAAACCATACCAGGTCGAGCACCAAAAAGGAGGAGGGAGATCCAATAAACATTCATCGTATAAAGATGAAAAAGGCTCAAACAGCGGACAGCACATTGAAGCCTTGTTTTGGAAAATTGCCAAAGGCCCATAACCCTCCAGAGAAAGGAGACTACTATATGGAAAATGGCATACTCTACAGACAAGCTGGAAAAGAACCTAAAGGGCATGGACAGCTGGTAGTGCCAAAATTCTACAGGGAGGAAATTATGGAGCAAGAGCATGCTACATCAGGCAGTGGTCACACAGGAAAAGGGGCCACTGGTCAAAATATAGCATTGCGATATTACTGGCCAGGAATAATTGAAGACATAAGTTGGTATATGAAATCCTGTTCAGAATGTAACCAGGTAACCTCTTTCAGAAGCGTACACCAGTTACAGAACCTAGGGAAGAATTGTTGCGGACGTAGGCCCTCCAAAAAAACACACAAGAAAAAACAACAGGTAGATGCAGTGATAAAGAGAAAACAAAATCACAAGTCTACTGTTACACCAGTAACCATGTCAACTCTCCGTATTGAATAGAGAGGGGACGAAAGATATCCCACCCCGACTAGATATTTGTCGCAACACCACGGCCTGGGTCATTTGAAAAATATGGTTAGTCAGCAACCAGTATTTAAAAAGCTGCAGAAACAAACCCGAACCATAGGAGGTAGGAACCAGGGCTGTACCAAACGATTGATGGAGACAGGCCCCACTTCGGTATACTGCCCCTTACAATAGAAATAGGTGTGGGTCCGGCAACGTTACTGTATGGCCGTTCCCATACCTGGTCCACTGGAAGCATTGTTGTGGACATGGACTGAACAATAGCAAGCACAAGCACTCAAGGATGAGATTAACTTTCTCTTAAAAGATAAAATTATTTCAAAGTCTGAATCTCCCCACAGCTAAAGTGTGGTACTATTAAGGAAGCCTAGTGGTGAACACAGGTTATGTATTGACTACACGAAGCTAAATGCGATCACAGAATCTCAGGTGGACCCATTTTCTGACACCAACCAGCTGTTCTCTACACTGAGTAAGGCTAGGTATTTATCGAAGGTAGATCTAAGCAAGGGATACTACCAAATACCAGTGAAACCAGAAGTTAGGAAAATGCTGGCATTTAGTACATCAGACGGACACTACGAGTTTAATGTACTACCCTTTGGACTGAAAAATGCTCCAAGTATCTTTTCAAGAATGATGAGGAAATTGTTGGAACTTCTACAAAATCCCCATATCACTAACTTTATGGATGACATTCTTGTTGCTATAAACACATTTGAAGAGCATATAGTAGCTCTCTCCATGTTGTTTGACAGACTGAGAGACACTGGATTGACTGCACGTCCAACCAAGTGCTATATCGGTTGTAAGGAGTTGGAATTCCTAGGTCACACTATTTCTACAGGTCATATGTCTCCTGACCCAAAGAATATAGAGAAGTTAAAGAAGGCACCCAGACCTCAAACGAAGAAAGATGTGAGATCATTTGTGTCATTATGTGGGTTTTATCAGAAATACATACCCCACTTTAACTCTATGTGTGCACCATTAACTAACTTAACTAAGAAAGGACAGCCTGACAAAATCCAATGGAATGCTGATTGTGAAAAAGCTTACACAGAGCTAAAAGAAAAACTCACCAGCAAACCCATCCTTACGCTACCCGATATCACACATGAATTTGTATTAAGGACGGACGCTAGCAGTATAGGTATTGGTGCAACTCTCTTGCAGCAATCAAAAGCCCAGCCGGAGGAATTTTTACCAGTCGCCTACGCCAGTAGGAAGCTGAATGCAGCTGAATTGAATTACTTGACAATAGAGAAAGAATGTTTGGCTCTAATTTGGTCCATCGACAAATTTTCACCTTACCTGTATGGGATACACTTCATTGTCCAAAGCGATCACCAGCCTTTAACATTCTCGGGAGCATCTAGAAAGTTAAATTCGAGATTGTTAAGGTAGAGTCTGCTTCTGGCGCCTCATTCCTTTACCGTGAATTACATTCCGGGAAGAGACAATGTAGGAACTGATTTTTTAAGTCGACACCCTATTACTCTGGAAGTACAGACGAGAAACGATTAACTACAGCAGGTGTTTACACGTCAGCTATGACAGGTCACAGCTAGGAAAGGATGGAACTATGTCGTAAAACGTGTGTGTGTTACGTGCAGTCTTTGATATCTTACAATATAATACATTTGTATGCTTGTTATGTTCGCAAATATTTTGTAAACAAAATAGATACTTTTTAGTGCTTAAGGAAAAGTCATTATTGAGTTACTTCCCTTGAAAGGAGTGTCGTCACTTTCGATCGAACTCCGCGGATGAATCCAGTTTTACTGCGATTTATTCTTTGTTTGGTAGAAATAGATTGTTCTTGCTTCAGTGTATCTATGGCCTGAATTTATGTGTATTGTTTGTCTGGGTAGGACGAGTCTGTCTTATATCTGAATATCTTTGCATGTCTAAGTCGAACTATATGGTCTTTTGTCGCTTGAATGGTCAAAGGGCTGTTCGGCGGATGTGTCGCTAGAGAGGTGTGATTTGGCTTCGCCCTGATGATGGGGGCTGTGGTTTTTTGAATCGGCTTGTCGCCGGAAAAAGTGATCGATATATGTGTAGGGGAAAGTGATAGTAGTTTTAGACCTATCGTGTATGCTTTACCCCAGTGTTTATTTTGATTGCCAAGGGGATGGCAGAATCATATTTCTGATACCAAGGTAACAAAAGCACTTCTTATGAACTCTTGCTAAGCCACCGTTTTTCGATAGACACGATTTGTACGTCTGAGGGAATATTTAACGAGATGAAGATGACATTCATTTCTAGCAGCACTATATCTTGTATGATGAAGTCAATTGTATCATGATAGAATCTACAGAGCAATGAGAACATTTAATGAATGACTAACTTTAATACAGATTCATTGTCTGTATCCAAACGTGAGTGACAGCTCACGAGAGAAGCCATCTTGTATCCAAATATTTTGTGACTTTCAAGAAGAGAAAGGGATGCCCCGTATTATCGCTTGATGAGTCCAGAGATCACTGCTACACATGAGAACCCATTACTAGCGGTTCAATATGATTATATAAAAAAATATGTGCTGATCATTATTTAAAGGAATCTTCGCTAGACGAGGTTAGGTCTAGAAGCCATCTTGAATATTGTTTATAAACTGACGTGCTTTTGTCAGTAAACTCAGATGATATATATATATATGGGCAATACTGAGTGCTTGTCTACTGACAGTCCATTATGCTATTATTCTACATGAGTGCCCATGTATCATTGCAAGACCATTTATCCACTGTACCATGATGTATTATGCCAACCTGTGATTTGTCAATGTATCCGTGCTGTCGAGTGTGTACGTCCAATTAAACTGTAGCAAAGGTACACAGTCGTTGGTGTCGATGACTTCCAGCCATACATGAGTGAAAGAAAAAGACCAATTGTCAACACCACGAACTCTTCTTATCATTCGCGTATTACACTCTCACTTCATGCTTACACACCCCTGCGTAGGTCGAGTTGACATTCCATATTCAAACCACGAGCAACACTCTGACGAGTCTTTAACACTGGAGCTTCCAAACATCCTCTTAACACCGTGGTCCTGTACACAGTTGATGTCAGCAGGAAAAATAAATAGATAACAACAACCCAATACATCTATTTAACACTGATGTTCTAACACAGCCATTCAACACTGGTGGACATCATTAATGAAAAAGGAGGTTTATCAGTGTGTAAACCCACTTCTTAGTTAATACACTATGTCGAGATACAAATATGCCCTAGCCAATCACCGAGCAACGTTCACAAGTCTCTGAGCCAGAATAAATTAGGCATAAGCCCTGGTTTTCGGGGCTCGGTCACGGCCATCTTCTTCTCCCAATATGGCGGCAGACAGAATAAAATTAGGCATAAGCCCTGTTTTTCGGGACTCGGTATCGGTCACTGATTGTACAAACCCGCATATAACCAATCAGCTTGCCACGCCGAGAACCAATCAAAAGCATTCCTTAACCAGTAAAAAACCTGCATCTACCTATATATACGAAAGAGTTTTATTCAAACACACACACCAAAACGAAGGCCAGATAGCGACCGACTGGAGAAGAGATACTGTCCAGACTGATTTATTGCTCACCTGCATTGACCGGGCAGACTTGCTTCACTAGTCGAGTCAAAATCTAGCTTGTATAAATCTTAGAGGGTTTTATTCGTGTCATTCAACCTGAGGTCGTATGTTCGAGTCAATCCAGCTGCCTGGACCTTCGCAGGTGCACAGTGATTGTTCCGGAGCAACATCCTTAGTCCCCCTCAGTCTTGGGTGGGCTAAAGGAACGATCCTCAGCAGGTGTCGTGTGAACCAAACTAAGAAGGACAGAACTTTTGAGAGATGAGTACACATTAGTACCATTTCCGTCGGCAATTGTGAGCATTAAACAGTCAAGGAAGAAAAAGTGATTTAGCGTAGTAAGAGACAAGATTAACAGCATAGCTGATAAATTGTATATACTTAATTAACAGCACAGCTGATACATTTACTATAATTGAATAACAGCACAGCTGATATAATTTTTATTCCTATAATTGAAAGACTTGTTATATATATATATATATATATATATATATATATATATATATATATATATATATATATATATATATATATATATATATATATATATATAATTTGTAAACTTACAAATCCATTACATTCCATCTTCCAACATCCACCCTTCAGCACAAGAGTAGATAGTGTATATACTAAATAAATACTAAGGAAATTGTATTTGAACGACTTGTCAATTTTATAATTGTTAAGTGAAATCTGTTTCCTTGTTTTTGTTAATATCACAGTTAGTTACACAGCAGGGGTGGCATTTTATGACTGTCCCCTCTACTAATTTTTCGAGATCAGATCATTCACAGCCGTAACTAATTTGTGATACCAGTAGTTCTTTCATACCTCCCAAGTCCCAGTGGACTTCACAATTTTTCTGCAGAAATTCTACTTCTGTATTGTCAGTACAATACTGATCCTAGAGCCAATAAAAACCTAACACTACATTGGTGATACCAGTTGAGGGTACTATCTATGGAACAACTGAGGGTATAAGTGGCCTGAAGTCGACACTTGACACTTGAAGTCGACACTTGAGTTTCCCGACACATACTTATGTGTACCCCTCTTCCTATTCCACCATCCCATCTATCTGAGAACGGTTACCTTCGCTGAGAATTAATACTAATCCTATTGAGTGGAAAACTTTCATTACAATTAAATTGAATAGATCTATATTTAACTTTACATTGGTTGAATGGTTAATAATATAAAATGAATATGTTTCCCTTTACATCTACCATGTTTCAAGATGTTAACAATATGGGTTGAATATCTTAACATTTACATCTACACTGGTTGAAAATGTTAATAATATGATTATGTACATCGTTTCTTTCTATCATCCACTCCCTGCTCCATTTGGAACTTGGGACTACCTCTGCGTTTGGTTTTCTGTAAGAAAATCGCAATAAAGCAGTCACCAACCCCCGGCAGTGGTGGTTCATGAAATCATCATTCTATATGCTGAGATTGCCAGCGTCAAATGACTTGGACATCCACTAGAAATTTTCATATATTAATATTCACATGTCGTTATATACATGTTGTTACATCGGATTTTCCAGCCGATGAACAAAGCTTATTATCACAAATGGCACAGATTTTTATCGTGCTTTATTGTTCCATTTTTGTTACCAGTTTTATTCTTGTATTCTCAGCTAACTTCTATGTGTGCCGGGTTCAGAGTCCGAACAAATACAATTTAATAGCACATCACATCCAAGTAAATACAGTTCATCAGAATTCAATCAATACATCATAATTCGTCACTTGAATCATATTCCTTAAGTCGTGGTACGGTCAAGCTATTTACTCGTGATTCCTAGATTGGCAATCGTGTATTGAACAACTCAACTTAAGCGACTAAGGTGACCTTCTTGGATACTTTCAATAAATGTTGCTCCCTAATATATATTCTCCACTTCAAAACATAATCCCTCTCATCACTGAAGTGTAATATTGTATCCACAAATTATAGGCTGACCCAAACACCTATTCATCAAGAAAATCCTTGATATAAATATCCTTCTACTGGGAGACTTCAAACTTCCGTCCGTCTAGGACCAAGTACAACAAAATATGGGTCCAATTATAATGTCGTCACGTGCTACCTTATCAACGTGACACGTCACATTAAAACTAAGCAAATTATACTCCTCGCTTTAAATACCGTGAAGCGCAAAAACTATAATATATCTCTATTGTATTTCAACAACTAAAATGTGCAACTTTCATCCGAGCTCACTACCTAGTTGCTACAAATCATATATCCTCTCGTAACATTTCCTTGGCCGACGAAGGTAAACAAAAAAAAAATCTAATCTATAGATTTTTTTTTCTTATGGGTATGTGAAATAAATGTTAAAGATTATCGATCTACGAATCACGTAATATCGTCGAAGATCGTAGTCAAATTTAAGTCCATGTCAACAACTATCTTAAAAAAAATACATGTCAAGTCAACAGAAAGAAATGTCAACTATCAAACTGTGACTAATCTATAAATACTTATGTCTGTGAAAAAAATTCTATCTTAATTAGTAAGAGTATGAAATAGTAATTAAAATTATACTGTAGATTAATGAGTCATAATATTAACTAAATGTAGAGTGTGCAGTATGTTATAGAATATAATTTAACCTAAGTAAACGAAAGTAGGAATTAATAGCTAAGGAATGAAAAGAAAAATTGTAAGGACAGTTATAGAATAGTTATGATGTATGAAAAGAAAATAATAGTAAGTTAATAGATTAGAATATAATAGATGAACGTAAGGAAAAAATATAGAAGTAACCTATAAGTAACTTAATCTATGAATTAATAATATAGAATTACTATATATATAAATATTATGTTAAAGTAAGTTCATACATGCATATAAAATGAAACAATTAATTAGCTAGCATAACTATACTATCTACTTGTGTGCTGCTGTATGTATATTAATTGTTTTATCATTATATTATTTAATCATTATAATATAAAGTAATGTCATTTTTAAGGATATGTTGTCCTTATTTCGTAATGTTCCACGAATATCACTTTATGTAGTCACAATGGATTATCATTCCGACAAAAGTATTTGAAAATATATCTGTAAGTCACTTTGTTCCTATTTTTCACTTTGAATTTTGAATGTATCATATTTGAACTCGCTTGAGTTACGAACGGACACTAACCAAAGTCCGTGCACATTTCCACAACGTTGTCAATGTCAAGTGACCATTCGAATCGGATTGTTACAACTTTGAATGTGTGCAGAATTTTTCTTTGTCAATTTGTTTGACCTAGGATTTTGTAAGTTTGTAAACTCTTGAAGAAAGATCAACAAGTGTCAGTTCCAAAACCAAGTTCTGGTTCCATGAGTTATTTATGTTCACTTCTTATATGGAAAAGGATTGCGCGATAGTATATCAGCAACTATATTCTCATGTCCAGGAATTGCTTCAATGGTGAAATTAAATGGCTGGGCGTTCTTATGATTGGCTTTTCTAAGTGATGCTACTGCATGCTGATCAGTCTGGATCACAAAAGGAGCGCCTATCAAAAACTTTTCGAGTTTTTGTATTGCCCACACGACGCCTAGCAATTCCTTATCTATCACGGAATAGTTTCGTTCTGTCTCGGTAAGTTTTCTGGATATGTATAAAGTTGGGTGCAGTACGCCGTCGCGTTCTTGTAACAGGGTACCTCCCAATCCGTAATTGCTCGCATCTGTATGGAGTATAAACATTTTTTACTATCTGGTAATCTAAGAATAGGTTGCCTGGAGAACAAAGATATTATTTTGTCAAAAGTTGTCTGGCAGTCAGTTGTCCACAGAACTTTTGTAGGCATATCTTTCTTCAGTAACGAAGACAAGACAGCCGTAATGGTTGACAAGTTAGGGATAAACCTACTATAATATTGGACTAAACCCAATAAGCTCCTAACTTGTTTTTTTGTTTGTGGAACTGATAGCTCTAAAATCTTAGATACATTTTGAGGAATAGTTTTTAATTTGTCCAACCCCTATTATATGTCCTAGGAATGTTATTTCCTGAAAACCTATTTGCATTTTGCTAGGTCTGGCAGTTAAGTTATTAGTTCTTAAAATATCTAGTACTGAACCTAATCCTCTGACATGTTCATCAAAGGAATGACTAAACAGACAGTTGTCATCAATATAAGTGATGATGTCTGATCTACAAGCTAAAATTCTTCGCATCATGCGAATGAACGTTGCAGAAGCATTCATTAGCCCAAAAGGCATGACATTCCACTGGTACAGACCTTGTGGAGTCGAAAATGATATGTAACATTTTGCTTGTTCAGTTAAGGGAATCTGCCAATATTCCTTGGTTAAGTCAATTTTTGTGAAATATTTAGCAGATGAAAGACGAATAAGTAAATCGTCAATCAAAGGATGAGGTTCACTGTCTGGTACAGTTTGAGCATTAAGTTTCCTATAATCTACACATAATCGTATATTATTGTCTTTTTTTCTTACAATAACTAGTGGTGAAGCGAATGGAGAGTTACTATGTTCAATAATTCCTAATGCTAACATCTGTTTAAGTTCTTGAGATGTTTTATCTTGAAAATGGATAGGTACAGAGTAAGGACGAAGTTTTATAGGAGTACTGTCCTTCAGTATAATGTCGTGAGAAATTATAGAAGTTCGACCAGGTATATCTGTCAGAACATCAGAGTAGGTTTCTAGAAGTTTAGTAATGGAATTATTTTCATCTGAAGCAAGTGAAGGTGAAATAGAAACATCACTCCAAGATTCTGAAGATTGTAGTTCTGGTATAGGAAAAAACATTTCAACCTCAGGAAAAGATGATTCTTCTTCCTGAATTACAGAAAGACTAGAGTATTGATAAGAATCAACTGATTTGTCGTCTAAGTCGTGGAAGATTGACTGTAGATGAAGTGGACGAATAAAGAACTCTTTCAACATATTTATATGATACATTTTTTTCTGACCTTTTATGTCTAATATGTAGTCGACGTCAAAAATTTTATCTACTACCTTATAAGGTCCATTCCACGCGATTAACAATTTGTTATCCTTTCGTGGAAGTAGTACATATGCTTCGTCACCAGGAAATAACTGGCGTAGTCTTCTATATTTTTTTGAAATTGTCTAGCTCTATCCTTCGCAGCCTCTGATGAAGCTGTTGCCATATGGCAAGCCTCTATGATTTGTTTACGTAAGTTAATAACGTATTCATAAGATTACTGTGTTTCCTGAGTCACCTCAGAGTCGAGTAATAAGTCTTTAATGAGTCCCATTGGGCCTCTTGGTGGAGCACCAAACACTAACTCGAACGGAGAAAAACCGGTCTGCTCATGCGGAATCTCTCGGTATGCAAATAAAACAGCTGGAATAGCTCTGTCCCAATCTTGAGGATTGTTTACCGTAACTTTATGTAAGAGTTGTTTAATGGTACGGTTGAGTCTCTCAACGGACCCATTACTCATTGGATAATAAACACTACTGAGACTTCTTTCTATATTCAGTGCCTTCATTACATCCTTCATTGTCTCAGATCTGGCCATCGCGTACATAGGTCAATACATGTTAATATCAAAGTACCTATATTTTTCAGACCTCTGGCCATCGCGTACATAGCAGTTAATATGTACCTATGACCTCTCGCAACATAGGACCAATAATATCTATTGCCATCTTGTCGAAAGGACGAACTGATATTTCACTGGCCTGAATGGGAGCATTATGGAAAGCTCCACGAGACTTAACTTCCTGGCAAATCACACAGGAACGTACATATAAAGATAGTCTCGTGAAATTCCTGGCCAGAAAAACGATGACAACACTCGTGAACGTGTTCGAGTGTAGCCCATATGACCCGCGCATTGGGAGTCATGTGCATGTCGTAGTATGTATGTCCTTAACGACGATGGTACTATGACCTGTTTTTTTTACCTTATCTTTATCAACACTATTTCGAATTAAAATATCATTACTAATAGTGAACCAATGTTTAGCTTTATTCTTAATAGTAATATCATCATGTTTGTTCACTAATGCAAAAAATTTCTTCAAAGAGCTGTCTTCTTTTTGTTTGCGTGCAAAAGATTCTCTCTCAATCATGGAAGTGGGTATATCATCAGTGTATTCCATCACTTTAGTGACTGTAGTATCCTTCCTTTCCAACTCGTGAGCTTGAGCTCTTGTTGTCACTGTATTGGCTGCTTACAAGTTCAATCTTTCCCATTCCAATATTTCCCCAGGAGTACAGTCTTTGCTGCCATATATACGTCCGACTGTCAAATCCGCAATCGGATTCTGAAGTAAACAAACTTTAACTTTCCCTGAAAAAATGGAGTTTTAACATCTATAATCGCAGTTGGATAATATTCAACTGTCCCTCCGAAAGTAATACAGCGTACAAACTCTTTAGTAACATAACAAGGATGTACTAAGGATTGACGGATACCAATAGTGGTGGATCCGGAGTCCCTTAAAATAGAAATAATATTTCCATCTAAAATTCTCTTGTTAAAAATCAATGTCCCAGTTCCATCGTTAGCTGTTAGACAGATGGCAGGAGTAGGTTGTGTAACCTGTATTGTCGGCTGACTTGATTTCTGAAAAATAGTATGGCATTGTGGACAAATATTTGCCACGTTATTATCAATGACATAGCATGCAGATGAAGAATGTGTTGGAGTGTCAACATTGTTATTACATGGAGATGCATTCATGGTCAATGCTGCCCCTGTATTATGTGTAAACTGTTGATGATGTCTGGAGATGGAGCGTTGTCTATCTCGACCACCTGAATAATTATTATCATTGCCTCTACTGTTGTAACTTTTATGTCGTGGTTTAAAATTTTCATTCTTCTTATGATAATGATTACCACTATTATTGAACTTGTCAGTAACAAATTTATTCCAACTTGGCTTTTGTTGAAAATTATCTCTATGTTTAAATTGAGGTATTTGATTTCTGAACTGTTGTCTACCTCGGTTAAAATTGTTATAGCTGTTACAATGATTTTGTCCCTGATTATAATTATCATTATATCTTTTGTAAAAATGGTTCCTATTAAGACTATGTGTCCTAGCTTTGTCATAACCGTGGTATGACATGTTGGATGCTACCGGTAATGGTTCTCGTATATGTGAGTTCCCTAAACTGACGTTGGGATGTGCAGAGCAATAATTTATTGAATCTCTTCTAAAGCCGCAATAGTGAGGGGTTTTCGTTCCTGAAGGAATGAAAAAAATGGCGGACTAACCGAAGATAATACTTTATCCCTAAGTATGAGATCCACTAATTTATCATACGATTTTTCCACCCCAGCAAGTTCAACCCATCTGTTGAAGGTGTTTCGTATATTTGCTATAAATCCTGAAAAATCTTTATTTGAATCTGGCTTCCTCGTCTAAATGAAAACGACGCAATAACAAAGCCTTAATGGCATCATAGTTACAAGATATGGTAGGATCAACATTTTCAGTTGCGTTCAAGGGTTCACCATTTAAAAATTCTCGAAGTTTAAGTGCCCATGCAGATCTATCCAAGTTATTAGTCTTACAGACTTGTTCAAAACGTGCCAGGTACGATGATAAATCATCAAAATTAAGTTTGAAATGTGGCAGTTTAAAGTTGTAATAACTTTTATGTTGTGTAGCTGAAGACATATCATTAGAATTAACACCATGGCTAGTAGTAGCGCATTGTGCTTTTAATTTGGCTGTTTCCAACTGGATAAGTGCCAATTCCTTTTGTTGTTGCATTATAATTTCATCTTGTTTCTCTTTATTTTCCTCCTCAATTCTTAATATTTCATTTCTTGCCTCTTTTCTATCTTCTTCTTGCTTCTTTTTTTTCTATCTGCCTCTTCTTGTTTAGCGATAGCTAGTTGTTGTTCAGCAAAAATGTTCAGTTCTGGTCCTTTATAACCAAAATCTTTCCCTATTTTAACAAAAGTTTCTAATGTAGCCATCCTGAAATCAATAATCTATGTAGCTAATCAACAATGTGTTGTAATCACCAATAAAACTTATTCAATTATTTATAAGTACTCAACGGCCTACGTAGTACTATTCCTAATAAAATTATACTACTTAACATCAAACATGATACTCATATTCACTAGGAAATATAACCCTGTAATTATTTGTCAATATTCTATATCATCATGCCTTAGTCATGATGGACAAACACTAGTGCCTTGGGCCACTACTGCAAATAGTTGCAATCATCAAGTTCCTCCTATTTTATTTCAAAAAAATTAATCAAAATATATTTGATTATATTAATACCCAATTACTATATGCTATCCCTATTATATTATAAGCTTAAACATCAATAAAGACAAGACAAACCATAAATAAAATTGTACAAGACATTAACACATCACAATTGACAATGGCAAACATTAAAATATGATTACTTGAACGAAATAAGAATCGGAAGCATACCAGAAAAGGTCAAGGTAACCAAATATAGGTTAATACACATGTGTACAGATAATGATGACGTCACAGGACTCTATAACGGACATATATTAACAATTAAAATAAATTACAGAAAGATGGAGAAAATACGAAATAGTTACAAACAAATTACGGAAATGAATAAAAATTGAAACTGAATACAGGAAAATACACCAGAATTCACAATCACTATACACCTAACATCAAATATCGAATCTTTGCAATAACAAGCAGAACGAGTCCAAAATTAATATTTCTTTGGGGTCTCTTGTATTCAAATTGCAAAAATTCAATTACCCTAGGATCGACTAGAATCTCTGTGGTCAGTTTGTGGCGACATTACAGAAGATTCCAGTTCCCTACCAACCAACCCGCTTAAACACATATAAACATACGAATAGATATAAATATATACAATATACATGAATTAAATATGCCTACACAATTCGATGGACGACATTTTGCACTGATACGACCACTAATGGGTTTACTTATCTTTTAGCGTATGAAAGTTTTCCCCGCACGATGCTGGCATTCGTCAACGGTACAGATGAGATTTCCTTGAAGCTGGTTTAGTAACTTTGAAAGCATTAGCGTAGTTCTTGATACGGTATTGATGGTAAATCGAAGTTTGATACAGCTTTCCAACGGTATTGACTTCTGCTATGGATCTTGCACATGAAATGCTGACGTTGTACAGTTATTTCGTTGTTATGCGTGTTACGTCACTAACTGCAAGTCACGTGAGCACTAGCCGATCGTAAACAATTCTGGGTCAATCGAAAGATATAATGTCTTTATTTTCCATTTGACTTGAATTCATTTTTAGCATGGCTTGAAGAAAAAAAATTTTCGTTACTTCGTTAGCTTGTCATCTCGGTCCCTGCGTTGGCAAACCGTTTTTGATCCACGCGCTGGCAACTTATCTCGATCCACGCACTGGCAACTATTCTCGATCCCCGCACTGGCTAACCATTTTTTGTTACATCGGATTTTCCAGCCGATGAACAAAGCTTATTATCACAACTGGCACAGATTTTTATCATGCTTTATTGTTCCATTTTTGTTACCAGTTTTATTCTTGTATTCTCAGCTAACTTCTATGTGTGCCGGTTTCTGACCATTGTCTTGTTTGTATTAGTAATTTTAGAAATACTTCAAAATGGTAGAGCTTCTAATGCCGTGCTGACAAACACGAATAGTGGGGTAACGGTCTGAACTTTCAATAATATCATCTGATACGTCCGTGGGGTTCAGAGTAAGAACAAATACAATTTAATAGCACATCACATCCAAGTAAATACAGTTCATCAGAATTCAATCAATACATCATAATTCGTCACTTGAATCATATTCCTTAAGTCGTGGTACGGTCAAGCTATTTACTCGTGATTCCGAGATTGGCAATCCGGTATTGAACAACTCAACTTACGCGACTAAGGTGACCTTCTTGGATACTTTCAATAAATGTTGCTCCCTAATATATATTCCCCACTTCAAAACATAATCCCTCTCATCACTGAGGTATAATATTGTATCCACAAATTATAGGCTGACCCAAACACATATTCATCAAGAAAATCCTTGATATAAATATCCTTCTACTGGGAGACTTCAAACTTCCGTCCGTCTAGGACCAAGTACAACAAAATATGGGTCCAATTACAATGTCGTCACGTGCTACCTTATCAACGTGACACGTCACATTAAAACTAAGCAAATTATACTCCTCGCTTTCAACACCGTGAAGCGCAAAAGCTATAATATATCTCTATTGTATTTAAACAACTAAAATGTGCAACTTTTATCCGAGCTCACTACCTAGTTGCTACAAATCATATATCCTCTCGTAACACATATTAGATCTCCACCTTAACAATCTCGAATTTAACTTTCTAGATGCTGCCGAGAATGTTAAAGGCTGGTGATCGCTTTGGACAATGAAGTGTGTCCCATACAGGTAAGGTGAAAATTTGTCGATGGACCAAATTAGAGCCAAACATTCTTTCTCTATTGTCGATTAATTCAACTCAGCTGCATTCAGCTTCCTACTGGTGTAGGCGACTGGTAAAGGTTCCTCCGGCTGGGCTTTTGATTGCTGCAAGGGAGTTGCTAGCGTCCGTCCTTAATACAAATTCATTTGTGATATCGGGTAGCGTAAGGATGGGTTTGCTGGTGAGTTTTGCTTTTAGCTCTGTGTAAGCTTTTTCACAATCAGCATTCCATTGGATTTTGTCAGGCTGTCCTTTCTTAGTTAAGTTAGTTAATGGTGCACACATAGAGTTAAAGCGGGGTATGTATTTCTGATAAAACCCACATAATGACACAAATGATCTCACATCTTTCTTCGTTTGAGGTCTGGGTGCCTTCTTTAACTTCTCTATATTCTTTGGGTCAGGAGACATATGACCTGTAGAAATAGTGTGACCTAGGAATTCCAACTCCTTACAACCGATATAGCACTTGGTTGGACGTGCAGTCAATCCAGTTTCTCTCAGTCTGTCAAACAACATGGAGAGAGCTACTATATGCTCTTCAAATGTGTTTATAGCAACAAGAATGTCATCCATAAAGTTCGTGATATGGGAATTTTGTAGAAGTTCCAACAATTTCCTCATCATTCTTGAAAAGATACTTGGAGCATTTTTCAGTCCAAAGGGTAGTACATTAAACTCGTAGTGTCCGTCTGATGTACTAAATGCCAGCATTTTCCTAACTTCTGGTTTCACTGGTATTTGGTAGTATTCCCTGCTTAGATCTACCTTCGATAAATACCTAGCCTTACTCAGTGTAGAGAACAGCTGGTTGGTGTCAGAAAATGGGTCCACCTGAGATTCTGTGATCGCATTTAGCTTCGTGTAGTCAATACATAACCTGTGTTCACCACTAGGCTTCCTTAATAGCACCACACTTTAGCTGTGGGGAGATTCAGACTTTGAAATAATTTTATCTTTTAAGAGAAAGTCAATCTCATCATTGAGTGCTTGTGCTTGCTATTGTTCAGTCCATGTCCACAACAATGCTTCCAGTGGACCGGGTATGGGAACGGCCATACAATAACATTGCCGGACCCACACCTATTTCTATTGTAAGGGTCAGTATACCGAAGTGGGGCCTGTCGGTTACTGGTGTAACAGTAGACTTGTGATTTTGTTTTCTCTTTATCACTGCATCTACATGTTGTTTTCTCTTGTGTGTTTTCTTGGAGGGCCTACGTCCACAACAATGCTTCCCTAGGTCCTGTAACTGGTCTACGTTTCTGAAAGAGGTTACCTGGTTACATTCTGAACAGGATTTCATATACCAACTTATGTCTTCAATTATTCCTGGCCAGTAATATCGCAATGCTATATTTTGACCAGTGGCCCCTTTTCCTGTGTGATGACTGCCTGATGTAGCATGCTCTTGCTCCATAATTTCCTCCCTGTAGAATTTTGGCACTACCAGCTGTCCATGCCCTTTAGGTCCTTTTCCAGCTTGTCTGTAGAGTAGGCCATTTTCCATATAGTAGTCTCCTTTCTCTGGAGGGTTATGGCCTTTGGCAATTTGCCAAAACAACGCTTCAATGTGCTGTCCGCTGTTTGAGCCTTTTTTCATCTTTATACGATGAATGTTTATTGGATCTCCCTCCTCCTTTTTGGTGCTCGACCTGGTATGGTTTGCTGCCATGACAACAGGTTTTATTGGGTCACCCAAAAAGACATATTTACAACCTATTACCAGCGGGTATATAGGATTATCACTCACTGCTGCTCGGATCACTCCTTCCACATAGCGATTTCTCACGTTGATCCTTGCTATGGGAAGTGTCATGGTGCCGGTTCCCTGCATTGCCCTTTGTATGTCCACTGTTTCTGTGGTAAGTTGATCAGGGTGCACTAGGGTTGCACTCACGACTCAGTCGAATTCCAATCCTGAATCATATAAGCACTGAATTTTAGTGTCATTACATGTCACTTCCTCACAGACAGGAGGATGATGGAGGTCATTCTGACTAATTGCCAGTTCCTTCCTTCCCTTGTTCCCTGTAGTAAGACACACAGCGTGATAAGGAGGGTTGTTCCTTCTGCAGTCTGCAGTATTGTGGTTACTCATTAGACAAGTTTTACACCACTTTCCTTCCTTCCGGTAAGGTGTCTTATCCGATCTTAAAGAGTTTTTGTCCATTTGGTCAAATCTTTGTTTGTTTCTTGTAGTATGGTCCTTTTGTTCATATTTATTATAGTTTTGTGATGATTTGAAGTTTTAACCCTGCTTTTTCTTATTTCTTAATAATTCTGCCTGAGCTGCTTGATATCTCTCAGGAACAGTTATAATATCTTCTAATCTTTCTGCTCCTAGTTCCATGATAAACTTCCTCATTTCTTGAGGCATGGACTCTTTCACTTGCTCCATCATTATCATTTCTTTCAGATCCTGACACTTTCCTAAACTACTCCCTTTTTTCCAAATAGGTTTCCAATCTAGCAGAGAATTGGTGATAGTTTTCTCCTGGAAGAACTTTAGCTGTTCAGAAATTCTTTCTATACGACTCTGAGTTCTTTTCGTTCATCACATGCAATGCCTGCTTTAGGATTTCATAATCTTCCTGTCATCTCTCGAGAGCTTCAAATATACATCGCAGGCCACACCTCTCAATCAATGAGATAGTTTAAGACTCCACTTTTCTTTCACTAAGCCATAGGTAGTGGCAAGTCTTTCGTATCTATCTAGGTACGACTCAATGGCGTCTTCTTTCTCAACAAATGGGTCCAGATGAAAATTCATGGCCCCACTTGAGGTGCTCTGGCTGGAGCTACTCTCAGAGTGAGGTGAGTTACCACCATTATTGCCAGTAGTTGCTTGAATTTCAAGCTCTTTTAATCTCAACTGATGGTCTCTCTCTGCTTGTAATTTCCTTTCGTCGGCGTCAATTTTCTTTGCCTCATTTTCAGCCTCCAATTTCTTGGTTTCAGCTGCTAATTTCCTTTCTTCAACTTCTAATCTTTTGGTTTCTCTCTTAGCATCCAATCTTTTGCCTTCTCTTTCAGTATCCAGTCTTTTGGCTTCTCTTTCAGCTTCTACTTGCAATTTCCTTTTCCCTCTGTCCATGTGTTTGTCCACTTCTGTTGTGACATACTGAATAAGAGCATCACCTGTCATATTTAATTCCTTACCCATCTGCATGATCGCAGTTCTGAACTTCACTAGGTCAGCCATGACGTTACTTAAAGAGGGTATGTAAATTTACTATATCCAAATTATTGTAATTAAACTTAATTAATTTAATTGAACAAATAATTTCCGTGCAACTTTGTGAGCATCAACTATTTACTGAGTACTAAATGGTACTCCTCCTAAGAAAACAATAAAAAATCCTATTATCGAATTTTTTCAAAAATTTGTTTTATTTGTTATCTATGGGTTGCACAAGATAGAGTTAGTAGATAGATGAATAGACTAAGTATGGCTCAAGGTATATAGAAATTTCCCAGGAACGAGACCCAGTGTAGCGTAAGGTATTTATTGGCTCTAGGATCAGTATAGTACTGACAATACAGAAGTAGAATTTCTGCAGAAAAATGGCGAAGTCCCAGTGTATGAGAACTACTGGTATCACAAATTAGTTACGGCTGTGAATGATCTGATCTCGAAAAATTAGTAGTGAGGAGACAGTCATAAAATGCCACCCCCGCTGTGTGACTAACTGTGATATTAAAAAAACAAGGAAACAGATTTCACTTAACAATTATAAAATTGACAAGTCGTTCAAATACAATTTCCTTAGTATTTATTTAGTATATACACTATCTACTCTTGTGCTGAAGGGTGGATGTTGGAAGATATATATATATATATATATATATATATACATATATATATATATATATATACGTATATACATATACACGTATACACGTATACACATATACAAATATATACATATACATATACATATATATATATATATATATATATATATATATATATATATATATATATATATATATATATATATATATATATATATATATATATATATATATATATATATATATATATATATATATATATATATATATATATATATATATATATATATATATATATATACTTACTTACTTAGGCGTTCCCCTTCTACCGTGAGGTGTAGAAGTGTGTGTGTGTATATATATATATATATATATATATATATATATATATATATATATATATATATATATATATATATATATATATATATATATATATATATATATATATATATATATATATATATATATATATATATATATATATATATATATATATGTGTGTGAGAGTGTGTGCGTGTGTATGTATGTATGTATGTATGTATGTATGTATGTATGTATGTATGTATGTATGTATGTATGAATGTATGTATGAATGTATGTATGTATGTATGTAACATGTATGTATGTATGTATGTAACATGTATGTATGTGTGGTAACAACCCTCATTAACGCTGTATGAATTTATGTAAATTTACTTTATGTAAATTCTAATGATTCTCCTATATGCCATGTTGTATTTTATTATATCATGTCAGTACATAAAATGTATTTTCTGGAGAATAAAGATTCTGATATATACGTATATATCTGACACAGGGTATTTTGTATTAAATACACATATGCCTTAGTCCTCGAAATACTACACATGAGAGAGAGAGGGGTGGAGTGGAACACATTCAAATAATAACGAACACTAGCAATGTTCCCAACTCTGTCTAATGTATTCAAATAATTATCACCACAAAATCACAACAATATATGTAGTTAGCGAAGTGTAACACATTGATGAAAATCTCAGATAACCGAATGCCTTATCTTCTCACAACTAAATATCCTCTTGCATTCGACAATACGAGTCGGCCATCATCACCAAAACCTCGTCGCTCTGTCCTCTTCACTGCCCAATCCCATTCTTGTGGAGATTCTGCGGTCACTTTTGCCAGCATGTGTTTTAATGCACCGTTAAAACGCTCGCAAACTCCGTTTGACTGAGGATGATATGGATTCGTGAATGTTTGGGCAATACCCAACAGCCCAGTGATTTCTGACATCTCGTTCGAAATGAACTGACGGCCCCTATCCGATAATATCTTTTCCGGAAAACCAAACCTGCAAAACAACATCTGCAAAGCCTCTGCGACTGCTTGTGAAGTAATACTCTTCATCGGTACCGCCTCCGGCCACCTAGTGCACAAATCTACCATCGTTAAAATGAAACGATATCCCCTGTCTGAAGTGACCAAGAGGGGGCCTATAATATCAATCGCTACTTTCTGGAAAGGCCGTACTGACAAGTCCGTAATCTGCACTGGAGCTTTGGGAGTTCTGCCTTTATGCCTCATCTGTTGGCATATCTTACAGGACCTACAATATAGTTTAATGTCCTTGCTAAACAATGGCCAATAGAATTGTGACAGCACCCTCTGGCGCGTTCTAGCCACACCCATGTGTACCGCGAAAGGAGAGTCATGTGCAACGTCTAACACTTTTGCTCTAAAACTACACGGTACCACCACTTGGCGCTGAGTTTGTACTCCCTTAGCGAAACACCTAGTGAGAACATTATTCTTAAGCTCAAACCAATGTCTGGCCAACTTCGTGCACTTTACATCACCTCTCTCGGCAAAGTTGTAAAATTTACGCAATGATCCGTCTGACCGTTGGTGCTGGATAAAGTCCGACACCTGTGTATCCTGACTTCCAGTGACCAATTCTGATGTCTTAGCTTCATGATGCATCGCTTCTAATGAGTCATCTGCCTTTGACTGCGCCCTAGTAATCATCGCATTGGCCCTAAGCTCACGGTTGTCCCTCCATTTCCTAATGTCCATCTGAGTACATTCCTTAACACCTTGCACATTACCCACAATCAAATCCGCTATCGGTGCTTCGAGTACGCAGGCCTGTACTCTACCAGATATGAAGGGTGTGTCTACCTCAATAATGGCAAGAGGGTAATACTCAATGTTACCCCCGAAAGTGACGCATCTTGCTGTCTTACCTATCAAACATGAGTCGTCAATGCAGGATCTACGAACTCCTATAGTTGTGCAACCCGTTTCTCTCAACACAGACACTTCCTGCTTTTGCACAAATCCTGGATGCAATTCCAAATGACCACTTTCTTCAAGAGAAGAGAGACAAGGCAGAGTGTGACCACAAATAAGCATAGGCTTACCGTCTGGTTCAAATAATGGCCTACACCCTTCGCAATTCTCATTGTTAAAGGTTTCTAATATGCAAGCCGAATTCGCTCGTTCTGAATTATTAGCACAGACCTTTGCTAAATGTCCTGTTCCCTTACAAAGACTACAGTGTAGCTGAGTATTGCTATCCTTTTTCGGACTATTGTTTGGAGAGTGTCTGACTACTCGGTCTGACTCCTTTTTCTCAAAGGATTTGTTTCTTTGGTAAGGTGATCTTTTGCGAAATCGTCTTTGTTCCTGCTCGTTTGGCGCATCTATCTGGATCTGATTCCGCGGGTACCTATCCTGTCTGTCTCCAGTATATCTGTATTGATTTCTATCAGATTGATAGTTAAATTTCTTCCTCGGTGATCTATGGTCCCGATAATTGTCATACCGTGCAGGAGATCTGTCTCCTCGAAAGTAGGGTCTATCATAATTAAATCTTCTGGGGCCAAATCTATCGGCACTCTTCGATCTATGTTGATTGTAAGGTTTTCTAGTAATCTTTCCTATACTCGCTGAGAAAGTCTCAGAGATACTCTCCCTGTGTATGACCCTTCCTGGATGCGCGGTCACGTATTGGTGTCCTAATTCTGACATCGTACCGATGTTTTTGGGCTTGCGTTCTTGGAAAAACGCAATAAGCTCAGCTGAACACGATGACAATACCTTGTCCCGTAACATAAGGTCGAAAAGCCCATCAAAGTCTTTAGTAATACCTTCCATCTCAATCCATCGATTTAATAGCTGAGTAATTTTCCCAATGAAATCCTCAAAATCCTGATTGACGCTTGGTCTCACGTCTCGGAAACGAGCCCGATACCCTTCCGCCGTTAGTCGAAATTTCCTTAACAACCTCTCCTTGACTATGTCATAATTTGCTCTGTCGGCTAAAGGGATACTATACACAGTTTCTAACGCAGATCCTGAAAGCAAATTTCCCAGCAGAACAGGCCATTCTCCTTCTTTATCTTCCAAGCCAAAACTTCTGCTTCAAAACGTTCCAAATACACGTCCATACTGTCCAAATCTTGATTAAAATTGGGTAACCGTAGTCTATAGGGACGTGAGAATTCTTTCCCACCTGAATCCTGCTTCCTGGACTCATTATCTAGCTTCTTCAGATTTATTTCTCTGTCAGCTTCAATTTTCTTCAACTCTTTCTCTGCTTCTATCTTGAATTTGTCAGCTTCTATCTTCTTCATCTCTTTCTCTGCTTCTATCTTCAATTTCTGGAATTCTCTCTCCTCACACCGTCCCATTCTATCATTTTCCTGTTTTTCTTTCCATTTTTTTTCCGCCCATTCCTGTAGAGCAGGGCCTGTTAATGCTAGCTCTTTACCAACCTCAACAAATTCTAAGAGGCTAGCCATCGTAATGTAATGTAATTAAATTAAAATTTCTTAAAGCAGTACTCAGTGTACAAATGAAAATGCCTTCAGTATTCCCCACTGGAAAATTATCAGATAATGTACTTAAAAAAGGATCAAAATTATATGTAATGCCTAGTCAGAAATACTGACTGTACCAATCAAATAGGTTCATTCAGTATAATGGTGTGAAGTTATTCAACAGCATAATTTGCTGTACCCATGACACCCATAATATTTAAGCAGTGAACCTAAATCCCACTGCAATACAATTAATGGCGTAAACATACATGTGATTCTCAACTAAACCAGAAAATTACGTCTACACAAGCAAAAATACACAACCTACTCTTATGCCATCAGTACTGGAATTGAAATTGAGATACACTTCACTAAAACAAAACAAACATAAATATAAACAATGATGACAATAATGAAGATGATCAAGACGACCTTACTATACGAACGAACACAACAGTACGGTGGAATAAGAAAAAGAAAAAAAAGATAACCTCAGACAGCAGACGATGTCTAATTACAAACCGTAGCTGTTAACAAATGAAAACAAGAGTTTGGGAAATTAACGTATGTACATGATAGTAAGAAGAATACAAGAGAATACTCCAATTAAACATGACAAAGAGACACTATTACACATATGACACCGTGCAAACAAACCAGACCTGCACCACTAATACACTAAAATGTGCAACGTGAATTATGCAGGGCAGCCAATAGGGTCAGCTCTATGTGCCCGTGCTTCGGCACACAATTCACCTAGCAACAGTCCTAAAGAACAGTTTAGCACAATCTTTTTTATATAATATTATAAAGTAGAAAGGTACTAAAAGAAAAATAATTGTCCAATAATATATAATAATAGTAATAATACCACATTAAAAAAAATTAACTATAAATCAATTAAATTGATGATCTCCGAAGGTCTGGGTTCCTGATGATGACGTTGATATCCACAGCACCTTAGTCACTAATGATCCAATGGTCCACACAACGAACGACACGTTACAAAGTTACGTAAAGTTACAAATATTGTCCATTAGGATGACCCCTGAGTAAGGCACAAAGTCCACACTTGTCACCAGATAGTGCCTTGTCTTCACTGAAATATCACAGGGATGTCAAGCAAAAAGTTAGACCACACGCATCAAAGTTATATCACAACTGTATACTAGCTCGTCATCAGCACAAGGCGAGGATTTGCCAGCTCCACTCCAATAACATCTCACGAGTTCATGAAAGATACCACCGTTTGCAAAGGTGTAGTGCAGCCTTCTACGTGAGAAAAAGTTCAGTACAGTTTATGATGATGGACTGCAGTGTTTTGTATAAGGCAAAGATCGTACCGTAAATCTAGTACTGTTCAGCTTCTAGCAACCTCCGTAACGACCGTGTGTAAAATGTTGATACTTTAATGCACCAGTTCCCGTGTTCGGCATGCACCCAGTTCCACAAGAAGACCCAACCACTTGATTTCCACAGGTACGTCGTCTCCTGAGCCAGTAAACACTGTGTAGTGGCAACACTGTCTAACTGTTGGCTTTCAAACGGCGCTGCAACTGCCTCTAGTCTTGACCAGTCAGACGCTGAAATGAATGCTAATAAGGATGCCATCCACTTGTTCGCCCAACCTGTACTAGCAGCAACAACTTCGTCCTCTCAGCCCCGCAGACAACAAAATGAATGTCTACGAACCTGCCACAACCTGGTTCACACCGCAGACGTTGGCCGACAACGGCGTCGTTTTCTTAACCAGAGGAGTGCTCAATGTCGCCCTGACATTTAGTTAGCTCTGACACAGCGTACTGTTCATAATAAATACCCCACTTCACTGTGTATCGCTAATCAGTGACCCGTGACTCACTATTAAAAAAAATAGCTGACGACTGAGTGAATGAACAACAGGTCTACAATGTACGTGACCTAAATTAAATTTCTGACCTGGCGCTGCATTGAACGTGAAAGATAATCAAACATGAGGACCCAAATGCGAGCTCCCCACCTTGTGTGAAGTTATTCAACAGCATAATTTGCTGTACCCATGACACCCATAATATTTAAGCAATATATAATTAATGGCATAAACATACATGTGATTCTCAACCAAACCAGATAACTACGTCTACACAAGCAAAAATACACAACCTACTCTTATGCCATCAGTACTGGAATTGAAATTGAGATACACTTCACTAAAACAAAACAAACATAAATATAAACAATGATGACAATAATGAAGATGATCAAGATGACCTTACTACACGAACGAACACAACAGTACGGTGGAATAAGGAAAAAAAAAAAAAAGATAACCTCAGACAGCAGCAGATGTCTAATTATCTAATTTCGGTCCGAAATAAGGAAAATGGATTTCATGTGAATATGCTGAGGTCATATGTAGAACGAGTCATTAAAAGCAGTCACAAGGGCAGCACAGACTGAAGCAACAGTGGCATGTACGGCAGTCATTGATGACACGGGAGATGAAAAAGGTGAAGGGAATATCCAGTTATCCCTCGTACCCCTGGTTCCTTTGGAGTCATGGAATATGGTGCGAATCGGGGATGACCTAACAGTAGAACAAAAGTCGGAAGTACAGATTATATTAGCGGAGTTTAAGGATGTCCTCACAGATCTGCCAGGACGGACAGACCTGATTTGTCTTGATATCACTCTGACATGTGATCAGCCTGTTAGGGTAAAACCGTATCCATTGCCCATGCATTTCAAATCAGCTGTCGAGAGAGAAATTGGTGACATGCAACGACTGGGGATCATTTCTCCGTCTGATTCGCCATATTCTTTTCCAATGGTTGTGGTTCGCAAGAAGAACGCATCTCTTCGTATATGCATTGACTTTCGGAGATTGAACAGCATCACCGTCGTTGACGCTGAACCAATACCTAATCAGGAAGATCTGTTAACACAACTCACCCACGCTACATATTTCAGCAAACTCGATCTGTCTAGAGGCTATTGGCAGGTACCCCTCGCGGAGGCTGCGAAACCTCTTACGGCATTTAGTACCCCCAAAGTATTGTTTCAGTTCAATGTCATGTGCTTTGGCTTAGTGAACGCGCCCGCCACATTTGTGAGGATGATGAGAAGATTGTTAGGACATTGATCGGATACTATTACATATATCGACGATATATGTTGTTTCATGAGTCATGGGAGGATCACATGAGGGGGTTGTCTTCCCTATTGCGGTGTCTAAGGCAGCATAATTTAACGGCACGGCCGAGTAAAGTTTGCATAGGTTTTAAAGAGTTAAGTTTCTTAGGACATACTGTAGGTCATAAGCACCTGAAACCGGAAGATGTAACAGTTACAAAGATTTTACAGTTGCAGACACCTAAAACAAAAAAGCAAGTGAAAAGTCTAATTGGACTTGTGAATTTTTATCACAAGTTCATCCCTCAGTTCTCTTCCATTGCAGCTACACTTACCTCGCTAACGAGTAAGGGGATGCCAAATAGGGTCGTGTGGACACAAGATTGCGAGATAGCCATATCTAGAATTAAGAGGGTGTTCTCTAGGAAACCCATCTTACTGATGCCAGATTTACGCAAACCCTTTGTTTTGCGGACAGACGCATCTTCTGTAGGAATTGGAGCTTGTTTAATGCAAGACCACCAGAGTACCTTACATCCAGTGATGTATGTGAGTCGGAAGCTGTTGCCGGCTGCGACTAGGTACTCCACGATTGAAAGGGAGTGCTTGGCAATTGTGTGGGCTGTTTCAAAGTTGTCCCAGTATTTGATAGGTGCACATTTTGTGTTACAGACAGACCATCGACCACTCTCATTTTTACAGTCGTCGAAATCGACAAGCTCGAAATTAACTCGTTGGGCTCTCTTACTGCAGCAGTACAAATTTACTGTTTTACCCCTAGAGGGTAAGCTCAAGGTTGTAGCTGACACTCTGTCTCGTTTGTAGAAAGATTGTTTTTTTTTCTTGGGTTTTTCCTCCACACGATGTTTAAGTGAGTATGCAAGATATGTGAAGACAAGAAGGATATGAATGTATACTTGGCTCAAAAGCCGGATGTTGGGTGTTGGGAGTGCGCCCAGTGCCTTCCAAAAGAAGAAAAAAAAAACTTTGTTTTATTTTCCGGGGGGGGGGGAGAGAGTAGATGTCACAGTGTGATTAACACAGCTGTAGACTGGCGGTGCTCCGCTGGGGGCGGGTACATAATGTCAGTTGGGTGTGAGAGGTGTTTTCATACACTTAACTTAACAACACGAAACTGCGAGGTCAGCAGGTCAGGGGTGAACGCAAGGGGCGTTCGGATTGGGCAGTGAAGAAGAGAGGGTAGAGAGAGCGACGAGGTTTTGGTGATGATGGCCGACTCGTATTGTCGAATGCAAGAGGATATTTAGTTGTGAGAAGATAAGGCATTCGGTTATCTGAGATTTTCATCAATGTGTTACACTTCGCTAACTACATATAATGTTGTGATTTTGTGGTGATAATTATTTGAATACATTAGACAGAGTTGGGAACATTGCTAGTGTTCGTTATTATTTGAATGTGTTCCACGCCACCCCTCTCTCTCTCTCTCATGTGTAGTATTTCGAGGACTAAGGCATATGTGTATTTAGTATATATATATAAACATGTTCCGACCAACATTACGTTAAATGGGCAAACGTGAACAGAATTTAACACCTTTAAACATCTCGGGTCCACTATATGTATATATGTAGTGATGGAAGATCAAGTAAAGAAATCAAGACAAGACTTGAGATGCCCTCAGCTGCCATGACAAGATTGAATGTGATCTGGAAAAGTAACATCAGTTTTTCTGTGAAGATCAAATTATACAAATCACTTGTATTATCTATTCTCTTATATGGGTGTGAGAGCTGGACACTCACTGCAGATACGGAGCGAAGGATTCAGGCTTTCGAGCATAAATGTTATAGAAGAATTTTGCGCATTTGCTATAAAGAGCACAAAACAAATGTCTATGTTAGAGAGAAGATAAACACCTATGCAGGCCACCAAGAACCACTTTTGTCAGTAGTGAAACGTCGAAAGCTTGCCTGGTTTGGGCATGTAACGCGTCATGACTCCCTTTCGAAAATGATCCTCCAGGGAACAGTCGAAGGTAAACGGAGAAGAGGAAGGCAAAGAAAGTCCTGGGCTGATAACATCAAATAATGGGCAGGACACGGTTTTTCCACACTTGTACGCATTGCTGAGGATAGAGAGCAGTGGAGAACCCTGTCTGCTGATGCTTCCACCATGGCACCCCTACGACCCATGACGGGTTACGGGTTGAGATGAGATTATATATATCTCAACTTCTCGACTCCAGACCTAAAGGTCTTTTATATTTGGACATGCGCCCTAATATAACCGACGCGCCTCGCCAAAACGAGGCAAAAGTTTTACATTTTAATTTAACTGATCTCTCCATTAAAACATCCAAAAATAAACTTGTTTAAGGTTGTGTTTATCTATAACGACTGTTCCTCCTCCTTTGTAATATTTATGTCCGTGCGAATAAGTAAGAGCGCTTGTCGTAAACATATTTTTCTGGGATGGATCTTTTCTCAAACAGCATGTTCATGATTTGTTGAAGAGCATTTTCAGCTCTGACGACACGTTTTGATGCTCAACTCGAGGAAACCTACTTTATCGAATACAAGTGAGTGCGATAGACTGTATAAGTAATCTCTACTTTATAACTTGTATCGGCCAGAAATGTTTTAAAAATATGTAGATAAAATACAATAAAAAACATTGTAGTATTTCTAAATTTAACCGCTATATAATTTCATAATGCACACAATTTGTCTTATGTTATTTGACAGGTTGAATGGAAATAATTAATGTTTCAAAGTAAATATTCTATTTAACTTTTATTAATTTTTCCAGATAGGTTATTTCCCTTGCACTGAAAAAGAAAATGTTACCTCCTCTTACAAAACTGTGGCATGGCGTAAAGAAATAGGATTTCGCACGTGACCAGTGTTTGTGATTGTGTTCGGTTGTTTCTTCTCTCTCTGTTTTGTTTTTGGCATTTCTGAGTTCATAATCTGCCATCAATGGTACCTATACCTTGTAGCGGTATGGCAGCTTGTGTACCCTGACAATCCCCAGAGCTATGCCAGTGGGAGATTTACTACTGGTAGGTTCAACCAAGCTGGACTGGTCTGCGTGGGTAGGGGTCAGACAAAAGCTGGTACTCTGGTCCTCCAGGTTGGGGGTTTTAGCACAGGGCCGACACCCCTGTCTATGTAAAAAAATCGCACATGTTACGGAAACAACAATAAATGGAAAAACTTTGCTGCGGGACGGACATCCGGAGTCTCAGGCTCGTATGACTGACAGTGGTGAAAGCCGAAAGGAAGCCACTGGCATGAAAACGGATGCCCCGACCGCAAAACACGAAACCAGAATTGGTTTCTGGAACGTCAGAACTATGAATGTAGCAGGAAAGCTGAGACAAATCACAGCAGAGATGAGGAACTACAAGATACATATCCTGGGAATAAGCGAGAGCAGATGGACAGGTAAGGGGGGAATAAAAACAGCTACAGGGGAAACAGTACTTTATTCTGCAGAGAGGATGGTCAGCACAACGAAGGTGTAGCCATTATCCTAAAGAAAGGAATGGAAAGGACTTTACTGGAATGGAAACCCATCAACAACAGACTGATAAGAGCAAGACTGAGAGGGAGGTTCACAAACACCACAATTATACAATGCTATGCACCAACAAACGACAGCGATGAAGAGATCAAGGACGAGTTCTATCAACAGGTACAAAAAGAAATGGAAACTACACCCAGGTACAATCTCATTATAGCAATGGGAGACCTAAATGCGAAAGTGGGAGCACACAATAATTATAACGAAAGAGTAATGGGGAAATGCGGCAGTGGAACAGCAAATGAGAATGGGGACAAATTAATAGGCTTCTGCAGTATTAACAACCTGGTCATTGGAGGAATACTTTTTCCACATAAGGAAGTGCACAAGGTAACATGGGAATCACCAAACGGGCTAGACAGAAACCAGATAGATCACATAATGATCAATGGCAGATGGAAACATGCACTACAAGACGTGAAAGTAAGAAGAGGCGCAGATGTGGGAAGTGATCATCACCTAGTAGTAGCAAGACTGATAGTGAAACTCAGAGCTGCCGGACCAGTTGCAGTCAAACAGAAAAGATACAACATCACGAAACTGAAGGATCCCCTCACCAGAAAAGCTTTCGTGGTCGACGTAAAGAGAAGATATGAGATTATCAAAAGCCAGGAAAGAAGAGAGACCGATGATGTTGACCAGAGATTCAACACTGTGGTAAAGTGGGATGTTATAAATATTTATAGGGGGACTTAGTGTACTGACTGAGATCAGCTGTGAAGGTATCTATATCTAATGAGAGTAGTGTATTATAGATAACCTTACTTGCTGCCACATATATATATACCTCAGTCAGAATTATTCTGGAATATTGTGATGACTACGTTATATGTCTAGGGTATGTATATGATGAAGTGTAAGTCACAACAACAACAGACAGATAAACAATTTAATTTATTCCACCACACTTGACAACACTGTGACACTCACATACATATAACACTCTATGAGAATATCTTAAATGAGTCACTGATAACTTTTCAAATATCAATATGTATTCAGTGCTGTCATTAATGTATATGTGTCCTGATTCAAATACAAAGAGAACCAGGAGTCACAATCAATTTTAATTACAAGTTATATGTACAGAATTTATCAATATGAATCTTGGAGTGACATATTTTATTTATATTATTCTATGTGTGTCAGTTGTGTAGTAGTAATATGAGGAATACTGGTTTTGTTTTGTTTTTTTCAAGCTCTGTTGGTATTTGTCATCATGACTTCAATAGTTTGTTTCTGTTGGAACTAGTATTAGAGATGTTCTCAGTTCCTGGCATTAAAACAATTAAATTCCCCTCTTAATTTTATTTTACAATGTCATTTTAAGATGGGGGTACATAATGTTGAGCTCAGCTGGCCACATCAGCTTATCTTTCTTGATGGCGGCAGGAAAAGACTCCTCTGCTCGATTTCTCCCCTGTGCTCTGGAGACACCTCACTGATAGCTATATGGACCAAGGAGTATGCTGTCCGACTCTGGATTCAGCAAAGCTCTGACCAAGTGCTGCTCAATAACTTTAAGACCACGGTCCCACAATTCATGGAAATAATACACAGTGACGTTGAATGGCAATGAATATAGCACAACTCCGATCTGCCGATGTCCCAGGCTTTTATTTGGAAAAAATATATCCTGGTGCTCAACGCACTGTTTCTTAGTAGGTTTATTACAAGATGTGGCATGGAACAGACGCTCTGAATTGAGTATATTCGCAGCTCTAACCAATCAAGCCATCTCTACACATCTTTTCAAAAAAGTACCCCTTCTCACGTTTCCCCTGACAACACAAGATAGTATTTATAGTCCGACTAATCGTGTTTAGCCTTACATTTGTTGCGCTCCAATCAAATAGGAGTTAACATGGAGACTCATTTCCCGTACAATGGTGGCCTAAAATTCTGCCACTGAGCGATTCTGATTTTGGTGTTGTCTGACACCCTC